>PYXC01002151.1:327500-677500 GCA_015244755.2 Tenualosa ilisha | reverse complement strand
GGGTGAAATATCAGAATGGGAACTATGAAGGTGAATAATATCAAGGCTTTCTTTGTCTGCCTCTGCCAGGTATTTATGAGCCCCTTTAAACGCCCTCTACTTCTCCATCACAAACTCACAAGCATTCATTTGACTGGTGTTGTTATGCAAATCAACATCCAAATGAGTTCAGGAGGACAACATGAAAGATCATTCATCAGGACTTCAACAGTTTGGGAGCAGCCACACAAACCCACTGTACTTAAACACAAACACGATTCTGCTGACTACGACAGTAACTGCTAGTTGATGGTAACAAGCCCTAAAGGGCCAGCTGGATCAGCCTCAACTGAAAGTCAGAACAGTATTACACAGCAGTTAGAGTCAGGAGGAAAGAATTTGCCAATCAGCCTTTTTTTTGCTATCATCTTGACATTTTATTTTATCAGCCAGTAAAAAGCACTGAATGGTTAGGGGTATTTAAATGGTAATTTATTCATTTCTGTCATATTCTCTACAAGTAATTTTAAGAGAGAAACTCTCTCTCTCTCTCTTTCTCTCTCCCTCTCACTGTCTTTCTACACCATTCCCTTTATGCCCACCATGCTTTCTTTCTTTTTTTTGCTCTCTTCCTTTCTTTCTTTCTCTCTCTCTCTTTCCTTTCCTCTCTCTCTTTCTCTCTCTTTCTTCCCCTCTTTCTTTCTCTCTCTCTTCCCCTCTCTGATAGAGACTGGGGCCCCTGTTAGTACACTAAGTGTCTCGCTTTGGACAGTCTCCACTACAGTATCAGCTCCTCCTGTGTGGCTTTGAGTGTGTTTGATACACACACACACACACACACACACAGACAGACAAGCACACACATACACACATACACACACACACACACACACACACACACACACACAGTGGACCCTGTGTTTGTGTACCACTGCACTTCCTCCTAATCCCTTCTGTGGGAGCCTGCTGGGAGCCAGTGAGAGCCCAGCCTGGACCTGAGCTTTGGGGCCCAGCATGAGAACTACTGGCACACGCCGAGGGTGCTGAGCGTAAGTGGTGCAAGAGGAAACGTAACTGACCTAACCGCACACACTAATACACACACACACACATGCACACACACACACACACACACACACACAGACCTACACGCGTTAACACAGGGCCATTGTTTCAAAGGTAGTTTCAAGTGGGCTCAGGGGGCCAAGCCATGTGGACAAGCCACACTTTACTCACTGTGTCAAAGTAGCTGCAAACCAACACACACACACACACACACACACACACAGACACATACACATACAATCACAAACACACATACACACACACAAATACTCATAAACACACAATTACCATTATAATCAATTATATCTAATAGTCCAAATACACAACAACAGCATCTGACGTTTCTCATACTGTGCGTATGTGTATGTGTGTATGTTTATGTATATCTGTGTGTGTGTGTGTGTGTGTGTGTGTGTGTGTGTGTGAAAAGAAGAGAGATCCTACTCACCAGCACTGCGTTGAACCTCTCCTCTAGCTCCTCCTCAGACGGCATGGGAAGCTTGGGCCCGGCCGTCTGCCTGTGGCTTGTCCCCGGGGTTCCCCCTCCAGAGGGGGTCCCCTTGCCCTCCTTGCCCAGTGGCAGGTCCATGCCCCCAGCCGCATTCCCCATGACGATCTCTTTCCTTCCTGGCAACCACCACCACAACCACCAGCACCACCCTCACATCCAAAGGGCTGTAAACGACACCTCTGACGTCCTCAGCTCAACACCACCGAGCAAAAGCTTTTCAGTCCTAGGAGTAATCTCACCAAAACAATTTCCACAAGAGTGCACGATGGAAAAAAAAAAAATAAAAAAAATAGACAATCACACATGCATGCGTGCAGACACACACACACCTGAGGCAATGGTTCATAGGTAAACAAATCTCCAGGTGTGAGCGACTGTGTGTGTGTGCTTAGTAAACGAGAGAGTGCAGGTGTCTGACTTGTAAGTAGCGTGGCAGCAAGGAACTGAACTGTTGCACCAGTGACACCAACACCCTCAGCAGCTCTCCCCGAGGTGTCTCCTGTTGTGTCGTGTTGTGTTGTGTCCTGTGTTAAGTAGTGCCACTACCAAGCAAGGAAGAGGTACAGTTTCTAAAGCACAGAGCCAGAGAGGCGACACACTGCAGCATCCTTTTACAGATGGGTAGATCTCAATTCCTCCTCATCACAGCACTTTGTCAGTATTCTTTTTTTACATTCAAATAAGAGGAAGGCAAATTAGCTTGATGAGGGAGACAAAATATCCTGTAAACTCCACAGATGGATATGATAAGGTTAAGTAACTCTGGCCACAGTTTTCGTTTTGCCTCAAGCAAGCGATGGATGGCGAGAAGTGAAAGACAAAACAGAAAGAGATAAAAAAAATATCAATACCTCAGCTGCACTGCAGAAGATCCAAACCAGGATAAAAGGTACAGAAAAAAAGAAAATGAAAAAATAAAGAATAAAGAATAAATTCAGATTAGTAAAAAAAAGTCAAACTGTGGAAAAAAAAATTCCTCTGTCTGGTCCCGGGGATGGAGAAGAGGCTGAGGAAATAGAGGAGGAAGGGGGAGCTGAAACTATTAGAACCGCTAAGGTTCTGTCCGGTTCCCTCTGTTCCTTTGCCTCCTCCAGCAGCTGTCCGGTTCTCGTTCTGTTGGCTGGTGTGTGTTCTCTGAGGCCATCCCAGTCTGGGGCTGAGCCGTGAAGGAGGGAGAGGGAGGGTGTGTGAGGGGAGCAGTGGAGGAGGAGGAGGACTGGAAGCGGAGGAGGAGTGGAGGAGAGGTAGTCGAGTGTGTGTGTTGATCCTCTCTGCAGAGAGTCCTGGAGCTGGAGAGGCAACAGCAGCGAGCAGCAGCAGCATATGCAGCTCTCCCAGAGTGCGAGAGTGAGAGAGAGAGAGAGAGAGAGAGAGAGAGAGAGAGAGCATATGAAGTTCACTCAGCAGGGTGTCTGCTGGGTCCTAGTGCTTGGAAATAGGTGTCATCCAATCAGTCTTGCATTCATGCATTCCCTAGACACACATTCACATACACATTCACACACACACACACACACACACCACACACACATGCACACACAAAAACACAACACAAAACTCACACACAGAGAGACTGCATAAACCACCCATGATTGTGACGCCCTTGCAACACTCAGAGTCTCATGTTACCTAAAAGTCACCATCACTATGGCAACATAATAAAAAACACAATTAGCTCCAGTGGATGACTCCATATTTCGAGCTGCACGTTTTTACTGTGGTCACTCTGCCAATTGATCACTGAGACTAGAATGCAGGCGAACATGGAATCACATAGCTCGTAGTGACAAAGTGTTTTCTGGAAGCGACCTGTTTAAAAAGTCATGAGGATGTATTCTGATATCCCACACACCTGCTCGCCACACCAACATGACATAATGCCGGTCGCCACGGTGATATGACATAAAGTTCAAGCAGTTGCCGAGAACTGTCCTGATGTCATGTCCTGTTATTCAGTGCCAGGCACGTGAGAGACGCTTTAAAGCTTTTCCGTGGAGACAAGCTGTGGAGTATATCACACTTTGACACACTGGTGACATGTTTTATGTTTTATTTGGATGAAAAATGTTGCACAAAAAGTTGGACTCAGTTTCAGATATCTGTATGTCAACTTGAAGTTGAACACAGTTTCAGATACCTGTATGTCAGGTTATACGAATTGGTTGCCCTACAATTTATAAGGCAGGCAGGCATTGCAGTACAGGGTGACAGGCACATAACAAAATTACTGCTGTTTGAATTACAGACATTCACTCAACAACACTGTGGAAGCAAAAACATATAAAAAACGTATAAATTATTTTCATAAATAGGTATACTTTCATGAACATTTGGTCACAGAGTGAGGTAGCTTTCTGTTTGGTCAGGATACACTGTTGTATCTGTTCCTGTTAAAAGAATGATTACAGCATGACTTTACCATTTAATTGTGAGTCATCATGTCTGTAGTCTTAATTGTGAACAGACCAGTACTGTAGGCCTGCGTCATGTAATGCGCACAAAGATAGGAGATGAAATGCCAGACACAACTAATGACCTATGGCGCCATCTTCTGCTAGATATTGGAACATCAGGATAGTGGGGGCCGAATGAGGTAGATTTACCCACTAACGACTCCAGAAATATGGTCATGAACATAGCAACAGAGAAAGTGAAGAGCTGTCTCTTTTGAAAATATCTGTCGTCACTATTATAGCCATATGCTTCTGTACAGCCCATACTGCTTTGGGGACATCATTGGTTTTTGTCACAACTTCTGTATTTTGTAGAGGTTTATTCATGGGGTGTAATCGCAAGAACATAGTTTCTCTCAATGGTGTTCCAAACTTGCTTTTTACTAGAGCTGAAATGATTACTCGACTAACTCCAACAATGCGATTAGAAAATATGTTTGAGGGAAATTCTTTGCCTCGAGCTTTCGTTAAATTTCTGTCAACAAAGTTCATCTTTTTAAAAAGGCTCTTGAGTCACGCGGCTGCTACTTGCTCTTTTATGAAGCGTATTCAAAGATATAAAGCTGCGTTGCTTTTATTGTCTATGGTGATGCATAAAGTATTGGCTTACCATTAAATAACGTCAGTCTTCTAATACCTGTACACGTTAACTGCAGTTCACCAAGCTGCGTAAACGTTGACGCTAGTCAAATTTCGATCGCTAACTAATATGAATAGGTTCTAGGTAGTTAGAATTAGAAAGACCAGTATTTGTGATTATTTGCGGCTATAGGCCTAGTAATGACTAAATCAGATGTTAAGTAGGCCTATTACGTTAGCAAATGTACAAAGATTTTATGTCATCCACTCCTCATTTCTCCCTCTAACTCTAATATTGCTGTTTAAAAACAAAAAAGTATGTTTTATCCGATTACTCGATTAATCGGTAGAATGTTCGATTTCAAAAATATTCAATAGTTGCAGCCCTATTTTTTCCTGTAACGTGAACTTCACAACTGACACACACAGGGCTGTCATGTAAATAACCAGATCAGTGTAAGTGCCATGGAAATGCACTTACACTGACACCTCAGCACTAGCGTTACCATAGCATCCTCTTGCACATTCCACACTACTTCCACACCAAACAACTTAGTACCCTATACTTTCGTTTCGTACAGAGGGTTTGAACATTCGGTAGTGAGATTCAATTGCTTGCTTCAGGTATTTAAGTTTAAAAAGATTTGATCTGCCCCTGACTGATAGCTGATAGCATTCTAGCTCTGCATTCACAACGCCTCCCTGATTGGACAGGTTAAAATGCCTCCTGAGACAACAAGCTCAATAGGATCAAATCCAGCACTGTAGGGAGATGATAATCAAGCAGAAGTGCATGGCCAGGCTACAAAAAGATACACATAACAGGATTTATTCTCTGTATCTTTATAATGTAGGCTATGTATGCCATGTGTATGCCTTGTTGTGGAAGCTTGAGCATACCAGAATTTTCTTTGGGATGATAAAAGTATTTCATCTATCTAAGCCAAGCCTACCTGACTTCACCTGCAGATGGAGCACAAATTTCCTGTCTGATTTGGTCCAAGGTCTCCACCAATTCTTTGTTTCATAATCATGTAGTGTTATTACACAGTAACCTGTATCCCCAGGGTGGTAAATAATCTGACTTTGACTTATTATTGCTGCATGTATGTATTTACCAAATTCTCAAATACCATCATCAATTCACAACAAAAGGGTATTGCTGCAAAACAAACTTAATTATATAAATTAAGTTGATCTATTACGTCTATATTATGTAATTTTCATAGTTATTAGTCTGATGGTAATTGTTTTATTAGTAACCTGACACAGTGCCTGACGCAAAAGGCCGCACATTGCAGTAATATGCAGCAATATCATGGCAAAGTCATATAGCTTATTTAACGTCATGGGCAGAACCAGCCCAACACTGAAGGAGTCAGCTCATCGCTCAGCGCACGATAGCTCCATTTCATGCATGGAAGCTTTGCTTACTAATAAACTTTGCACTTTGCCCACTTTTAGCACCCATATGTTTTTGATAGACTGAAAGAGACTGAAAGGAAAAACTGTTTATTGGAGACAATGGTGTTACACTTTACATGGTTACAGTGATGTCATTTCAGCTGAGGACATAATGAGGCCTGGCTCATGTAGGATAAAAGCCCATTCACCTCTCCGATGTTTTTTTGGTTTTTGTTTTCTTAACTGCTTAGGCAGTGTCATAAAATCAATCAATTAGTTAAAAAAAAAAAGAAAACAAATCTTAAACTGAGCCAAATGTTTAGCTTAGATTAGGCAGTGAACTTTAAAAAAAATAGTAATACAAAAATGACCAAGGAGGAATCTTGTACAGCTAAACAGGCTAGACTATACAGCAGATGGTGTGTCAGTCCAGAGGTGGCCAGCTGGTGGCAATGTTGTTCCACACTGGGGAAGAATCCTGTTAGAGTTGTGATAGTTGCTGGTGTTCGTTGATCTGACACCAGTTACTCATGGCCTCACTACCTTGCAGGGTGATATGAATGTGCAGAGGCCCACAGGTGATCTTCCTCTAGTAAGTCAATAAAATGATAGTAAATATCTACATTAGACTATAATGTTAATCTAAGAATAAGAGATATGACGACACTAACCAAAGATAAATAAATATACTATTCCCATTAATAATATTTATGTAATGTATATATATTCTAAAATCTGAGAAAATTTACCAGATTTGATACGGTCTCAGTCTAATCCACCTGGACTCCAGCATGTTAGACTTTTTCAAGTTGTCTCCTGGATGGTGACTACCGACAGAGTGAAGATTACTTAAGTAGGTCTAATCACAGAGTGCTGTATGTGACATACATTAAGCTGGTACAACATGCACATAATGATGACTGAGGAAGAACTATAAGCCTACTCACCGGTCTCTAGAGACAGCTATGTAGGATTCCTCCTTGGGGAGGGGAGTTGACATAAATGGACCTAAAGACGGTAGCCTGAGAAGGACATCTGATGGTAAAACTGCCCTTTTGATGTAGCCAAAATGTAACACATATCTCATGTTTTTTTTTGTCATTATGTCCTTTTTACTTTCTTTCTTTTTTATTATATTTCATTTTATTATATTTCAGTTTGGAGTAAATGTATTTTTTTTTATCACCAACAGGGGTCACTAGAAAGTAACTACCTCAATCAACAGACCTAATGATTGTGACATGGAAGATTTTTTTGTTGTTAATGAGGGGTCTGTTACACCATTGGAGAAAATCTATGAGAAAGGTTAATGTCAATATATGGGATTATTGGAAGCATACATTGTGAGTATGTCCAAGATTGACATTGCAGCAAAAAATGTTACTATAGCTCTAAAATATAAATGTTTTAATTTATTGAAATTGTACTTTACTATTTAGATATGAGGTGTAATTACATATTGATACACAGTATATTTATGGATTTATTGTTTCTAATTTCGAGATGGGAAATATCTGTACAGAAAAGTAGATACAAGATTATTACTACGTTTCTTCAGTAAATCTAAACGACACACTAGAAAGTTATTGTTTAATACCTCATCTTCTGTTTCCTCTGAGTTACTTTTTGTTTTGCCAGCACAATCGGGTTCAGGTATTAACATACAATACACACTCCTTTTCCATCTTTTACGATAGAGCCCTAGACACTCATTCGTTCTTTGAGAAAAATAGGGCTTCCACTGTCCCCCTTTGGCCACTGCTACTAATTAAAAATTGATTTACTAACATTTGCCCTCCTTGTCCTTTTTCCTTATTATCTTTTGTTTTCCCATCATGTTGTATAGGAGAATTTAGGTTTTCTTCATCAAATGTGTAGAAATATACTTCTAAGTCTTCTTTTGGTGGATACTTCCAGATTATATTTGATAAACCATTGCCTAGAGGCTCTGTATCCCCATTAAAAATAAGCACTCCTGTATCTGCTTCCGGATTTGATATATAATTTCTCATTCAATTTTATTTTATAAATTAATATGAAACCATTTGTAGGGAAAAATGCCCACACCACATCATCAAGACAATCTTTAAAATTGTGATGAGCGGTGATGATCTTATTTTTATGAAGGTAAAAACCATTCCCAGTTTTTTTCCTACTTATTAATTTACATATAGGTACTCCTTCCAATTTTTTTTTCATTTTTGACTTGTATATCTGAACTGAGTTATTTATGTATATAAAGCAATTAGCATGTGGATTAAATTCACTACAACTCACTACGTCTCTGGCTACCTGAAAAGAAAGAGAGAAAACACATGATCAGTGACATAACAAGGCAATAGACAAAAAAGCATGCATGCTTGTGGAAACAAAAGCATTTATATGTGACATTAATCTTTACAGGGTATAGGATAGGAAGTGTAATACCGGCACTGAGGTAATTACAGTAATTTTCTGAATATAAGCCGCACCATGTATAAACCTCAGGTCAGTGTTTTATGCAAACTAAGCTCACCCATGTATTAACCTCAGTTTACTAAACATTACCTACTGAATCACAATCAGATCAGGTCAAGTAGAATGGTGACAAGAAATGCATATATCCTGTATATAGCCCTCACCCATGTATTAGTAATCTCACAGATGAAGAAATTTAGCAAAATCAATGTATTAACCTCGGTTAATAATCAGGAAATTATGTTAAGGATCATTTTCAGCACGTGCACAAGTCAGACTTTCATGCAAAAATGATATACAACAATTTACAATTTAGAAGTCTATTTTGGTGATTTACTAACATAATCCTAAAAAGGAACTTTATCTGATCATCTCAATCCTCTTAATTACATCTAATGCATGAAACACTTTGCTCATTGAGAGACTTTAATTTTTTGCTTACCATACTTGGACATGATGTTATTCTTATTTTATTAATATTAACAATGCCCTTCCAGCAAAGAGCAACTGACCTCTGACCTCCCATTTCCAGGGGTGTAATCAGCATGAAATTTAAAGTTACACTCAAACCTTTACCAAAACATTTCAGAAGTGCAACTTAACAGGTGTACCAGGCAAACCTGCAGTTTTTAACCTACAGAGCACCCCTTACAGTCGCTGATTAAAAAAAAAAAAATTAAAAAGAACTTTGCAAATTCTTCCCAATACATGGATTTGTGTGGCAAACCAAGAAACAGGAACCAGCTATGATTATTTTCATAGTCATGTTGACTGACAAGGTTCAGTCAAAAATAAATAAGTCAACTTATTTGTTTGAAATTGGTGTGCTGATATGTGCTAGGGGGGCAGGTGAGCCTTAATTCACCCCATAAGGAGCCATCATCAAAGTGACTACAAAGCTAGTAACCTATTAAGCTAAAAAAAACACATAAAGCCAGATTTGCTGATCATGAGAGCTGAATATATGTTGTAATGACAAAAATGGTATAATGATCCAGATGACATGATATCCCCATAACAGAAAAATACATGATTGATCTTGACAACACGGATGGCAAGGTGTTCACAGACATTAAGACCTATTACCAATCCATCTGAAATAACATAATTTTTAAAAGGTATATTGGTATATTCAAATCTTAAAAAAAGTAAGTGTGCAGTAAACAGTTAGCCTAGAAACAAACCATAGGGCCTTGGTAGCTGCTCTCCTAGATTTGGTCAGACCAATCACATTGCCCTGTCCTTGTAGAGAGTCACTAGACATACCGTAGCAGTAGCTTATTAGGGCACCTACTGCATGCAGAGGCAGTTTGAAAGACAACTGCTGATTCTGTCCCTTGGATTGAGCCCAGTATATCAGTCATAGCCAGAAAATACAGTTTGATGTTATAGTCTGGCTTGGCTAGCACACAGCCAGAGAATATAATCTCTAATGGGCTACCAATGGCCAGCCACCAGCAGAAATGCTTTTAATTTGGAAGGGGTGTGGCTGGGTTAACCCAAACTAATAACTGCATCTTTTGAGATACAGAAAAAATGTTAACCTCATATAAGTGAGGTTAAAATTGAGTCTCAAATTACATTTGAGAAACATGGCACTAAATCATATCTGATAAGTTGAGTAGGCTTCTGTAGCCTAAATTTGCAGTCGAACAACTCCTAAATATCACCTTGACCAAATCCAGAGTTTATAATAATCTGAACATCTTGTATGTTTGGCAGAATATCCAATAAAAGTGTAACCCCTATGTATTATCAACGCAGAAAACAATCCTAATATTGAAAACTATAATACATATTTAGCAAAAACAGAATCAGAATCAGAATATGACTTACCGTCTCTAGATCCATCTACTTTTTCTCCCCTCAGGGAAACATTTCCATTACCCTCTTATGTACAAGGACAAGCCAATCAAATTTTGTGGAAGGACTTACTCCACCCATTAACACAATCACGGAAATGGGCTGGAACCTTGAATGCACATGTTTGCAATGACTAAGTCGTGTTTCTAGTTTTACAGGATCAATTTCAGTTTGATTCATGAAAACAGCATGTTAAAACACAGAGACACAATAACTCACACAAACATGAGCATGATGGACAGCCATGCTCTCTCTCTCTGTCTCTCTCTCTCTCTCTCTCTCTGTGTATATAAACTATAAACTTAACTCAACAGAATGAATGAAACTTCAGTTAATTAATTACATCAAATAAAGACAGTGTATGAGAGAGAGAGAAAGAGTGGTGTCTGGTGACCTTTGCAGATCACGTTGCCTCTGTGGCTCGGTCGTGCCGTTTTTCCCTATTCAACATAAGGAAGATCAGGCCGTACCTAACCCAACATGCAACCCAGCTGGTTCAGACCCTGGTTATCTCTCGTCTTGACTACTGCAATGTCCTCCTATCAGGCCTACCAGCCTGTGCAGTGAGACCGCTACAGATGATCCAGAATGCAGCTGCACGTCTGGTCTTTAACCAGCCAAAAAGGCACATGTCACACCTCTGTTCATTGAACTTCACTGGCTGCCCTTGGCTGCTCGCATTAAATTCAAGGCACTTATGTTGGCCTACAGGGTGAATGATGGCTCTGCTCCCATCTACTTGAATTCTCTTCTGAAACCCTATGTCACCCGACGACCACTACGCTCCTCTAAGGAACGTTTTCTAGCACGGCCAACACCTCGTGCAGGTCAGTCCAGACTCTTCTCATATCTGGTTCCGCGCTGGTGGAATGACCTCCCAAGTGCTACCAGATCAACTGATACCCTCTCCACCTTCAAGAAACTCGTGAAGACTAAGCTCTTCCAAGAATATCTCCTGGCGTAAACTTTGAGAATGCACTTAATAATTTAATTTCTCTACATTGTGTTACACTATTGCACTTTCAACTTAAAACAGTGCAGATTCTATGTTAGCAATACGCACTCCTTGTTAGTTCATTGTGTTGTAGCTTGAATGTTATCTTCTTTTGTAAGTCGCTTTGGATAAAAGCGTCTGCTAAATGCCTAAATGTAAATGTAAATGTAAATGTGTCTACACTACAAGACATTTAAAATAAAAAACCCTCCCCTTGACCAGTATTGGTTTCCAACAAGGCGGAGTACAGGAGGTAGACAAACACAGGCAAACATCAGTTTAAACTCAGCATTCTGTGTTACTAGGCCCAAACAACAAACAAAAAATATCCAACAAGGTTTCTGGATATCATATCATTTCATAGTTCACCTCCCACTCACACACAACCCTTTCCTCAGGACAGGCTCAAAGCTTTTTGCTGCCCTAGACCAGATTTGAGTTTTGTCAGCTTCAAAGTCACTTTGATGATTAAATGGCTCATTACAGGGTGATTGAAGGCTCTTGTATTACAACAGGGAAGGTCCCAAGTGGGGTTGGATTGTAGGCCCATAGTGGGTTGCCCGCTGTGGGACCCTTACCAGTGTAAAATGTAGTGCCTATTTTGGCTCGACAGAAAGAAGGACACACAGTCTGTGGGACTGTTGACTCAGAGTTGGACTCCAGTGTAGTACCCTTTACCAGATTCAAATGAAGGGTGTGCATGGGAAAGGGGTCCCATGTGGGTCAGGTTTGACAGTACAATGTATCATCAGGGACTAAAATGGGGTTTGTTATGTGGGCGAGGTTGTAACTCATGAGGGGTATCGGTCAGTCAGTCGTGTGGCGACAGTGTCATGCTATCTGTTAAGATGACTGATCATCCAGTCTTTACTTTTTACTCGTTTAAGTTTATGTTTAGCTTGGTTTAGGTTTAAGCCATAAGTAGAAGAATAAGTTGCCATGCATGTGTACATTTCAGTAAGTGCAACTGAAGTAAGACCAACACAATCTAGGCAACATTAACTTTGAGAAACATTGAGATGGATATACTCTTATATATGACTTCAGCAGCATTGCTTTCTTAAGGGAGAAATCAGGTGTGAATCGATCCATATCCCTGTAATCCAGTTCAGCAATCACAGGAGAACAGAGAAAGAACGTGAGCCGATAGCAATTGGTGAACTGGAACAATGGGGATATGGACTTTTCACTGAAACATCTCGTGAAAATAAATGGCTTTAGATCTGGTGGTCTATTTAGGCTACTGTATTAAGATACACACCTATTTAGAAAATCTATTTGATCTGTTAAATCTATTTTGTAAATATTTAGATTTGGTCAGAAAATAAATCAGCCGAATTAAGTAACAAACAGCTGAGGCTAGTATAGCATACATTGAATAAAGCAAATTTGAATGAAGGCTTGGTCCTGTTCATTTAACATTGACATGACTTGATTTAAGCCCTTTGCCTTTATGATAAATGTCCCCTACTATACTGCATTAGACATTGTAGGCCTAAATGTAGCGTCATCACTAAGAAAAGGGCTACACAATCAGAGTAGCTAAGTTGCTCTGAAGTTCTTACCAACAGGTCTAGAGAAATATCAATACGCCTATGTGCAGGCTTGCTTGACAACTCAAACAAAAGCTTAGCTTGCCAGCTATCTTTATGAAACAGTTCTGTTTGTCATTTTCTCACAGAATGTTTGAACTGAATGTAAATCTGAGCTATTCAATGATGGCGTGCCAAAGTTCAGCCCCAGATATTTTAATTGCTAATGTCAACAAACACATTTCACACATTGAGCTGCAGAACAGGTTGTGTGACATTATTTGGCACACATTCACAGTGCCATATTTTGGATTATAGGAACCCGAAACCATGGCCTGAACAGTATGATACCTGTGATTTGTGTTGTTGTCACGGTGTCAAATCAGCATAGAAAATGAAACAGCCATAGGTTCTGTTTTACTGTTTCTGGTAAATAGAATGAGTTCTGCCTAGACATACTAGGCTACATACATATCAAATATTGGCACGTTTTTGTTACTGTCTTGTAGTTTGCTTTTATTCCAATACCCTAACATTACTCGACACATGCAAAGTGCGTCTGAATTCACACCTGTTCATCTCTGTTAGTTTTCATCACACAAATATCATAAGAATATCATGTGAAGTTGCTAGGCCTGACTTTTCCGGTATGTATAATAATTGAACTTGTGTTTCCATCAATACCGCTCCTTCAGCACCTTGTTATATGCATATTCACTATTGGTAACACTTTAGGTTAGGGTACACATATTCAGAATTAACAAGCATCGTATTACCATGCAAATGAGTAGCATACTAGCCATTTGTCGTCAGTACAAGTAACTTATTGATACCTTATTCTACATGATCTTATTCTACCCACAGTAGACCATTAACTAGACTTTCTCCAATATAAACTCCTAATTACTCCTAATTACTCATAGTGAGTATTATAGTTATTGCATATGAACTTTGATCTCAATATGCTTTGCTCAGTAAAACAGGAACAGATTTTCTCAGGAACAGTTATTCTCAATCAAAAAGATGTAATTAGAACTTATTTGGATACTGCAAGGCACTTGTAGTTTTGATCCTATGAATAAACTATCTTTCTAAGTATTACTGAAGGGGAATAACTGTTACTGTTCTACTACTCTGTTCTTCTAATAACTGTACTACTACCTTATAAGCCCCATACTAACCAAGGCATTTCAAGATCATAATTCATATACAACAACTAACTTACTATGTTCAAACAGTAATTAGGATTTTATATTGGAGAAATTCTTAGTTAATGGTCTCTTATGGGTAGATTAAACTAATGTAGAATAAGGTATTAATAAGTGATTTGTAATGACTAACAAATGGCTAAAATGGCTAAAATCAATTTGCATGTTAATAAGCTGCTGTTAAAGGTGAATATGTGCTCTCTAATCTAAAGTGTTGCCTAACTTTTCAGTCTGAAATAGCAAAACTGTTTAGCAGGGTGTTTGACATTGTTTACCACACAGTCAGTCTGTTTTATGGGAATCAGGAAACAAAACCAAAAGAGGAAGGCGACTTATGAGAAAAGGAAACTTAATTGTCATAGGTGTGCCAGCAAGTTTTTCAACACAAACAGAGAATGCCCTAAATCCAAATCAAAGAAAACAAGTCCTCAAAGCTGCTGTGTAGTTTGCATATAATGGGCTCTGTGGACGGAAGATGTTAATTCCCAGAAGAACTTAAGTTAAGGATGGTCACTCTTTTCCGGTACAGTAGGCTAGATTGATATTAAGTATTAAGTATTATTAAGTATAGTGTATATATTAGTTTGCTATCTAAAGTAAGCCTAACTTATAAGCTCTCCATGTTCCTCGCCAGTTCAGGGTTAATTTTGTAGTTAGCTCATAGCAATAAAAGCTAATTACTGGAACCGATCGACCATCCTGACATTGCCCCGTGCACATAGGGAATTAATAGGCTACCTTTGGCTATGAACCTTTTGAAAGCATCGGCTAGAAGCGGTCTGGTTTTGGATACATCTGGCTTGCGTAATTTTGTTCCCCAACAAACATTTAAAATGATTATCATGTTGCAATACTTTTTGTGCATTTCACACCTGATATCTCCTTTCACAGCAACCAGTTAAGACAGTGGGCTACCTGCCCTCTCTGTGCCATACCCAAGGGCGTAACTTGCAGGGGTCAGGATCTGTGTCTATAGAAATAAATAAATATTTATTTTAAGTGCCAGCAGACCACCGGCATTTCCACATTTCCATCTCCACTGCTTTTTTGCCATATATGGTATTTCCCAAATAGCAAAAAATTTTGCTATTCACTCTAAAGTATGAGTGTTCCAAGGAAACACACACATTATTATATTGGAACTGATATCCGATCCAAATATTGGATTGGTGCATCCCTTTTTGGTTCACATTATCAGAATGAGAATGAGGTGTTTGGCTCCTGCCATTGTTGGCTGTCAAAAGTGCATTACATGTTATATGTTGACAAGTTGTCATAAAGGTGCTGAACAAAATTAGCAAGTATTTATAGCAGAGAAAATTGGTTTTATGATTGGACTATGATGGGGGTGTTCATATAGGGGTCATGGGAATTGAAAACCGTTTTTACCTGAGCTTTATTGAATTAGGAGAGATCGTGCATGGCCACAGAGCTGACATGAATGTGAAACATAGTTGTCCCCTCCTTCATATGCTCATCTTAAAACTTAGAAATAGCCTCTAAATGTGATGTCTCATTCTGCAAATCAACTATAGTACTTAGTCTCTTAAAAATGATCTATCCTATTACTCTTTCATTTTAAGTCTGATTTTGTGCTACATCACCAAGTCAAATTCCTGTGTACTGTGTACATTTGGCCAACAAAGTGAGTCTAATTCTGATTCAATTTTGGTTGCCAAAGAGGGCGCCATTTAGACAAAACAGACCATTTCAATCCCCAGCCTAAATATGTTTGTAATTGGGCTTGTAAAATTCTTCTTCTGAATATACTCCAGTACTCCATTCATTCATTTTTTTTTTTGTCTCGTAAGGGTTTGTTAACAGGAGCGATACAGAATTTGAGGACATTTCGTGTTTTGCGCATTGGATTTCAAACAGTCTTCATCCAATTAAGTTAGACTTGTCTCAAGACTTTGTTGATTTATATGTTACATATTGCCATTGTCAAACTACTGACATATTGTAAATATAAGAACTTACACTATCAATTTAGTGTTTAGTGTGTTGAGTTGTGCAGTGTAGCGACGGTGACTGCAGGCTGGGATATCAGGGGTGTTCAATACAGAGGTTGAGGCTCAATATGGTCACTATGGTGAGTATAGGGCAGGGGTGGCAACTTTTCTGCTTGCAGGCCACATATACTGAAAAAGCTAAGCTGTCAAGAACCAATGCAAATGCTAATGCTGCACTGCCAGCTCCATCAAATAAATAAATAATATAATATAATATAATATAATATAATATAATATAATATAATATAATATAATATAATATAATATAGAATGAATGTAACAGGGCAAAGTTACAAGACGAGGATAAAGGGGTGATCCGACTACGGCTCCCTGGGAAGTTAGTCAAATTAACACCCAGGGAAATACCAAAGTTACAATTGACTCTGGAGCACATTGACACAGGTTCACATAGGCAAGGCTGACACATGAATTCCAAAATGGCAGCTTTATAGAATCTTATAGCAGGGAAAAGGGACATGGGAGTGACTGCAAAAGAAACCTAAAACACTGAAACACAACATTTCATTTCTATAAAATTGAGTCACGTGTACCATGTTTATAGTGAGAGGGGACACTACCCAATACCCAGTAAGGCAAAGGCTTACCTGAAGGGATCAGGCTAACAGAAAGTGCATACAGGGATCCGAACAAGTGCACATGCACAGCAAGTAGTGACTTAACAGTCCACATCCACCCTTCTGAGTCACACACCAAACGTGCAGTTACACCACACTACCACCAGGTGCCACTGCACTGAGGTAGCCCTTCTCTTGCCAAGGCAAAGAAACAATTAAAAGAGGGATTGCAACTGTGTACAGTAAATAAATCAAAAATGAGACAAGACTAAACTAAGGCAAGACAAGACAGCAGCACAGCCTACGCTGAGAGCAGCACAGACAAAGAAGCTGTGCTGCCTTGCAAAACAAAAGCCCACACCTTAAGACACCTTGTCCTCATGTAAGTTTACTCTATAAACTACATACCCATACTTAAGATTGCAGGGCTGCTTCTACAGGTTGACAAGAAAGGATATAAGGACTCCGTTTAACACGAGGAGATTTGGATAAGGTTAAGATATCATACCTGAAGAAGGCAAGGTAAACAGGTACAACATGGCCACACATAGCCTGAGCCACAGATATGCATGGGGGACTGTCAGTCACAGTGGTGGTACTTGAAAAGCCAAATATTTTTTTAAGGTGCTAGTGGCTTAGTTCGTGTATGTCTCACCACCACCATTAACCTATGGATCAAAGCAAGCTCATTGATTCCAGGATGTCATACGATGTGTTAAATCAAGTATTTCATGGGGAGAGATTGCGATACTGTACATTTGTGCTCTGTTGATTTTTTATGAAGTATTAATGTACTCCCAGTGTTCTATTATAGTGCATTTTCATAGTACTTGTCCCCTCATTTGAAATGCACATAATAGATGTTAAGGTTACACATCGCAAAAAAACATCGCACTCTTCTCACCTTTTTCACTCATGACTGGTTTGCATGCCTGGTATATGCTGAAACAGGTCTAGTGCATCCCAAAATTCCATAATTAACATGGGGTAGCCTTCATTCATCCTGTAAGGAGTCATTCAACCATCACAGTGATGCATCAAATTTGCATGAAGTTTCCAGCTGTTGTTTTTGTCATTTTCAGAACTGAGATCAACATCAACATCACGGTTTGCTATTACATCTCCTTAAAAGTAAAGAAACAAAAGAGAAAAGAGCAAGAGTTTGTTACATAGGAGTTTATTTAAGAGTATAATGATCATTTATTTACTATGGCTGAGAGAGTGCAACTGCTGTGATGTACTGCTTGTCAAATGTATGTTTATGTTTATTTGTATTGCTTTTAGATGCTTTTATCCAAAGCAATGTAAAATACAAAAGCTGAGACAAAAAATACAAAATACAATGCAATACAAAAGTTAAAAACAAAAGTACTTGGCTAAAATTTACAATGTTTAATTTTTAATGCACAACTTACTAAGGCTGTAACAAAGATTAAAACTCAATACTTGAAAATTAATAAATAAATAAAAACAAGCTATAGCAATCCAATGTCCTGCATTGCAAATTGTGGATCTGGTAAAGAGCTAACATTGTTTAAATGATAATAATTTACAGGTGTTTATAGCTTGTGGATATTCTAACTTGGTGGCTCAACTATACCCATACCCTATGACGAAGACTCTAGGTGTTTAACTTAAAAAAAACAACAAAAAAAGAACAAGTGACTTTCAAAAACATGGTAGGTAATTAATCAAATTGAGTAGGCTACAAAGTAAAAAGATTTGACTGTAAATCTGTTTTAAAAAATTCTAAGCTAGCAGAAGAACGTATGTCTGTGTTCCAGCAATTCCTTCCACCATTCACAGTAGATTTGGACACTACGAAAGAAAATAGTCTTGACTGATCTCCTGGCATTGATAGTTGGCCAATTCAGAAAGTCTTGAAGGAGTAAATGGCTGGATCATATAATGGAAGTAGGAGCAGATGGTGCAGATTCACTAAGATTAAGCCTGAATGCCATCGTTAGAGGTTTGAATTTAATAAAATGTACAATAACACTGGAGTGGTGTGATCATAGGTAGGCTCTTACAAAATGTGGTTTTGTGTGACTTTCAATATCATAATCAAAGACCAAAATTGTTGGTTTTAAAGATTATCCTATTCAGTCATACCATGATGACTGCAATGAAATTGAAAATATGTATCCTAACTGCTCTGACTTAATGCTGGATATTATGGTAACATATAATGCATTTTACAGTGTAAAACATCTATGGTAATGCAAAAGACATAAGCAAAGGTAATGTATTAAGCTGGTTTATGTCTATGGTATCTAAAAAGAGTTTCTCTCTCTTCAGGTCAGTGATGTGAATATGTGGTAAGCTGGCTTCTCTGGTGCTGCTGTGGAGCAGTTAGTGGGCAGCTAAATGACACAGGGCCTGGTAAGAACTGTGTGATCTGTCCACCTACAGCAACTAAGACTGAGACAAGTCTCGACCTAAGTTGGCCTGTGTGTTTGGCAGGGCTAGGTCCAGCTGATTCCAAAATCTGTGTGTTCTTTGTGGTACCACGTACTTTTTAGACAGTATGCACAAGACCTGTGTGTTTTCCTGCATAATTATGCTCCCCCTTCATACTCAGTAATATAGACAAAAATAGTAGATGAAGTCACAAGGGCTCAGAAGAAGTGGTTGTGAGTGGACAGGTCGTCTTTTGTCATGCGGGGAGGGGGAGACTTTGGCGATAGCAGGGTGGTGGTGGGAGGTGCAGAGGACCGTGATATTGAACTCCCGCTATCTGGGTCAAGGGTCAGGCGTGAGACGGACAGGCATACGCAGCAGCCGGCCTCGTGCAGCAGCCGTAACACGTCATTACGAAAGCGCACCCCCACCAGCGCGTAGAGCACGGGTTTGAGGCAGCAGTGTGTGTATGCCAGACTACTGGTGCCGCTCTCCCACAACAGCAGTGCACAGGACTGCCAGGTGCCAGACAACTTGAGGCCCAGAACCAGTGTGTAGGGCAGCTGAAAGACCAGAAAGAGGAGCACCAGTGCCACCATGAGGCGGAGAGTCCTCTGACGCCGCCAGCCTTGCCCTTGTGCCAGGACGCAGCCAATGGCTGTGTAGCATACTGCCATGATAGCGAAGGGCACACAGAAGCCGGCGATCATGGAGCCGCTCAGCGCCAACTTGACCCGAGAGGGATCCTCCACCCACACGTTCAGGCCGCACATGCCGCTGCTGGGGTCCACCTGGGAGAACAGGAAGTCAGGAATGCTCAGGGCGATGGCTACCAGTGCCACACTCAGACATGCGGCCCCAGCTTGGAGCAACAGTCGACGATGGCAGCACCCACCACTGCTGGTCTTGCCCCGACGCGTCGCCCCAGAGCGGAGCACCACCACGCTATAACGCTCAGCGCTAATGCAGGCCAGCAGCAGCAAACTGCTGTAGGTGTTAACTGATTGCAGACCCCTGCTCACCCTGCAGATGGCGTCACCAAATGGCCACTCGCGACGTAGCGCCTCCCCAACCTGCAGGGGCAGCATGAGCAGGAGCTGCAGGTCTGAGAGCGCCAGGTGGAGAAGGAAGGTATCGGTCAGGCTTCGCAGTCGGGCACGCCAGTACCGGGCAAAGGTGGCAACAACCAGAAAGTTGCCAGGCACACCCAGCAGAAATACCAGGGTGTAGAACACTGTCTGGCAGCTTGCCAGGAGCTGTAATGGACTGAACTCTTCATCACTCTCGAAGCACGGAGTGACCAGATAATCGTCGCCATCAGTGGTGGTATAGTTCTCCAAGTCATAGTCTGAAATCAATATAAAATATATGCTGTGCAATTGAATACAATTTGAAAGCAGTGTCTGCCAATTGACAGACACGCTTAAATGAGATTGCATCTTTAGTCAGATAATTTCTCTTTAATTTGAGTATGAATTTGCCATTACACATAAAAAAAGAATCCATTTATATTTCTGTATGACATGCGGCACTCTACAGATTTATTAATTTTGGTAACATGGGGACTAAAAAAATACATGGCTCTCACAAACACTCACAATTGTCAGCCACGCAATCATACTCTTACCGCTGGTGAAGAGAATGTCAAGGTAGCCATAAGAAGTTACATTATATGGCCAAACGTCTTCAGCAACCATTGTAGAATCTGTAGGGTAGACAAAAAAGAAAAATAAGAAAAGAAAGTCTTGCACTTCAGCATCCCGAATATGAGGCTTATCTTGGCTTTGGTCATGTTCGGGATAAAGTGTTTCCAAAAATGCAAAGAAATCGGGTTATGAACATCCCTGTTTACATGCTAAAAACTTCCAGTAACTTTAAGTTCTTTGCGGTGCTCTCACTGAGAATTCTAAAGGGTGCCGCTTGATTGTCTTGGTGTTTATCAGCATTCCATCTTGCATACTTAACTACTGTGCAGAGTTTATATCAGATAAATATATTTCCCTTGCTTAAATGTGAGCAGATATTTTGAGCAGAATGTAACCCCCTTACTCTCGAGCAAGTCGTTACAAGTGGCACCAACGGATTGCTTTTTCAAGCTTCTTTGCCGCCCCCGGCAAGATGGCACCCAGGGCAACCGCTCAAGTCGCCCATATCAGAAACCGCCCTTCTGCTTTTAGAAAATGTGTTTTGCTGCTGAGGGTATAAGGCAAAAATGCCTCATCTGTTCCCATAGGGTCTTTGTTAAAGATTTTTGAATGAAGAATGAACCAAGAGTACATATTTTCTGAAAGCCTATGTTCTCTAGATGTGACTGAACATGCATTGAGGCTTGTCCCAACTTCCCTCCAGGGACTATCTGTTGTTTTCTAATGTATTTCAATGGAATTAAATAGATTTCATACTCAATGCTTTTAAATGGCCTTGGCAGCAACAGGTAGTGCTTCCCAGGTTTTCACTGTTAACATTCAAATTCATATTCATCATGGCCAGAGCATACAAAAAATGTTGGTTTTGTTGAGAGGTGGGTGCACTTTGACCCTATTTGGCACACGGCCTAGTATAGATACTATACTATATATATATATATATATATATAATGTCAAGCTTATTAGGGTACCTACTGCATGCAGAGGCAGTTTGAAAGACAACTGCTGATTCTGTCCCTTGGATTGAGCCCAGTATATCAGTCATGGCCAGAAAATACAGTTTGATGTTATAGTCTGGCTTGGCTAGCACACAGCCACAGAATATAATCTCTAATGGGCTACCAATGGCCAGCCACCTGCAGAAATGCTTTTAATTTGAAAGGGGTGTGGCTGGGTTAACCCAAACTAATAACTGCATTATTTGAGATACAGAAAAAATGTTAACCTCATATAAGTGAGGTTAAAATTGAGTCTCAAATTACATTTGAGAAACACGGCACTAAATCATATCTGATAAGTTGAGTAGGCTTCTGTAGCCTAAATTTGCGGTTGAACAACTCCTAAATATCACCTTGACCAAATCCAGAGTTTATTAATAATCTGAACATCTTGTATGTTTGGCAGAATATCCAATAAAAGTGTAACCCCTATGTATTATCAACGCAGAAAACAATCCTAATATTGAAAACTATAATACATATTTAGCAAAAACATCAGAATCAAAATATGACTTACCGTCTTTAGATCCATCTACTTTTTCTCCCCTCAGGGAAACATTTCCATTACCCTTTTATATACAAGGACAAGCCAATCAAATTTTGTGGCAGGACTTACTCCACCCATTAACACAATCAAGGAAGTGGTGCTGGAACCTTGAATGCACATGTTTGCAATGACTAAGTCGTGTTTCTAGTTTTACAGGATCAATTTCAGTTTGATTCATGAAAGCGGCATGTTAAAACACAGAGACACAATAACTCACACAAACATGAGCATGATGGACAGCCATGCTCTCTCTCTCTCTCTCTCTCTCTCTCTCTCTCTGTGTGTGTGTCTGTGTTTGTGTGTGTGAGACACACTGTAAAAATTATTGCCCCTATAAACTTAACTCAACAGAATGAATGAAACTTCAGTTAATTAATTACATCAAATAAAGACAGTGTATGAGAGAGAGAGAGAGAGAAAGAGTGGTGTCTACACTACAAGACATTTTAAAAAAAAAACCCTCCCCTTGACCAGTATTGGTTTCCAACAAGGCGGAGTACAAGAGGTAGACAAACACAGGCAAACATCAGTTTAAACTCAGCATTCTGTGTTACTAGGCCCTGACAACAAAAAATATCCAACAAGGTTTCTGGATATCATATCATTTCACAGTTCACCTCCCACTCACACACAACCCTTTCCTCAAGACAGGCTCAAAGCTTTTTGCTGCCCTAGACCAGATTTGAGTTTTGTCCCCTCAATTCTAAAAATACAAGTGAAAAACTTAAAGCCACACTAGGCAAAGTTAATTTATCAGCTTCAAAGTCACTTCGATGATTAAATGGCTCATTACAGGGTGATTGAAGGCTCTTGTATTACAACAGTGAAGGTCCCAAGTGGGGTTGGATTGTAGGCCCATAGTGGGTTGCCCACTGTGGGACCCTTACCAGTGCAAAATGTGGTGCCTATTTCGACAGAAAGAAGGACACACAGTCTGTGGGACTGTTGACTCAGAGTTGGACTCCAGTGTAGGACCCTTTACCCGATTCAAATGAAGGGTGTGCATGGGCAAGGGGTCCCATGTGGGTCAGGTTTGACAGTACAATGTATCATCAGGGACTAAAATGGGGTTTGTTATGTGGGCGAGATTGTAACTCATGAGGGGTATCGGTCAGTCAGTCGTGTGGCGACAGTGTCATGCTATCTGTTAGGATGACTATGTTTAGCTTGGTTTAGGTTTAAGCCATAAGTAGAAGAATAAGTTGCCATGCATGTGTACATTTCAGTAAGTGCAACTGAAGTAAGACCAACACAATCTAGGCAACATTAACTTTGAGAAACATTGAGATGGATATATTCTTATATATGACTTCAGCAGCATTGCTTTCTTAAGGGAGAAATCAGGTGTGAATCGATCCATATCCCTGTAATCCAGTTCAGCAATCACAGGAGAACAGAGAAAGAACGTGAGCCGATAGCAATTGGTGAACTGGAACAACGGGGATATGGACTTTTCACTGAAACATCTTGTGAAAATAAATGGCTTTAGATCTGGTGGTCTATTTAGGCTACTGTATTAAGATACACACCTATTTAGAAAATCTATTTGATCTGTTAAATCTATTTTGGAAATATTTAGATTTGGTCAGAAAATAAATCAGCCAAATTAAGTAACAAACAGTTGAGGCTAGTATAGCATACATTGAACAAAGCAAATTTGAATGAAGGCTTGGTCTTGTTCATTTAACATTGACATGACTTGATTTAAGCCCTTTGCCTTTATGATAAATGTTCCCTACTATACTGCATTAGACATTGTAGGCCTAAATGTAGCGTCATCACTAAGAAAAGGGCTACACAATCAGAGTAGCTAAGTTGCTCTGAAGTTCTTACCAACAGGTCCAGAGAAATATCAATAAGCCTATGTGCAGGCTTGCTTGACAACTCAAACAAAAGCTTAGCTTGCCAGCTATCTTTATGAAACAGTTCTGTTGTCATTTTCTCACAGAATGTTTGAACTGAATGTAAATCTGAGCTATTCAATGATGGCGTGCCAAAGTTCAGCCCCAGATATAACGTCAACAAACACATTTCACACATTGAGCTGCAGAACAGGTTGTGTGACATTATTTTGCACACACTCACAGTGCCATACTTTGATAGATTAGATTATAGGTTAGATAGATAGATTATAGGAACCCGAAACCATGGCCTGAACAGTATGATACCTGTGATTTGTATTGCTGTCACGGTGTCACGGTCAAATCAGCTTCAGCATTGAAAATAAAACAGCCATAGGTTCTGTTTTACTGTTTCTAGTAAATAGAATGAGTTCTGCCTAGACATACTAGGCTACATACATATCAAATATTGGCACGTTTTTTTACCGTCTTGTAGTTTTCTTTTATTCCAATATCCTAACATTACTCGACACATGCAAAGTGCGTCTGAATTCACACCTGTTCATCTCTGTTAGTTTTCATCACACAGATATCATAAGAATATCATGTGAAGTTGCTAGGCCTGACTTTTCCGGTATGTATAATAATTGAACTTGTGTTTCCATCAATACCGCTCCTTCAGCACCTTGTTATATGCATATTCACTATTGGTAACACTTTAGATTAGGGTACACATATTCAGAATTAACAAGCATCGTATTACCATGCAAATGAGAAGCATACTAGCCATTTGTCGTCAGTACAAGTAACTTATTGATACCTTATTCTGCATGATCTTATTCTACCCACAGTAGACCATTAACTAGACTTTTTCCAATATAAACTCCTAATTACTGCCTACTCATAGTGAGTATTATAGTTATTGCATATGAACTTTGATCTCAATATGCTTTGCTCAGTAAAACAGGAACAGATTTTCTCAGGAACAGTTATTCTCAATCAAAAAGATGTAATTAGAACTTATTTGGATACTGCAAGGCACTTGTAGTTTTGATCCTATGAATCTGTTGATCTTTCTAAGTATTACTGAAGGGGAATAACTGTTACTGTTCTACTACTCTGTTCTTCTAATAACTGTACTACTACCTTATAAGCCCCATACTAACCAAGGCATTTCAAGATCATAATTCATATACAACAACTAACTTGCTATGTTCAAACAGTAATTAGGATTTTATATTGGAGAAATTCTTAGTTAATGGTCTCTTATGGGTAGATTAAACTAATGTAGAATAAGGTATTAATAAGTGATTTGTAATGACTAACAAATGGCTAAAATGGCTAAAATCAATTTGCATGTTAATAAGCTGCTGTTAAAGGTGAATATGTGCTCTCTAATCTAAAGTGTTGCCTAACTTTTCAGTCTGAAATAGCAAAACTGTTTAGCAGGGTGTTTGACATTGTTTGCCACACAGTCAGTCTGTTTTATGGGAATCAGGAAACAAAACCACAAGAGGAAGGCGACTTATGAGAAAAGGAAACTTAATTGTCATAGGTGTGCCAGCAAGTTTTTCAACACAAACAGAGAATGCCCTAAATCCAAATCAAAGAAAATAAGTCCTCAAAGCTGCTGTGTAGTTTGCATATAATGGGCTCTGTGGACGGAAGATGTTAATTCCCAGAAGAACTTAAGTTAAGGATGGTCACTCTTTTCCGGTACAGTAGGCTAGATTGATATTAAGTATTAAGTATTAAGTATTATTAAGTATAGTGTATATATTAGTTTGCTATCTAAAGTAAGCCTAACTTATAAGCTCTCCATGTTCCTCGCCAGTTCAGGGTTAATTTTGTAGTTAGCTCATAGCAATAAAAGCTAATTACCGGAACCGATCGACCATCCTGACATTGCCCTGTGCACATAGGGAATTAATAGGCTACCTTTGGCTATGAACCTTTTGAAAGCATCGGCTAAAAGCAGTCTGGTTTTGAATACATCTGGCTTGCGTAATTTTGTTCCCCAACAAACATTTAAAATGATTATCATGTTGCAATACTTTTTGTGCATTTCACACCTGATATCTCCTTTCACAGCAACCAGTTAAGACAGTGGGCTACCTGCCCTCTCTGTGCCATACCCAAGGGCGTAACTTGCGGGGGTCAGGATCTGTGTTATTTTAAGTGCCAGCAGACCACCGGCATTTCCACATTTCCATCTCCACTGCTTTTTTGCCATATATGGTATTTCCCAAATAGCAAAAAATTTTGCTATTCACTCTAAAGTATGAGTGTTCCAAGGAAACACACATATTATTATATTGGAACTGATATCCAATCCAAATATTGGATTGGTGCATCCCTTTTTCGTTCACATTATCAGAATGAGAATGAGGTGTTTAGCTCCTGCCATTGTTGGCTGTCAAAAGTGCATTACATGTTATATGTTGACAAGTTGTCTTAAAGGTGCTGTACAAAATTAGCAAGTATTTATAGCAGAGAAAATTGGTTTTATGATTGGACTATGATGGGGGTGTTCATATAGACGCAATGCAAACCAAAAAATAGCTTTAAATTGGCTCGTAAATTAGCTATAAATTGGCTCTTCATACAAAGCTCTGCAGCACCTCCTAGAGGACTTCAGTTTTGGTACACAGCAGTTGCCTGAGTGTGAGGTCCCCTGCATACTGTAGGCTGGTATGTGTGTGTGTGTGTGTGTCTTTGTGCCAGACTGCTGCTCATTACCATTTGCTAATATTTTCTATTCACAAGTTAATGAAAATTCACATTGCTCAAATATGTTGCTTATGTCTTTACATTAATCTTTTTTTTTCTTTAAAGGGGTCATGGGAATTGAAAACCATTTTTACCTGAGCTTTATTGAATTAGGAGAGATTGTGCATGGCCACAGAGCTGACATGAATGTGAAACATAGTTGTCCCCTCCTTCATATGCTCATCTTAAAACTTAGAAATAGCCTCTAAATGTGATGTCTCATTCTGCAAATCAACTATAGCACTTAGTCTCTTAAAAATTATCTATCCTATTACTCTTTCATTTTAAGTCTGATTTTGTGCTACATCACCAAGTCAAATTCCTGTGTACTGTGTACATTTGGCCAACAAAGTGAGTCTGATTCTGATTAAATTTTGGTTGCCAAAGAGGCCGCCATTTAGACAAAATGGACCATTTCAATCCCCAGCCTAAATATGTTTGTAATTGGGCTTGTAAAATTCTTCTTCTGAATATACTCCAGTACTCCATTCATTCATTTTTTTTTTGTCTCGTAAGGGTTTGTTAACAGGAGCGATACAGAATTTGAGGACATTTCGTGTTTTGCGCATTGGATTTCAAACAGTCTTCATCCAATTAAGTTAGACTTGTCTCAAGACTTTGTTGATTTATATGTTACATATTGCCATTGTCAAACTACTGACATAGATAGAACTTACACTATAGAACTTACACTATCAATTTAGTGTTTAGTGTGTTGAGATGTGCTGTGTAGCGACGGTGACTGCAGGCTGGGATATCAGGGGTGTTCAATACAGAGGTTGAGGCTCAATATGGTCACTATGGTGAGTATAGGGCAGGGGTGGCAACTTTTCTGCTTGCGGGCCACATATACTGAAAAAGCTAAGCTGTCAAGAACCAATGTAAAATTAAGAGCAGTTTTTAGTTAGTTTTTAAGGCTGTCTAATGCTGCACTGCCAGCTCCATCAAATAAATAAATAATATAATATAATATAATAAATTATAGAATGAATGTAACAGGGCAAAGTTACAAGACGAGGATAAAGGGGTGATCCGACTACGCCTCCCTGGGAAGTTAGTCAAATTAACACCCAGGGAAATACCAAAGTTACAATTGACTCTGGAGCACATTGACACAGGTTCACATAGACAAGGCTGACACATGAATTCCAAAATGGCAGCTTTATAGAATCTTATAGCAGGGAAAAGGGACATGGGAGTGACTGCAAAAGAAACCTAAAACACTGAAACACAACATTTCATTTCTATAAAATTGAGTCACGTGTACCATGTTTATAGTGAGAGGGGACACTACCCAATACCCAGTAAGGCAAAGGCTTACCTGAAGGGATCAGGCTAACAGAAAGTGCATACAGGGATCCGAACAAGTGCACATGCACAGCAAGTAGTGACTTAACAGTCCACATCCACCCTTCTGAGTCACACACCAAACGTGCAGTTACACCACACTACCACCAGGTGCCACTGCACTGAGGCAGCCCTTCTCTTGCCAAGGCAAAGAAACAATTAAAAGAGGGATTGCAACTGTGTACAGTAAATAAATCAAAAATGAGACAAGACTAAACTAAGGCAAGACAAGACAGCAGCACAGCCTACGCTGAGAGCAGCACAGACGAAGAAGCTGTGCTGCCTTGCAAAACAAAAGCCCACACCTTAAGACACCTTGTCCTCATGTAAGTTTACTCTATAAACTACATACCCATACTTAAGATTGCAGGGCTGCTTCTACAGGTTTACAAGAAAGGATATAAGGACTCCGTTTAACATGAGGAGATTTGGATAAGGTTAAGATATCATACCTGAAGAAGGCAAGCAAACAGGTACAACATGGCCACACATAGCCTGAGCCACAGATATGCATGGGGGACTGTCAGTCACAGTGGTGGTACTTGAAAAGCCAAATATTTTTTTAAGGTGCTAGTGGCTTAGTTCGTGTATGTCTCACCACCACCATTAACCTATGGATCAAAGCAAGCTCATTGATTCCAGGATGTCATACGATGTGTTAAATCAAGTGTTTCATGGGGAGAGATTGCGATACTGTACATTTGTGCTCTGTTGATTTTTTATGAAGTATTAATGTACTCCCAGTGTTCTATTATAGTGCATTTTCATAGTACTTGTCCCCTCATTTGAAATGCACATAATAGATGTTAAGGTTACACATCGCAAAAAAACATTGCACTCTTCTCACCTTTTTCACTCATGACTGGTTTGCATGCCTGGTATATGCTGAAACAGGTCTAGTGCATCCCAAAATTCCATAATTAACATTTTATTATGATATTATAGTCATTAACACCTTTATAAATATATATGGGGGGTGGGGTAGTGCACTATAGACCCCTGTGGTGCGGCAAAAGCTTTTGTCCTAAATGGTATTTTTTTCCTTACATTTCTTTTACTTTTATACTTTAAGTAGTTTTGAACCAGTACTTTCACACCTTTACACCTTTTTAATTAGGAAATATTGCTATAAGTTTAACATCAAGTTTAAACTTACTGTACTTACACCTCCCTCTTATCACCAGCAGATGGTGTAACACCACTAGCTATTGTCTAGGGTCACAGATACTCAGAGGCAGCAGATGAAAGGTTCTAATGCCACTTCGATGTTGTTAACAAAAGATTCTAACAATAACCCAAGCACAATAGCCCAAACACTGAAGTTAATAACTGTGGTAACATGTAGGTGCTACGTACATTTACTTGTTGTCATTACCACAGCAGCAAACAGTAGCTGTTATTGTACTTAGACAGTTTCACATCATGGATTTGACAGGTCAAATTATTTTAAGTACCCTATCCAAGTTGAGATTTTTTCAACTACAGTTTAAAGTAGCTTAGAGAGCTACAATTGCCAATTTAGTTTGTAACCCACACCCACACTTTCAGTTCTTGCCAATACATTTGGATTTGTTTACAAGCCAAAGGAAAGAAACCAGATGATAATTTCTAGAGTTACTTTGGCTGATAAGGTAATAAACAGGATTTCATATGCCTATGCATGAGTAGTTTTTCAGTTTCATTTTTCAGCAAGGCTGATCTTGTGTCGTTGGTTTTGGGGTAGCCTTCATTCACCCTGTAAGGAGTCATTCAACCATCACAGTGATGCATCAAATTTGCATGAAGTTTCCAGCTGTTGTTTTTGTCATTTTCAGAACTGAGATCAACATCAACATCACGGTTTGCTATTACATCTCCTTAAAAGTAAAGAAACAAAAGAGAAAAGAGCAAGAGTTTGTTACATAGGAGTTTATTTAAGAGTATAATGATCATTATTTACTATGGCTGAGAGAGTGCAACTGCTGTGATGTACTGCTTGTCAAATGTATGTTTATGTTTATTTGTATTGCTTTTAGATGCTTTTATCCAAAGCAATGTAAAATACAAAAGCTGAGACAAAAAATACAAAATACAATGCAATACAAAAGTTAAAAACAACGTACTTGGCTAAAATTTACAATGTTTAATTTTTAATGCACAACTTACTAAGGCTGTAACAAAGATTAAAACTCAATACTTGAAAATTAATAAATAAATAAAAACAAGCTATAGCAATCCAATGTCCTGCATTGCAAATTGTGGATCTGGTAAAGAGCTAACATTGTTTAAATGATAATAATTTACAGGTGTTTATAGCTTGTGGATATTCTAACTTGGTGGCTCAACTATACCCATACCCTATGACGAAGACTCTAGGTGTTTAACTTAAAAAAAACAACAAAAAAAGAACAAGTGACTTTCAAAAACATGGTAGGTAATTAATCAAATTGAGTAGGCTACAAAGTAAAAAGATTTGACTGTAAATCTGTTTTAAAAAATTCTAAGCTAGCAGAAGAACGTATGTCTGTGTTCCACCAATTCCTTCCACCATTCACAGTAGATTTGGACACTACGAAAGAAAATAGTCTTGACTGATCTCCTGGCATTGATAGTTGGCCAATTCAGAAAGTCTTGAAGGAGTAAATGGCTGGATCATATAATGGAAGTAGGACAGATGGTGCAGATTCACTAAGATTAACCTGAATGCCATCGTTAGAGGTTTGAATTTAATAAAATGTACAATAACACTGGAGTGGTGTGATCATAGGTAGGCTCTTACAAAATGTGGTTTTGTGTGACTTTCAATATCATAATCAAAGACCAAAATTGTTGGTTTTAAAGATTATCCTATTCAGTCATACCATGATGACTGCAATGAAATTGAAAATATGTATCCTAACTGCTCTGACTTAATGCTGGATATTATGGTAACATATAATGCATTTTACAGTGTAAAACATCTATGGTAATGCAAAAGACATAAGCAAAGGTAATGTATTAAGCTGGTTTATGTCTATGGTATCTAAAAAGAGTTTCTCTCTCTTCAGGTCAGTGATGTGAATATGTGGTAAGCTGGCTTCTCTGGTGCTGCTGTGGAGCAGTTAGTGGGCAGCTAAATGACACAGGGCCTGGTAAGAACTGTGTGATCTGTCCACCTACAGCAACTAAGACTGAGACAAGTCTCGACCTAAGTTGGCCTGTGTGTTTGGCAGGGCTAGGTCCAGCTGATTCCAAAATCAAAATCTGTGTGTTCTTTGTGGTACCACGTACTTTTTAGACAGTATGCACAAGACCTGTGTGTTTTCCTGCATAATTATGCTCCCCCTTCATACTCAGTAATATAGACAAAAATAGTAGATGAAGTCACAAGGGCTCAGAAGAAGTGGTTGTGAGTGGACAGGTCGTCTTTTGTCATGCGGGGAGGGGGAGACTTTGGCGATAGCAGGGTGGTGGTGGGAGGTGCAGAGGACCGTGATATTGAACTCCCGCTATCTGGGTCAAGGGTCAGGCGTGAGACGGACAGGCATACGCAGCAGCCGGCCTCGTGCAGCAGCCGTAACACGTCATTACGAAAGCGCACCCCCACCAGCGCGTAGAGCACGGGGTTGAGGCAGCAGTGTGTGTATGCCAGACTACTGGTGCCGCTCTCCCACAACAGCAGTGCACAGGACTGCCAGGTGCCAGACAACTTGAGGCCCAGAACCAGTGTGTAGGGCAGCTGAAAGACCAGAAAGAGGAGCACCAGTGCCACCATGAGGCGGAGAGTCCTCTGACGCCGCCAGCCTTGCCCTTGTGCCAGGACGCAGCCAATGGCTGTGTAGCATACTGCCATGATAGCGAAGGGCACACAGAAGCCGGCGATCATGGAGCCGCTCAGCGCCAACTTGACCCGAGAGGGATCCTCCACCCACACGTTCAGGCCGCACATGCGGCTGCTGGGGTCCACCTGGGAGAACAGGAAGTCAGGAATGCTCAGGGCGATGGCTACCAGTGCCACACTCAGACATGCGGCCCCAGCTTGGAGCAACAGTCGACGATGGCAGCACCCACCACTGCTGGTCTTGCCCCGACGCGTCGCCCCAGAGCGGAGCACCACCACGCTATAACGCTCAGCGCTAATGCAGGCCAGCAGCAGCAAACTGCTGTAGGTGTTAACTGATTGCAGACCCCTGCTCACCCTGCAGATGGCGTCACCAAATGGCCACTCGCGACGTAGCGCCTCCCCAACCTGCAGGGGCAGCATGAGCAGGAGCTGCAGGTCTGAGAGCGCCAGGTGGAGAAGGAAGGTATCGGTCAGGCTTCGCAGTCGGGCACGCCAGTACCGGGCAAAGGTGGCAACAACCAGAAAGTTGCCAGGCACACCCAGCAGAAATACCAGGGTGTAGAACACTGTCTGGCAGCTTGCCAGGAGCTGTAATGGACTGGACTCTTCATCACTCTCGAAGCACGGAGTGACCAGATAATCGTCGCCATCAGTGGTGGTATAGTTCTCCAAGTCATAGTCTGAAATCAATATAAAATATATGCTGTGCAATTGAATACAATTTGAAAGCAGTGTCTGCCAATTGACAGACACGCTTAAATGAGATTGCATCTTTAGTCAGATAATTTCTCTTTAATTTGAGTATGAATTTGCCATTACACATAAAAAAAGAATCCATTTATATTTCTGTATGACATGCGGCACTCTACAGATTTATTAATTTTGGTAACATGGGGACTAAAAAAAAGTTAATACATGGCTCTCACAAACACTCACAATTGTCAGCCACGCAATCATACTCTTACCGCTGGTGAAGAGAATGTCAAGGTAGCCATAAGAAGTTACATTATATGGCCAAACGTCTTCAGCAACCATTGTAGAATCTGTAGGGTAGACAAAAAAGAAAAATAAGAAAAGAAAGTCTTGCACTTCAGCATCCCGAATATGAGGCTTATCTTGGCTTTGGTCATGTTCGGGATAAAGTGTTTCCAAAAATGCAAAGAAATCGGGTTATGAACATCCCTGTTTACATGCTAAAAACTTCCAGTAACTTTAAGTTCTTTGCGGTGCTCTCACTGAGAATTCTAAAGGGTGCCGCTTGATTGTCTTGGTGTTTATCAGCATTCCATCTTGCATACTTAACTACTGTGCAGAGTTTATATCAGATAAATATATTTCCCTTGCTTAAATGTGAGCAGATATTTTGAGCAGAATGTAACCCCCTTACTCTCGAGCAAGTCGTTACAAGTGGCACCAACGGATTGCTTTTTCAAGCTTCTTTGCCGCCCCCGGCAAGATGGCACCCAGGGCAACCGCTCAAGTCGCCCATATCAGAAACCGCCCTTCTGCTTTTAGAAAATGTGTTTTGCTGCTGAGGGTATAAGGCAAAAATGCCTCATCTGTTCCCATAGGGTCTTTGTTAAAGATTTTTGAATGAAGAATGAACCAAGAGTACATATTTTCTGAAAGCCTATGTTCTCTAGATGTGACTGAACATGCATTGAGGCTTGTCCCAACTTCCTTCCAGGGACTATCTGTTGTTTTCTAATGTATTTCAATGGAATTAAATAGATTTCATACTCAATGCTTTTAAATGGCCTTGGCAGCAACAGGTAGTGCTTCCCAGGTTTTCACTGTTAACATTCAAATTCATATTCATCATGGCCAGAGCATACAAAAAATGTTGGTTTTGTTGAGAGGTGGGTGCACTTTGACCCTATTTGGCACACGGCCTAGTATAGATACTGGTCAGCTTTCCATAAGTGTTGTTAGATGACTGTGCTGTTGTGTCTGGTAGCATTTCATACCAAGCAATGTAGTACCTGCTAGAGGACTGTGGTTTTGGCCTGTGGTGGTAGCATGATTAGCACTGCATGCAGAGTGGGAGGTCCCCTACAGATCTACACCATAGGCTAGTATGAGTGAGAGTATGTGTGTGTGTGTGTGTTTGTATGTGTGTGTGTTTGTGTTTGTGTGTGTGTGTGTGTGTGTGTGTGTGTGTGTGTGTGTTTGTGTGTTTGAATTCTGACATAAAAAGTAAATACAGAAACTGCCACTCTCAGTCGTCCTTGTTCATATATTTTTTTTTTACATTTGCAAGTTGCTGAATGGCCAAGAAAATCAACTCGCTTCCCAGCACGCATTCTCTTGTCATACAGCATGATTTGATGCGTCCTTCTAAGTGATTTGCAGATATCTTGATGAAAACAAGGGTATGTTGTACGTACCAGTGTACTGATGACAACACAAATCAACATGTAGTGTAGTATAACAGATCTGCAGTTGGATCAAATAGACACCTGAAGTCATTGAGATTTCTCTATTTTTGTGTGTATATCTCTTTTTAATCTCAGGGTTTTGTAATTAATCTCATATTTTGTTTATGGTTGTTGCTGCTGTTGTTGTTATTGTTGTCCCTTTCATCTGTGTTCAGTTTTGTCTAACTATTATATTGTTTTTTTTTAAGCAATGACTTTAAGCTTTTGTCTATTGATGTAATTTAACTGTTTAATGTAACTATTTACAGGGCATCTAAAAAATAAAATGTTTGATAGTACCCAGAGCAAGAGGCTAGTAGACCACCGTCGGCCTGTTTTTGGCTGTCCGCTAGGCATTTGTTCATTGGTTTTACAGCAGACCTTGCTGATAAATGCCCTACTATTTTGCAACTTGTGTTCCAAATACATTTTGTATTGTTATTCCATAATAATTTATTTTTATGTATTAATGCCTGAATTAAATGAAGTTGAAGAAGTGCCTGGATAGAGCAATCCTAATAGTCTAATGCAAATCTTATTTTGGCAGGCCATCTGGGTGGTATTTTCTCATGACTCTTGCGTTATGAAATAGATACAGAAACGTATTTCTTTATTTATTTAATGAATTTATTTCTTCCTGGATTGATGCGACTTGGCATAATCGACAACGATGACAAAACTTGCCGCTTGACTGAAACTTTAATTTTGGTTAACATAAAAATAGCTCATTATAACTGTCGCTTTCAAGTTGTGACATTTTATGTCACGAATTTGTTTCCATATTAAACACGTTTGCTTTAGTCTAGACACGGAAAGACAATCATATCGAGATTTCATTGCGTGCCACCCAGCAAGACCGTTGGCACGCGAAAAGCTGTGGGTTGCCTGTAGAGTCTAGAAATCAGTCACTGTCGCGTGTCAAATAAGATAACACCTTACTACCACCTCACTTCATTTTATTAGTTCAGTGGGAATCGGAAGGCAAAGTGGACTATCACGGTGAACACCATGGACGCAGTGAAGGGAGATGCTCGATGGAGTCGTTAAGGTAAGGGTCTTTACACTGTATAAAGCGGAAGAGGTAGAATTATCGACAGTCGACAGCATCTCTGACAAAAATCGTCTTTCGTGTGTAATCAGATGTACTAACACGGTTATTGAAATTGCTGACAGAATGCGGTATTTTTTTTTCGGTTTGGTTGGTTGTAGGCTATTTCACATCCTGTTGCCAAATCTAGTTGCTGACAAAATATAGCCTATTATTAAGCCAACAATTAGGCCTATACCACCACTGTTTCAGGATTCTGTTGGTCTGTATGCTATATATTGCCATTGTCAAACTATCAACATATTTCAAATAAATCTAAGAGTAAGTAAGAGCAGGTGCCATATTCATCATGTGTTTATTCCCTGCAGAAAAAGTAATCTAACAACAAGCTGGCCCATAATCAGCCATTTCAAGCTTCCAGACCAGCATACCAAGTGACCTACTCCAGCAATGTCCTGTGAATATGCTGGTGTGAACAGCTTATCCAACTTAAGGTATGTTTTCATATGATTTTTGATGGCTTGGTTGGTTTGACCTTCCAGCTAGCTGGATTTTGATGCAGGGAGGTCACAGGTAAACTTCTTATTTTCACCTAGACCGTGTGGGTGTGCCACTATGATTAACCCAGTAGCAACACCAGTAGGCCCACGTTACACAAGAGTGGCCAAAACTTTCTTTTTGTGGGCCACATATTGAGAAATGTAAGCTGTCGAGGGCTAATGCAAAAATAACAGCACCAGTTTTCAGACGGATACAAGTGAAAGAGCTTAGATCAGTTTAGATCAGAAAACCCACAGGACATCAAAACATTTTATATGATTCTATCGCCTAGTGGCCAAACTTTTGTATTTGCCATTGGCAAACATGTAACACCAGTAGTTCGGTTTTTGTGATGTCTGCACCTCAAACAGTGGCAACTCTACATGACAAAAATCGAATGACACTTAATTACAACAGTCATAAACATTAAAAACGTGTCATTAACATATTATGATACGTGCCATGTCATACTAATGACAGGCTCATGTCACTCTTATGTAGACATGTTCAAATAAAGTGTTATCCAAAGCTACCCTGTGCTGAAACTATGATGTGCGAAGGATGGGCTAAATGATATTAGATTATTGTAACAATGAGCCACAGTGCCCTCATGGCGGGCCGCATGCAGGAGAGCAGAGGGCCGCGATTGGCCCCACAGGTCATAGTTTGGCCTCCCCTGGCCTAGTGCTTAGAAACTATTGACAAACATGGGCATGTTTTTTGAGCAAATTATTATTTATATTATTATTTTTTTTTTCAATGAAAAATGGGCTTGTATCCATGCCATATGTTAAAAATTTTTTTTGTGACAGTGTGTTCTGTTCATACAGAAGTCTTCAGGCCTAAAATGCAAGTAATCTGTGAATGGCTGGATAATATTAAAGGTGAAAACAGCAGCATAATTTATTACAACTAACTTAATTTGTTTTTAATTGGGTGTTGAAGGTTTTAAGTTATAGACCTCGATTTTTTTGTTTAATAATTATTCATTGAAAATATAATAACCTCACCTGATGTAAAAAATGTCCACAATTAGGCTACGATTATGCCCAATAGCCTACTTATTTACTTACTTACTTAAAAATGAAATAACATTTGTAAAACATAAGAAAAAATGTCTAGTTCTATCTGACATGTGTAGGCTATATACAGGTTTTAACTCTTTGCTGCCAACATTTTAAACAAGTATGTAATAACAGAATATTTTAAATACAACCTTTCATCTTGTTTGTGACATTAAAGAAGTTGAATATTTTATTTCTTTGCATTTCTTTTGTAGTTATTTTGGCACCTTATTTTTGTTATTTACATCTATTCACCATCTTGCATGGAATGCATCTTAAGTTTGCCTTAGTGTATGGTTAAAACGGAATTAAAAGTTGACAAATGTACCTCAAATTTAAATCATTTTTTTCATGTGATATGCCAGCTGTAAGTGCACTTGTGGCATAGACCACCAAAAGAAAATTACCAACCAACCAGTTGCAGGTCAGTTTCAGTAAATGAATACATCAATAAATACGTCGATTAATATGCAGAATATTAAAAGCAATTCACTTACTGTACAGGGTAGCTGTGAGAGTGGTACGAAAACAGGTACAAACTCAGGAATACCTCTGCAGTTATATGTTTAAAAACACAGACCTCGGAAATGTTTTGATACCTCTCTTTCTCTCTCTCTCTCTCTCTCCAAATCAGAAAGTTCTGCAATGCTTACCTGACCTTTTTAAACTCTCAGTGTTTGTCTCAGTGAAGCCACACCAGTTGGTCTTATGCATCGGTAGAATGCAAGTGTGTGGTTTTTGCAGCTCTACCCTGTCCAAGGTCATGGGTTCAATTCCCATGGAGCTTAAGCGGATGATCACAATCTTGCATCTATACCTATTCATCTGTAGTACTTTTGCATGGAAAGATTTGACAGACCTGTGAAATTATGAAAATTACGAAAATTATGCAAATTAAAAATGGATGTTCTCCTAATAGAAGCTGACCAGCTGTGGGATCAAAATGTCATCAATGTCATCAAAGGTCTATACAAAAAATGTGGATCGAGATGCACATCAAAAGAACTCACCTCCAACTATTCAGTTGAAGACTGAATGCACATTTCACTTGTTTCACTTGTTTTGTTGAATTTCTCAATCAGATTGGAAAAATATGCATTAAAGCACTCGACTGAAACTCAGTTAATGTCAAGCTGAAAGACATATGCATGCTGTGTGTCAGGGCTTCTCAAACTTTATTGGGACCCCTCATGAAGCAGAAAAAATTCCAAGGACCCCCCTCATAACCACAACACAAATGTAACAATACAGGCTTATATCCATTTGTTCTGTTAAATGCTAGATGCTACTCTGTAGAAAACCTTTTCACGGACCCCTATGAGGTTCTATAGGAACTGACCTTAATTGAATCAAAGGAATGTCTACCTTGCTGTATTTTAGTTTTTGACAGTGTTACTTCCTTTTCTCACTGTTAGCCACAGAGCAGGGCTTAAATCTCGCATTGGCCAACCCATGCTTCAAAAATGAGTCACAGTGTGTCATTTGAGGCATTGACAAGGTGTTTTTTTTTTTTCTTGCTTTCTTTCCTTTTCTTGGTGGGGTTTGCGTGGCAAAGACACATCTGTGGTTAGTTTATATGGTGCATGCATGATTTTTAGCCATGTGTTCTTCTTACCATTTCAAAATAGTTTAGCTCTACTTCGTACATCAAAATAACAAAATTGAAAATAGCCTCTTATAAGCTGCCTATACAAACAGGCATACTATAAAACATAGAAAAGTCTATCACAAAGTGTAAATGTGATTATCTATGCCTTGTATCTGAGTTAGCATGTCAACATTTAGTTCAGTTAGAAAAGTCACCTTCTGAAAACAGTAGAACTTGTAGGTGTTAGTTAGTAGTACCCACCCTCTGCGGGGGTCATGGCAAGGCTCTGTAGGTGCATGACTGGTGCAAAGAGGTGGTAACACAGGGTGTGGAGGGACAGGGAGAGTTCACATGCGGTTCTGCTGCAATGTGGCTCAGCCACAATTTGGGTAGGGGCGCAGGTCCCCCTCTGGGCGTGGGGACTCCGAAACCACATAGACAACCTTGGCCCGGTCATAACCTTGTACCAGCTAGTCAAGTCACAGGGTCAGGAACAGGATTCTAGGATTCTTTGTTCATTTGATAGTGATCGCCACAGCGATAGCACCCTTTCCTCTATTTTTTTTCCCTTTTTTCGGTTATTTTTGGTCATCGGGCTGCACATCGGACTTGTAAATCTGCTTTGGTTTTAACGCAGAGTAGCTTTTAGTCCCAGATTGGTCAGATGCAGTTTTTGGAATAACTCAATAACCATAGTGCCTTGGTTGACGATATTTTACGGGTGAATAGGTTTCAAGGAGCCGCATCCAACGAGCCCTCAACCACCCATGTGTGGTGTAGCGCCACCTATTGGAAGCCAAAGAAATCCAGCTTTTTGGTAAGCAGATTCCCATCAACTAAACCGGAGGCACCAAAACAAAGGGGACCCATGAATCTTTGTGGGCATGTTGCCCCACTAGGTCCATAGCGTGGAAGCTATTTTCCTCCCTGTTGATAACCCCACCACCAACACCACTACCCCATCCCCCTGCAATATGAGTAGGCCAAACACAGTTTTCATGAAATTACTCCCTCAACATTGTGTCCAACTTAAAAATTTTTTTGTTCGACGCGTGGGTTTCACAAAGCCACATCAAACAATCCCACCACTCATTTGTGGTGTAGCAACAGCTATTCAGAGACAGAAATGCAAAAAACAGAGCACTTCTATTAGCCTGATTACAGGCGCACTAATTCAGTGTCAAGAATCATTTTGCTCTACACCCCCACCTACAGGCCAAAGGATGGAAATGCTTTCTCTCGCACACACACACCCACACACACATACTTTGTCTGTCATACACAAAGACACTCTCTCGCTTTCACATACACATTTGTACCCAGCACACACACACTCACACACAACACTGAATGCCCACACACTCAGGCTTAGGTTTACACACACAGAGATACATACATGCACACACAAACAGATGAGCACACACTTTTTTGTGTGCTCAGGACAGCTGTTGTACAAGTATGCACACAGGATAAAGTACCTTCCTGTTCACATAGGAGTCGGGGACCATAAGGCTCTTTTGCTCAGAGGAGCATGATTACAGAAACCATTGCCACAAACAAACAGCACACAATACACACATTCTGACACACACATACTTAAAATGTATGTTCAAGGACTAATAGGAATTCAGAACATGTGTGTGTGTAAAAACAAAGAAATGTTTTTACAAAGAAATGTGCTGTGAATAAGGGCCATTGTTGTTAAGGTATGGAAATGAAATACTGTTTTCTGATTGGCTGACAGGGTGTCCTTTATTCCCCAATAACCTATGATGTAGATCTGGTAAAAAAGAATCACCATTCCATATCAATGCTATTTAGAATGGCAACTATAACAATAAAATAAACTAGAGCAGCTTTGTGGATCTACTTTCCCACAAAGTGTTAGACTGCATCAAAGACTACACCGAAGTCTCTTTTTCCGTTGTGCTGTTCTACGCTTGTCTTTTAGCTTAGCTCTCGAGTTGGTTTGTTTGCATGTGTAGGCTGTGTCTGGATTAGTCTATGCATAGGTTGCATGTCAGTGGTACAGTTATTATAAGAGCTGTGGCTGCTTGATTTCAGATCTCAAAAGTCCCAAGTTGTGGGAAGCCTCATGTTACAGTAAGCTTAGTATTGGGATTCTGAACCCACGCAGAATTGGTGCTGTTGTTGTGTTTTGTCTATCTGTTGGGTTAATCAACAGGTTTCATTTCACAAGTGTCACTCACTTGTATATTGGCATTGACCAGCGTCAGATGATTTTTTTTCTTTTTCCCAGAACAAGTGCGCTGATAAGCTAACATGTCTGGCATGTGTAGCACCATCATAACCACAGTTTACAGTGACAAACACCCACTCGTTGGAAACTGTTTTAGTGATACGTCTCAGCAAAACACAGCCCCATAAAATACATAGCTTGGACAACTATTGAGAAAGACTGGTGTGTCTGTTAGTTCTTTTCAGAGTATTTTAGAGAGTGGGTGTTGAGTAGGGTTGTCACGATACTAAGAAATGAAACTCAGTACTGGTACTCAGAATAATACTCAATATCATTTTCAGTACCAGTGGATGGAGAAAATATACCAAATTTCAGCGGCCCTGCAGTAGCTGCACCCGACACATCCAGCCAGCTAAGTCAACTAGTGTTCTACATGTTCAGTTGGTAGTGAAGAGGGGAGCCTGCCTTTCTGCAGCGTGTGTCAACTGCAGGAGGCAAAGACAGCACTGTTGGTATTGATACTGTTACAAATGACTAATTCAGAACTAATTTTAAGTAGCCACAAAACCATGCACAAGTTCAAATGTTACGTAATGTAACAATAATGAAAGATTCTGTGTGACTGATGCAGCGATGCAGGGCACATACTAGACAGACAACTACAGGAAGATGAAGGTCACTGTAGTGTGCTAAGTTTAATGGGTGTTGAGGGTCATTTCGATGTCTCAGTTATCCAAATGACTTAATAGTTTACCTTAAAACCTCTACGGGAGAATTAGTTAGCGAGAGGCTAACTGTTGTTTTTATTATTGAGTTGCCCGTGTTTTCAGCTGGCAAGGTTTTTTTGTTATTAAAGGTAATGCATGAAAAGCCTTTAAAATATTAACAAGAGCAAGTCTTATCCTAATGTCACTTACACGTAACTAACAACTTTATTCTCCTGCTTTGTTTTGCTTTTCCATTGGTATGGCAATCTATTCAATGGTATCAAGAAATTATTTTATTTAAGAACAAATGAATAGTCAGAGTAGAGACTGTATCTTTTAACGAATGTTGCACATAAATTGACACTAAGATACACACACACACACACACACACACACACACACACACAAAGTTGTTTGTTTGCCATGGGGGGAGTGAGAGAGGTGGCTGTGGTTATGGGCTACTGGGTGCTGGTGGAGGATGTTTATGAGGCGAGACACCTTTACTGACCCAGGAGGGGAGTGAAGTTTCTGTTGTCTATGATTCACAGGCAGGTTTGGGTTGTTTTTTTCAGGTACAGCAAATAAACTGCCTTGTTTCTTAGAATAGTCAGAATTAGAGAGAAGTAAGTGTGTGTGTGTGTATGTGTGTGTGTTTGTGTCTGCTTCTGTTTCAGTGTGTGTGCATGTATGTGTGTGACCAGGTTGTGTATGCCAGTGTAGGGGTGCATTTGTGTCTGTGTGTGTGTGTGTGTGTATGTGTGTGTGTGGGAGAGTATGCGTGTGTGTGTGTGTTGAATTTTTTCTCACTGTTGTCTGCTGCCTCTCGTGCCTATCGTTTGTTTTTGGTTGCGTGGGTTTGTGAGAAGCTACAGCCTGTGGTCAGCTCTAGTTTCTGAAACTACAAGGTGTTTGAGGAGAGGTTGCTTCTGGGAGTGGGGGGGTGGGGAGGTGGGTAGGTGGGGGTTGGAGTTGTTTTGCATCAATCACACTGGCATCATGAGGCCATGTGCCACCTGGAGTTTTTTTTTTTTTGTGTCTCTGTATGCACGCGTGTATGTGTGTGTGCGTGCAACCCAGTGGGCTCCACCCAGATAAAGTGGTCCATTGTTTCCCGACCTTTAACATCACTTTCCTGTTCGCAGAAAGGGATGAAGGTGGAGGGAAGGAAATGATCTTCGTCAATCAAATGGAGAGGATTACTCTGCTGCAGTTACGTACAGCATGTTGGACACGGTCCTATTGTGTTTTGGTGGGTGTGAGAGAGACAGACTGAAATAAGCGAGAGACTTCTAAGAACAAGTGTTGCATGCTCTGGTGCCCAACGCACACACAAACAGACTTCCTATTATAGGTTTCTACCTTCACACACACACACACACAAACATATATATGACACACAAGTCTACACATATGCACGAGCAATCATACACACTGGCACATCCTCTTACACACACAAGCTCACATGCAGGTATGCACTCTCTCTCTCTCTCTCTCTCTTTCACTCACACAAACACACACACACACACAGTGTAATTGCTGCTATTTGTATGTGCACTTTTCTGCCTATTTGTTGCCCAACAATGTCTCTAGGGACGTTACATATAATCTCCTCTACAAAGTGTTCTGTCTTTATTATACTTTTTTTTCCTTGACCAAAGTTGCAAAACTAAACAGGAAATAGGTCATTTCTCTCTCTTTCAAGATAACTCTGTGCTACCTACGTTTAAACACAGAATGAAAATACAGATAACTAAAATGAGGAACTTATGGCTTTCAATGTGTCATATCTTTATTCAGCAATTCTCAAGATGAGTGCTATATTGACCAAAGATAAAGTCCTGCGTCTTCCAACCACTTTTATGCATGAAAGTGAGACGACAGAGAGATAGAGATCATCTTATCTTTGTGTGTGTGTGCTTGTGTGTGTGTGTGTGTGTGTGTGTATTTGATACACAATAAGATACACATCACAAAAATGATGAGAGGAAATCCCATACGCATACTGTTAGTTTGGGAGGATATAATTACACATGCACAACTAACGTCACCAAGGCTACACTTCCCTGGAATAAGCCTGACTTACTGTAAAACATTTGCACTCATTTGATTATTATGATCATTATTATTATTAGTAGTAGTAGTAATAGTAATAGTAATGTTGATGGAGAAAAGCAGAAGAAAAATAATTTTGAAAAACAAATCTCAACAGTAGCATAAAGAAAACAGATGAAAAATCAGACTCTCGCAACCAGTATAGCATGGTTTGCACCACACAATAATACATTAGGCACACTGTATTAGTTACTGCACTGTGTGTGTTTATAAATAAGAGTTGTGGATAGACACAACACAAACACATAGATGCGTGCACACACACACACACATACACAAACACATAGACGCACACACACACATACACACACACACTCCTTATCAGTATGTAAAAGCAGCACTGGGGGAGTTGTCTTGGTGTATCTATCATCAGTGCCAGGAAAGGCAGGCCTAATGTTTTCTGACTTCATTCTTATGAGACCACCCAAACACATAGGTCCCCTTAAACGCTCTCTCTCTCTCTCTCTCTCTCTCTCTCTCTCTCTCTCTCTCTCTCTCTCTCTCTGTCTCTTTCTTTCACCCCCACTCACTTACACAGACCCATTGTTACGGTACTCCCTAGGGCCCGGAGGACCAGGGTGCCAACATTAGCACAACAGATAGACAAGTGAGGGACAAATCCACACAGTCCACAGTTTCCAAGTGTAGAATTCGAGTTTTTATTTAATCTACACCAGGCAAGGTAACCATGGGGGGGGAAACGAAGGGTTAACAAAACTAAATGGTGACACCAAATGAAAATGACAAAAGAAACAAATCCCACCACCAATAGCAGGTGCTCCAAAGAGCACCCCAAATTACAACAAAGGGAGACTGTGTCACCACTTGGCTAATCCTAGTGAAATGTGACTAACAGATAACTAATATACAAATATGTAAACCCCGGGGCAGTTCTAAATAAGTGTCCTACCCCAACGCTCCCCCCCCCCAGGACCTCAAAAGGTAGACATTCATAAATAACACAAAACACAAAAGACAAAACTAAACTAAAGGCTGGTCAGCACGACAAGACAATATACTTACTCAAAAACACAACACTAAAAAACGAAAAGGTTCTAAACACACAACAAAAAACCAGCACCAACCAATATGGGTGCTGCCACCACCCAGGCAAGAGAGCCAGAACAAAGAAATAGGAAGGGCTTATATAGTCAGGGCAACTGAATCCGGGTTGGCTGACACATGCTCCTTATCAGTATGTAAAAGCAGCAGAGTTGGTTTCCCCGTTATTATTGACATCTGTCAATAATATCAGGAAGGGGAGGCCTAGTGTTTTTACTTACTTAAACCCCCCCCCCCCCCCCCCCACACACACACACACACACACACACACACACACATACACACATACACATACACATACACATACACACATACACATACACAGACACACCCTCTCTCCCTCTCTCTATGAGACATGCACATTTGTACACATCTCTCTCTTCCTCTCTCTCTCTCTCTCTCCCTCACTCACTCACACACACACACCCACACCCACACACTCCAACGCACACACCCACAACCATAGAGTCCAACTTATGCTCCCACTTTCCAGTTGTGCTCCCTGTCTCTTTCCTCTTCTCTTCATTAAGGATGTTGTCCCCCTCCTCTCTCCTGGCTCTTCTTGTGGTTGCTCTTGTGCTCCGGGTGTCAGGTATGTGTCTTGGGTCTACAAACCCTAATGCCCTGATCAAGACATGATACAAGGATTAAGGATCACTGGTTGAACCAAGATCTCACCCAAAGTCTTGGAGCTTTTGGCTTTTTGCATGATCACCATTTTGCCTCTCTGGAAATGTGATTAGTTCTCAAACTGTGTTGGACTGGATTTAATGTTTGGGAGTTTTTGGATAAGTATGGAATTGTCTGTATTATTGTGTTGGACTGGATATTTTTGAATTGTGGTTTATTATGAAATGTGTTTTTACCCCCCCCCCCCACCCACCCTCTCTTTCTCTCTCTTTTCCTCTCTTTTCTATTTCTTCTCAGGTGAAGGTGGGCTATTTAATGAAACCCTGCGTGACAATGGTAAGCCGGTGTAATTGTTTATTCACTATTGATTGTTTCATTGTAAAGTTATGAACAACACTATGATTTTCTGTGATGAAGCAATGAATGTCATCTAAGTTTTTCAAACATTTTGAAAGGTCAATCAAAGTGCCTGCCCGTGTGTGTGTGTGTGTGTGTGTGTGTGTGCATGCATATGTGTTTCTGTGTGTATGTGTGGTGTGTGTGTGTGTGTGTGTGTGTGTGTGTATGTGTGTGTGTGTGTCTTCTCCGTTCTTCTTTTAGAAACTGCACACAAACTCCCACACAATTACAGTAGCAACATTACTCTGCAAATCAATGAGACACTGCTGTTGGGTAAGGCTCAAATTTTTTTAGTCCTCGAAATGAAATACAGTACAGTCGGAACACATTTGGTTAGAATTTTTCAAAGAAAATATAATTTGGTGTACATTTATGTTATCTAGTCAGTAGTCCTAAACATAACACATTTTGTTTGGAAAAAAATCACACTAATGTTTGTTGTTGCTGTTGTTCAGATGACACTTCAGAAGCAAACATGACACGTGAAGACAGTGGTAAGACAAACCATTAATCCATTAATAATCTACGTTTAGCCTGTAGTCAAGATCAAAATATCATTTTATTTTATTACAGTTAAAATCCATATTTATACAATCACATGTGAGCTTAAAAGCATGTCACTACATGTATAGCTCATTCATTGTCCTTTCAGGATCAGGACAAATATGTTCATTGGCATTGCCATGAACTGAAAAAAAAATTGAAAAAAAAAAATCATCAGTGATATAGATTCTCTATGTCTCTCTCTCTCTCTCTCTCTCCCTCTCTCTCTTTCAGTAACAACAAAGATATTTCATGATGATGTTAGCATGCCTCCTCAAGTTTCAATTAATATGACTCTTCTATCAGGTAAGTCTGTGACATCCAGTATTTACATTTATCCATTTAGCAGACGCTTTTATCCAAAGCGAATTCAATTTTTTGTCGACTATCAATTGTTCAGGGCCAGTCTCCCCTAGAGCAATTTAGGGTTAAGTGCCTCGCTCAGGGGCACAACGGTGGCAGCTGGGATTCAAACCAACAAATTTTCAGGGTACTTGCACACTAGCCAGTTTCCTTAACCGCTATGCTACCGTAGATTTAGACTTAGCTCTAAATACCGTAGAAAACCAGATGGAATTAATTGGGACTTTTTCCTGTACGTAGATTAAAGAGATATTTTGGGGAAAATCAACCCATAGCCCTGTTGTTTGAGGTCACTTCATGCTGTGGGTAGGAAGAGGAATGAAAAAATTGATGAAAAAATGAACACTGAATTTTCAAACCACACTAACACTAACGAAACAGGGTATGATAATGAAACTGAAACTACATTTCTTTACCCTTAGTAGCTGCTAATTGGCTAATTTTCTATCAAATTTACACTTTCTTTATTCTGCTGACAGTAGGAGGCCTCATACAACTAGGCAAAGGGTTGTGTATACTAATGATACTAGACACCTCAAAGGTAAAGAGAGCATAAATTTGACTACCATTCTGTTAGTCATGGTATTACTCTTAAGTAGCGTCATCAAAGTGAAATTCTTTAATAGATAAAAAATAACATGAAGGGTTGCATTTTAGTTTGTTAGATTGCGAATAGCTTGTGAAGATGTTTAAAACAACATCATGCAGATGTTCTCATCCTTTCTTATTTTCTACTTTCTGTAACATTTTCAAGTTTGTTTTGATGACACAAAGTGAAAATCTGTCCTGTAGTTTGTGCGCTCTCAGTTTAAAATATGTTGCACTGTGTTCTGTTGAAACACATTGAGGCCACTCTCGCTCTTTCTTCTTTCAGAAACTGCCCACAAACTCCCACATAATTACAGTAGCAACATTACTCTGCAAATCAATGAGACACTACTGTTGGGTAAGGCTCAAACTTTTAGTCCTTGAAATGAAATACAGTACTGTTAGAACACATTTTGATAGAATTTCTAAAAAGAAAATATAACTTGGTGTACATTTATGTTATCTAGTCAGTAGTCCCAAACATAACACATTTTGTTTGGAAAAAAAATCATGCTAACAATGTTTGTTGTTGCTGTTGTTCAGATGACACTTCAGAAGCAAACATGACACGTGAAGACAGTGGTAAGACAAACCATTAATCCATTATTAATCTATGTCTCCCTGTAGTCAAGATCAAAATATCATTTTATTTTATTACAGTTAAAATCCATATTTATTTGCCATTATACAATCACTTTAAAGCATGTCACTACATGTATAGCTCATTCAGTGTCCCTTTACTTTAACCAGAGTCCTTTCAGGATCAGGAGAAATATGTTCATTGGCATTGCCATGAGACTGCCACACTAGAGGCTTTAAGTCATAAGTTCTGTGGAGCACCATTTGAATACCAGATGGCCACTATCTCAAAGGAGAAATGGTGTGACTGGGAAGAGATCGTTCAGTGAGTGATTTTCAGTCAAATTTGCAAGCACATTCACCTATGCACATAAGAAGATGTAGGTGCATTGTGCTGTGCTGTGCATTGTGCTGTGCTGTGCTGTGAATTCTTCAACATTAATCTTGATGTTGGAGAATTCGCAGCACAGTACAAGTTCTTTTTTTTGTTAAGAACATGTGGCTGTTGATTTGATAAAATGTTGTTTAAAGTTGCTTTATGCTGCACAGAGTGCATTGAGTGTGTTGCATTTCACTATCCTGGTAATGAAGCTTATCCAGATTCTGATCGTACTCAGGATATGGTGAACCCTGTATCCTGGTGACTTTACAGAGCACTGTTGTTATATATGTGATCCTTCAGGAATCTATAGCACTCTGGAATCTTTGTCCACAATTGTCAGCAACCATAAAAGGTGTGGTCATGTTCACTTTAGTTACTTCGTAACTGTCTCCTGCCATTTTTATTTTGTTTTCTCACAGGCCATACAACCAATTAAGTGAGTGCATGGAAGAACTGGCAGGCATTCTTCACTGCTACTACCCCAATCAGCAGAGCCAGGCATTCTTTGTGGCCATGCACGAGATCTACTTCCACACGTGCCAGGAGGAGGATGCGCCGTTGGACGCGCCCCCGGGCCTGGTGCTGGCGCTCACCCTCCTGCCCGTCAGCCTCATCCCGATCCTAGTCTTCATGGTCGTCTGGAAGAACAACGTACGGGAGTAGTGACTGAACACTTGCTGGATATACATGCATAGTGTGAAGTGTAGTGAAAGTTTATAGTTGGGTCTACAGGCGGTTTTAGTGGGAAAAATGACAAAAAAACAAAAATCCACAAAATATCATGGACTGCTGACCTAATTTATCTGGATATAAACTATTTTAACACCAATTGGATACCATAATTGAGGATAAATAGGTTAAATCGTCTGATACACTGGAGTCAACCTGGACGAGTTCATGCACCATATTCACCTACCCCGTAATTCTATGGGCGTGATTCAGGATCTGTTTTCTTGTACAAATTTCACTTACCAGCATTTTAAACTTGAGCTTACATGTTTATTTTCTGTTCTGTGTAAATATTTCAACACTAAATGTTATTTCAGTGGGCTGGAAAATTATATTACGTTTTGGGTGTAGAGACTGACTGTGTACATACAAACAGTATAATGACAAAAAGGATAACTATTAACTGTTACTCCTAAAAAAATATGAATTTGTCTGGGTATTTTAAAATTAATGTATGTAATTATTACTTTTTATTACATTAAAAAGTGCTTAATATTCTATCTTAGCTTACTTTAATATTGTGTGGGTGGGTGTGGCTACTGACTGTTATCCCAGTGTTGCAACAATGTCCACCCTTCCTATACTGTAACTAAATATTTCCTTTTTGGAAGTCTAACCTTCTTTCTCCTTGAACTGTCTAGTTAGGCAGGACACTCTCATTCTTGTGGTTGCTATTTATGTGGGTTATAGAGAAGTCTTTCAAAGTAGATTAGTCTATTGTCTCCTCTTAGTAAGTGTTAACTGTGGTTCCTTAAAACCATTTGCATTCAGTAGCAACAAAAAAGTAAATGCAGCAAATTTCCATTGGCTTTGACAGCAATGTCCTTATCTTTGTCTAACTTTCGCTAAGTGTGCAAAGACAGCAGTACTTTGGTGCAACACAATAGCGAGAAAAGAGGCCAGACTCCCCTTCAATGCAAATGTCACTGATGGTGAATACACTTTAAGCAATGGTTTGCACTCTTTCCCACGAAAATGTGCTTCTCCCCCTCTAGAGCCTAGTACAATGCTATCAGGTTATCAGGAAGCGAAAGAGCTGTTTGTGAAGGGAAACATTCCTTATTGAGACAATAAACTAGGATGATAAAAAATTGCCTGTCTTATCAGCACCCACTGACAGCTTATGAACCGAAAGGAATTACTGAGGACATCATAGCTGGAGTGGACTTGGAGTTGGAGTGTGTGTATGTGTGTGTGAGGGTGTGTTTGTGTGTGTGTTTGTGTGTGTGTGTGAGGGTGTGCGTGTGTGTGTGTGTGAGTGTGGTGTCATTTTTTGCAGATTACTGCCACACAGTGGTTGGTCATTGCACTGATAGATTCATATGGGCCTTAGATAAAGTAGTCCTGCCATGCCCTCCTAGCACTTCTGCTTGATTATCACCTCCCTACAGTGCTAGTCTGGATTTGACCACATTGAGCTTATTGTCTCAGGAGGCATTTGAAATTGTCTAATCAACAAACAGTGGGAGGTGTTGTGAATGCAAAGCTAGAATACTATCAGTCAAGGCAAGCTATCCGTTCAGGGGCTGATCCAATCTTTTTAAACTTAAACACCTCAAGCAAGCAAGCATTCGAAGCTCATTACCGAATGTTCAGACCCTCTGTACAAAACAAAAGTGTAGAATGAGGGTCTGGTTTTCACTACCAGGCTATGGATTAAGAGAAACTGTGAAAAAATATGTTAGTGATTACACTTATCTTTACTTAAATTCATGGAAAGATACACAAATATGATATTCATGAAAAGTTGATATGCAATGTTAAGAATTCAAACCATGCTCACTGAAATTGGTTTTAAAATACAGACTATTTTTTGTAGTGCGTAACAACAGGAAGAGGAAAATAAACAAATTAAGACTTTATTAAAGCTACTTCCACACTGTCCCAACAAACACCAACAATACAAAGTTGGAAGTCTTTAGAATGCTCACAAATGAGTTCCACTTCCAGACTGTAATTAGAACAGTCAAACTAAAATAAAATCCATTCATCATTTACAGACTGATGCCCCTCAGTAACCAGACTGTTGGCATTTGTGGGGCAGTGTGGAAGTAGCTTAAGAGATTACAGAAATAAAGGCAACAGAAAAGCAAGCTATACAGACGTAAAAAATCTGAAACTAAAAGTTTAACCAACAACGTACAGAAGATATGTACCCCCCCCCCACACACACACACGCAACGGCCAAGTGAGCCAGCCAGGTCATGTGGACTCAGGGGTAGGGGAGGATCTGGGCACAATGACCTTCACCGTGTTGCAGTAATTGCAGTAATTATGAGTCCCTCACACCTAAAGGGTGCTGCTCTTATCACATTGAGCTATTTTGCATTATATGCATGTGTGTTTTTGTGTGTGTGTGTGTGTGTGTGTGTGTGTGTGTGTGTGTGTGCGCATGTGGCAGTGTGATGGGCAGTAGCCAGGTCCAGCTCATTCAGGATCATCATGCTTTCTACTGAGACCACAAGTAAGTAAGGTGCACTTCCTATTTAATTCCCAGGTCAGTAGGGTTAGTCTGTCATAGGCACTCAATGAAGAGAGAACCTAGATAAATATCGGAAGAGATTCCCTTAAGCCATTGTATATTTGCTATTATTTGTGCTACCTGAGGTAAGTGCCTGACCTATTACGTAATATGTATATTATGTACTTGCAGTCTAATTATATTAGATTGTCTGTATACAGGAGAATAATAGTCTGTGGGATAGTTGGTCTGTAACTGTAACTCTCATCTAGCTAAGTAATTTATTCAACTGTTACTGCTGGATACTTCTTGTAAAAGTGCATATCTGGCTTTTGCAGCATAACAAATGCAGACTTGATATCAGTGTGTACCGCTCCTGAGCGGATGTGGTCTAGTCTGACTATCATTCTGACATATGGGCTTAGTTTCAGTGTGTGGGAAAAAACACAACAGTGTTTTTGCTGGTCTAGCAATCCGTTTGAGCGGATAAACTGTAATTCCTGAAATTACAAAAGTTTAATAAAGAGGAAGTCCGATTTTTCAGTCGTTGCACGCCTGTCTTTTACCAATGAGATGCACAGAAGACTTGACAGCATTTATGTGAAGTGGATCACTGAAATTGGTCAGAACAGCCTAGAAATGAGCCACTGCTACAGACCAATGATCCCACACTACATTTTCCAGGCATAGTGTGGCAACAATGCAATGCAAAAATGCTCTGCAGTGAAATCCCAGCAGCAGAACAACATTTCTCATTTTTAATACCCCTTAGAAAATAATCAGTGTTTATTTTAAAAGTATGCTTTTATTATTGTTGGTATTTATTAGTACTTCTCATAGTTCTGTGTATGACAATGTTAATATACAGTATGCCTGATGAAAATGTAGATTTGTTTTTTCCAAAGCATCTTCCTCTGAAGACATGGTTCTCCAACATCTGGTCTCATTGCTGCAGAATGCCCAGTCAGTGAATATCCACTCCATGACTGTGTCTAAGACAGAGCAGACAGGTACACATTAATATCACTCTATCATTAGATATCTCTATAGATATGTCTATAGATTCAGCCCAGCTCAATGATTAGTAATAATAGTAGTAGCTGAGTTATTATTGTCTGTTTATCTCATCTTTTGTTTCTGTTCTATATAAAATACTTAAATCTAAGTACCTTATTTCATGATTTTTAAGTATTTTATGATTTTATGATTTATAAGTATTGTATTTTATTTCTAAGTATATTATTTTTTACTGGTTACACAGTAACCTTGACTAATTCATTTATTTTTACATAGTCAGAATACATATGAACTACTTCTGTAAATTCTAATATCTTATTTTCTCATGTTTACTGATTGATTCATTCTTAGATTCATTGTGGTTGTCAATTTGTTTATTGCACTTTCTCCAGCGCCCCTGAATTGTCAGTCTGATAGTCTGAAGTCCCAGGCAAGGAGGCCCCTGTGGACTTTGACTCTCCTTGGAACTCTGTGCTGTATCAGTCTGCTTTCCTCTGTGGTTCTTGCCGTCCTATGTGAGTACATTCAAATCACAGAAAAAAAGAAAATGTTGTTCATATTTTTGTCTTTTCTTACATGTGTCTGATGATGATGATTTTTCTTCTTCTTCTCATTATTATTTTTATTATTATTAATAATAACAACAACAACAACAACAATACTACTGCTACTACTACTACTACTACTACTACTACTAATAATAATAATAATAATAATTATTATTATTATTATTATTAGTGGTAGTAGTATTAGTAGTAATATTTGTCATATAAGTACTGTTTGTTGGGTCACTAGAATCAGAGTTCCTAATATTTTTTTGTTTCAGATGGTAGACAAGTGAAGAGCAATCTCAACCCTGAGCTTGCCAGAGGGTTTCCTGATTGCAGGAAAATCACAGCTCTGGTCCACAGCCTCTCTCCTGAACATTCAGCACTACAGAGATCCGTTTGGAACTTAACAGAACTCAACCAGCGACTTGAAGTCCGGTGTGATGAGCTAGCTGGAAATAACTCCCAGCTCACTTTCATCAACCGCACTCTCTCCTTGGAGACCGCCCGCCATGAGGAGATGATGTTGAATTTAACAGAAGCTAACCGCCATCTCAAACAAGAGAATAACAGACTCGTTATACTCAATGCAGTGTTTGCAGAGGAGAGACTCGGCTTGTCTGCCACCATTGGTACTCTGGAGAAACAGAATGAGAACCTTACCAACTTATACCAGAGAGAGCTGAAGAGGAGTCAAGAACTCTCTGCCTTAAATGACAATTTAAGCCAAGAGCTAAGGCAAACAAGAGAGAACAGTACATTCCTCTGGATGCAGAGCCAGGAACTCCTGGACCAGAACGTTCTCCTACAGAGCGAGAACCTTCAAATGAGGGAGATGGTAGGACGTGTCAGCTCAGAGATAAAGGAATGTGAGAGAACAGTGCGAAACCTCACAGAAGCTCAAGAGAATCAGAACCTTGGCAGAGAGATTTTAGAGTTGAGTAACAGAGTTCAGCTCCTCCAGGAGGAATTCACATCTCTCAACCTCTACTGCCCTGTGGTTAATCAGACCACTCAGGGTAAGCACTCTTTGTCCACCACTAGCCATGAGCAACACAAACATTTCCAGTAACTTCAGGTGAACTATCTACAACAGGGTTATTCAATTAGAAATTCATTAGGGCAAGATTTTAAAACCAAGGACCTAATCTGGGCCACATATTAGATATATATTATATAATGCAGGGCAGCCTGCCATTACATTAACACAATATTATGGTAAGGATAATATCACAACAACATAGAGAGCGAGAGAGAGAGAGAGATGTCTACTTTGAATATTGTTTGACTGGCTATTGCATTTGTGAATAGGACTAATTAAGTCTAATCTATAATATGGTATAGTGTACTGTTTGGAACTTAAAGGAGGTATGCTATGGAAACATTTTTGCCTTGGCTTTGTTGAATTAGAAGAGGTTGTACTGGCCAAGAGGCTGTCATGAACATGAGACATGGTTGTGTCCTCCTTCATATGTAATTCTTAAAAACTTAACCTTAAAAGTAGCCACTAAAACATGGGCAACTAAAACAAAGCCTACATGTCACATATCACAAAATATCAATTGTAGTTTAATTGAGGTTGCCCAAGAGGGCCTCTGTTAGCCAGAACAGTACATTTCAATACCCAGCGTAAATATTAGGTTGTAATTGGGGATATGAAATTGCACTTCAGCTTATTTTTTTGATAAATCAAATTTGAATATATTCTATTTTAACATCAGGGAATTAGGTACAATACTCCATTTGTCCATTTACTGTCTCCCTTAAATGAGCAATATTCAACCTCAGGACACAAACACAAGGGTTTACGTAAAACATCTGGTTCTGTTCCCCAACATGTTCTCTCACTGGCCTGTAGAGCGGTGCTGTAGGACATGTGAAGATGGATGGAGTCTCTTCAGGTCCAGGTGTTACTTCTTCTCCAGAGACTCCAACAGCTGGACCCATGGCAGGACCCAGTGTCAGTCACAAGGGGCTGATCTGCTAGTCATCAGCAGCAAGGAGGAGCAGGTAGGCTATCAAACCGGTTGTCATTTAAAATTTTATGTTTGTTTATAATATGGTATTTTTGTATTGTACGTAAAAATGTGTAAAAATGCATCTGCCAAGAAACAGTAAACATAAACATAACATAAACGTAGTCTAGTCTAATTGTTTTCTTAATTGTTTTGAAATGTAAGAGTAAAAAACTAACTCTTTAAAATCTTTAGTATAAACTGTGTTTTTGATTCATATTGACATTAGTTCTAATTGACATCTTCAGAGATTCATATTTGATGCAAGCTGGCAATCAAGCCCAAAGGAAAGAGCATGGATTGGGATGACAGACATGGAGACAGAGGGCGAGTGGAGATGGGTGGACAGCAGTCTGGTCAGAGACAGTGTTCAGTAAGACCTATTGTAGACTTCCATAATATTGCTATTGTTAAAAAAAAAATAGTACTATTTACTTAGAATTTGGATATTGATGTGCTGTTGGACCTGGGGTAGGCAGATCTGGGAGCATTTCGTGCAGCATGAAACAGAGGAAATAAAGATAGTCCTTACACAAGCCACTTGAGTGAAAGTACTGTAGAATTATATATATATATATATATATATATATATATATATATATGTGTGTGTGTGTAAATTAGAATTTGAATACATTATTCCCAAATAGACCCTGGTCTCTTTTACTCGCCTTTTCTTGGACCAATAAAAGCCTGGCTCAGTTAAAGGCCTGATCTGTTTTTTGTATATATATATGTAAATTAGAATTAGAATTTGAATTTGAATACATTAATACATTTGAATACATTATTCCTAAATAGACCCTGGTCTCTTTTACTTGCTTTTGCTTGGACCAATAAAAGCCTGGCTCAGTTAAAGGCCTGGTCTGTTTTTTGTATTTTACTATAAACATTTTTGGTTTGGAAAAAATGGTTGGAGTCGCATTTTGGATATGAAAAAAGCGTGATCAACTATCAGTGTGATCAACCTACAGCTCAATAAACCCACACAATTAAAGTAGTCCTATACTGTTTAGACTGCACACATTTTACTGTGTTACAAATGTTCATCCAGCCAGATCCAATTTACTAAAAAACAAATGTCAACAAACAAACAAACAAACAAACAAATGTTATGTCATGTCTGTTTATTTTCCCCTTGTGCACTTCCTGAGCTACAGGTGCTATTTAGGGTCAGACGGTGTTTTAGCAGATTTGGCCTAAAGGTTGATGAGTTCATTGAGGTTTCACCAGGGAAAGGAGTTTTGTGTGAAAAGAATTAAAATCCTGACCCATATAGACACCTGTTCCAAATATTAGCTGGGTATGTTTTGTAATTTGCTAAAATAAAAGCCTGGGTGATTAATTAAAGTTTTAGGGTAATCTCCTTGTAATCTACAGTAAAACAGAAAAGGAAGATTAAAGAAGTTGTTTCTGTTGATCCACTTAACCCTGTGGTCGACCAAGGCCTTTTTTATAATATTATGCAGATATTTAAGTAAATAATGGTTAAATAATTACTTGGCAGTTGATGATAACAGGATTTAACAGGTGATCCTGCACACAGACACTGAATTTGAATGAAGCTGAAGTCAGTGAATGTACTACTGACAATTTTCCTTTGTAATGAAATGAAACCATGTACAGGTATTGGCTTCAACGGGCTGATGGCAGCAGTGAACCGGATGATTGGCGTATGTCAGATGAACGGGGAGAAGACTGCGGGCACATAGACACAGCCGAGACGGAGCTCAACAGCTGGATGGACGCACCCTGCCATACCCACTACAGATGGATATGTGAGAAGGCCCTGTAGGTTGTTACGACAACAGCAGAACCTGACACTGGAACTCTGCAAGGGCCCACAAACACTGGTCTCTGTGACAACCGATATGTTGGAACACAGTTTGGAACAAGTGCCCTCTGCTGGTTGTCAGCACAACAGAACATGAGCTATTTTGACACTCATAGATTTTCTGTGATGCATACTGACGTCTATCATAGGCCTCAGCCTCTTACATCAGTAATTCACTAATTATAACAGAAGAGATTTCTTTTTTGGTGAAAACATTGTTGAAGATGCACATGCAAATCTGTTAGGGAGCCCTCAGGCTCCCAGTCCATCTGACCTTTACAGTAGACATAGCCTATTCCTTTTGTCAAGTGTGAAATGTCATCTCAAATGGTACTCAAGCTGTTTTAATAGAGTATGTGGAAAGACCAATGAAAAATATCAAGAATGTACACACCATTTGTTCTTAATGTTGTGAAAAAAGCATGGTTTTATTCTTGTAAAATATTTACAGTAGTGTCTGGAACCAAATGAATTTTTGATATTATTAAAATAAATGTTGAAAATGAAATGAAATGTCTTTGACCATTTACATGTATCATCAAACTCTAAAATAATATAGGCAATTTCTATAGGTGAATAGCAACTGTCAATTTCAAGATCATTTTTACAAGATGCAAAAAAATCAAGTCTGGAAAACATGAACATACTACAGTATCTCATGTAGAAACCAGATTTGTGCTGTAACTGATATCATCCCATTCAGTCACACCAAAAGCTTATGTAGCCTACTGGCTATAACAATAGACTCCAGCCACACACAATGGCAAAAGAGCAGGCTGTGTGGAATCATCTTTCTGATGAACGAAACAGAGCGAATGCTCTGTCACTAGCTAAGCCAGTTTTTGGAGTATATTGTTCTTGTAGCACCATTTTGACCAATCAGCACACTTAAAACTGTGTTTAAAGAAAAACATTTTTTTAAGTGACTATGAAGACAGCAGCAATTACCTCAACTAGTTTTTGAATAAATAGCTTCATGAGAAGTTGGACTTACTCCTTGAGTGTACCGTCAGAAAAGAACAGTAAGACTGTAGTGGACTGTTAAAGGTTTGAGTTTAACAAAAATCTTCGCGGTAGAAAGCAAGGGTGTAACATTGAATCCTTCATCATAATCTATTTGGAAGTCAATTTCAGTGTGAGGATATGTGTTTAAATGACAATAGTCCCTTTGTGTTTTTTAAGGTTAAAAGTATAACAATTTTGTAGTGAAAATAAACAATTTGTGGTGTATGCACGCGTTGTCTTTATTAAGATTGTGTAGTGTAAGATAAAGCTTTCAGCAGGGTCAATCATTCCTATCCATAAAACTGCAATATCTTATTTTCTTTTTCAACAAAAAAATGCCTTAAGAGTTGCAGCAATCAGGTCATGAGGACACTATTTATATGTGATCATCTATTCTTCTTTTGCAATAGTTCACATTTTACCGGCCCTAACAAACAACAACAATGTAAAAGGATTACTGAGAAATGTATTTTCATCAACTTCAGAAAAGCTTGATTTGTTCTTATGTGGTTTTATAACAAAACCCACATGACTGCACCTTATACTGGCTAAAAACAACTCATCATCATCACGTGATCATTTACTCCAACTTTGATTTGCCTTTTCTGCACATTCTGAGGCAAAGGAAGCGAACTGTGCCCACCACAATACCTAGAATCACAACCAACACCGCGCACAAGAATATTACCACATCCACAGAATGGTACGCATACCATGGCATCTTGTAAGACTCAGTGCGCAAGTGTGCTGCCCCTTTATGCCGCATGACAAACTCGGTCCAGTAGATGGCGCTGTCTAAGGGGTGCATGGGCTGATCCCGGTGGAGCTGGGAGAGGCGCTGCATGTTATCCTGGTACGAGGGTGAGTGGAGCACCTCCTGAAGCGCCTCAAAGAAGCTCTGTCGGTCAATCTTGGTGACATCGAGCACCTTGGCCGCACCGCGCTCCTTGAGCCTCAGCATGTTCTCAAACTGGTCAAAGAGGAGAGGCACGCCCACGATTGGCACACCGTGGTAAATGGCCTCGTAGATGCCATTGGTGCCCCCATGTGCCACGAAGGCACGGATCTTGGGGTGTCCCAGCAGGTCATTCTGGGGCATCCACTTCACCAGGAGGGTGTTGTTACCTAGGTTGTCAGGGCGATCGCCTGGATGTCTCCAGATAACCCGCTGTGGGAGGCGGGCAAATGCAGCAGCAATCTCTGAGGTGATGTCAAGGGGCAAGCCTTTAACCAGCGTGCCCAGGGACATCAGGATGACTCCATGCTCCCCAGAGCCCTCTACAAATGCCTCCAGGTCCGCAGGGAGCGCCTGAGAGGGCTTGCACTGGAAGCCGCCGATATAGACGATGTTGGGCAAAGTGGGTCGAGGAAATTCAAAGACAAAGTCAACACGCATCAGCCAAAGGTCAGTGGCCTGCAACAAGTGGTAGAAGTTCACATCTGGGCCTAAGTACTTTGCCACAATGCGATCATAGTGTGGACTGACCACATACCGGTCGATGTAGACATTGAGAAGATAGTGCAGAGCATTCTTCAAACGCTGCGCAAACGTCATCCTGTCTGACACATTTGAGCCTGGGGTAGGCACATAGGAGATGGGTGAGGGTGCCACCACAAAATGCCCCTCACCACTGGTGATCCAGCGCACATTGAACACGGTGGGCAGCTGGAGCTCGTGGGCCACCAGAACACCAGCTGGCAGGCCCGGGTCTATTAGCACCAGGTCGTAGCGCGTCTCCCTCAACCGATCCATCAGCGGCCGGTTCTCGAACATCTCCACGGCCAGCTGGCTGGCCTGGAAGTGGATGCCCGACAGCCCGTTGAGCATCTCCCACCAGAAGGAGGCAAAGGCCAACGGTGAAGCACCAGCTCTCTGGATCTCGAGCATCTTGCTGAGGAAGGACACAAAGAAGTCCTCATCCTCAATGTCGATGGCCTGGGGCAAGGTGACAGTGATGGACTTGTAGTAAGGCGACTCCTCCTTGACGTACCAGGTAGTGGCTGTGCGGACCACTGTGATCTGGTGGCCACGCTCATGAAGGCCCTGAATGAGGAGCTTCATGTTAACCCAGTGGCTACCGTCCACAGGGAAGACCAGGACTTTTCCGGCATGGACCCCAGATTGGAAGGGTGGGGAGAGGAGAACCCCACAAAGGCACAGCAGCAAATAGCTCCAGCCACCAACACTTGTCATGGCTCCAGTCTGTAAATATCAAAACAATCAATTCATCAATTAAATCATCAATCAAGTAATCAACTGATCAGATAAATTATCCTGTTGGTCAAACGGAGGTACTATATGAAAGTAATTATTTATCTATTTACTCCATCCATCTATCGATTTATCTATCTATCTATCTATCTATCGATTGATCTATCTATCTAGTTTTAGCAAACATAATCATCAAAAGTCTTCAAATGTTTAGCAGTGACTGGGTGCATTGTGAGCAGTTTTATAAGACCTAGGAGTTTGTCCAAAGTTCTGCTTTTGTAGGACAGCAATATGTGTGTGTGTGTGGCATTTGTGTATTCACATAGCACGATATCCAGGATTTAACCCTGGTGGAATGCTTAAAGCTGATCTCAATGGGGACAAAAACATTATCTATCAGCTATACAGGCAAGGAATTCCCTTCCAGAGTAAGGAGTAACAGAGGAGGGCTGCTCAAAACCTTAAATTAAATGCGCCGGGGGGGGGGTGGGTGGTACAGAGACAGACTGTGTGTGTGCGTGTGTTTGTTTTTGCAAGAATGCATGTCCATGACATATAAGTGTGTGTGTCTCTGTGTGTGTATGTATCTCAAGCAGGGTAATGTTTATGAGATTGTGTGCCAGTGTGGGTGGTGTGAGAAAAAGAGAGAAAGTCAGTAACCGAGAGAGAGAGAGAATAAGCAAAAGTTGTTGCGTGACAGTGTGTGCACATGTGCGTGTGAAGGGATAGTTACGTGTGAGGGCACGTTACCCGGCTGACCTCTAACGCAAAACAAAGTTCCTGCAGGCCACAATAATACCTAGGGGTATTCCCCACATCCCAGCTCTCATACTTCCTCCACGAAACAAAATGTAAATAAAAAATCCTGTGCCAACTGTTGCATGAACAGCCCAACCCTGCTACATCAATAAGTTACAGGGACACAAAAAGTATAGTAACTTCTTAACAAGAAAGTCATCTCAGAACAGTAATAAGATGCACACAATAGCATGTTGTCTGTTATGTTTTTCAACTAAAAATCAACAGCATCTCCAAATATTTTCCATTATATTACCATGCTTGTCATGTGTCATTCACTCTTTTGTAACATGATATTTCACTGCAGGCCAATATACACAGCGGTCCCTTATGAAAATAATCAGTGCTCCATCAAAGTTAGTATAAAGAAATCTATGCTTTGAAAGATCAGCTGCCATCTACAACCACAAACTACAAAATACAGACCATGAAAAGCTGTTATTAGAGAGAGTTGCGTTAAGCATGCTTCACATTACCTTAGCCCTGGAGCACTCTGTGCAGACGATGGTTGGACTTTGAGCCTAGCCTATACAAACTGAGTGGTTTTACTATCCTAAGCCCAGCAGCAAAGCTATTACACAATACAGGGAGAGAAAGGGTGGCCCAAGAGTAAGGAAACACTGAATATGGACTATAGTCAGAACAGGGTGTCTGAGACGAGTAGTGTGTGTGTGTGTGTGTGTGTGTGTGTGGGAAGGGAAACTTGTGTGTGTGGGGAGGGGAAATCAATTTGGTTGCCTCCCCTCCTCTCCCTTCCCCTCCCCCCTTAACCACTCTCCTCCCCCTCCACTTCCTGTGTGTGGTGTGTGTCCAACCACAGACGAAACTCAACTCTACTTACTCCCGCTAAACGTCTATGTACATTCCCCTCAGAGTTAAGTTATGATCGCAAACACACGCAAGCCTCACATGACAATGGGAGGGGAGAAAACCAGCACTTCTCGGATGATGCAGACTGTTCCTCGAAAAGAAAACAAAAAAAAAAAACAGGCACTCAGCTTCTCGTCACCCACAACTAGCATTGCCAAACAACTGAGTTGACAAAGCAGACTGCCTGTTTGTTTCAGGAGTTTTAATGATTACTTTAAGTAAAGAGTGGTTTCAATTCAGTATTAACAGGATCCATTCAATGTAAAGGGATTGTGTAAAAATATTTTGCTTCCAAGGCATTTTGCTTCTAAATATTTTACTTCCAAGGCACAACATGATATTCTATCTATCTATGTAGATAGACAGATAGATAGATTGATACATAGATAGATAGATAGATAGATAGACAGACCTTGTGTGTGTATCTGTTCTCAAACATGACCTGTCAGGTGTTATATTCCAGTAGTTTGACACTCTTTAACAGAGAATGGAGGGAAGGTGCAAGGGTCTGCAGTCACCTGATTGATTGCTCTGCTCCACTGAAGCAGCAATTTGTGGGCAGCATGCTACAATGTAAGTGGTGGGAGGAGCTTGGCAGAGCTAGTTTGAACTTCTTATACACATACACATATTATAAAGACACCAAAGATACAAATTTTGTGATGCACTGAATCATTTAGACATATTTTTTTATTTTTGTAATGAGAACATGGAGGGAGAGAGAGAGAGAGAAAGAGAGAGACAGAGAGGGAGAGAGAGAGAGAGAGAGAGAGAGAGAGAGAGAGAGATAAGGAAGGAGCATGCGAAAAAAAAATCCTGCTGATAAATTCACGTTCCGTAACTTCTCAGAGTATATGGTCACATAGTTCCTCTTTCCCTTTCCCTTTCCCTTCTCTCTCTCTCTCTCTCTCGGACATGTACTTAAACACACACACACACACATACACACACACTACCTCTGTGCTTCTCAAGGATATTTTCCTAGACAGATAGATTGCTGGTTTATCAGATCTTCGTTAGATGGAATATTCTCATCATGCGATGCTGGGTTTATTTTGTGGCTATCAGCACACTATGCTGTCGTTCTCAAGGAGATGTAGGGGATTTCTCACCCTGTCTGAATTTTTTCTACCGGTACTGGCCACCCACTGGTTTCAGTGGTACCGAAATATGTCAGAATTATGGTGACAAGTACCACTTTGCTACACTGTACAGCCGTGAGCGTCGCTCAGCTTGGTTCTCTGCATACCAGTACACAACTCCAGCAGGGAAAAGACCAAGAGGCGTCTGGAAGTATGAACCACAGGTAAGCCTAAGCCTATTTGGATGCAATGATTTTGCTAAATTTTTACACAGATGCTCATCTGCAGCTGATCTGCAGATGTTTACAACTTTTGATGTCAACATTTTTTTAGATGTGTAATAGACCTAAGTAAAGGTTAGAGTTTTACACTGCCTGGACAAAATAATTTAGGCGGCTTTTTGAAGGCTGCATTCAATTAATGCTGATTGTAATTTGTTTAAAAGTAGACCTTTCTTGAGAGAGTGAATGCAAACATGCACTATATTGACTTAGATATAAGTCAAAGTTGAACACTGACCAAACATGAACATTTTTTTTAGGGTTGAGCATAACCTATGTGCAATTGGTGCTGGACAGTTTGATTTGTTCCAGACGTGTGTTGCTTCCTCGTAACAGTGGACATTTGGGTGTGTTCCCTGTTTCAGAACAGAGTTAGTTTGTCTGTGGTGCTATAAGAGAGGAAGTAAGTAATACTGACCACAGCACATGTGGTGGGGCGCAGCAAGTGTAAGCTACAAACCACTGCCTTGTTTGAAAAGTTCATGATCTGACCTTTTTCCCTCCCCTAGCTGGCCAACTCGAGTGCAAGTGGTGTGATGCTCCCGTTCCCCAGACCTCCTCAACGAGTGGACAAGAGCGTGGTCGAGAGCCAGGCGGTGCAAGAGGACTACATCAACTCCAGTTACACCCGTGGCCACCTCAACCCCAGCCTGCATCACCAGGACCGAAGCGATCGGCGCGCTACCTTTACCTTGACCAATGTGGTGCCCCAAAAGATGGAGTCCAATGACGGCCCCTGGGCTGCGCTAGAGAGTTACGTCAACAAGACGCTGAATAAATTCTGCATGGGCCCCGCGTATGTTGTCACTGGCATCATCCCTTACCGGACGGACCGCTGGCTGAAGGATGAGCACCGTGTGGCCATACCCGAGTACTTGTGGTCGGCCTACTGCTGTCCGATCTACAACCCGAACCTTCCGGAAAGCGTCAGGAAAACGTTCCCCACGTTTGCCGCCATTGGCCGCAACGACCCCAACAGCACAGAAGAAATTGTTCCTGTTGACAGATCAAAGAAAAAGTATGTTGGATATGACGTGAGACCAATGTCCCTGACAGATCTTGAAATGTACCTCAGGAGGAGATATGGTGGAGAAATTACTGTTTTCAGCAAACAGTGTCTCTGAGATACAAGACCATCATGGACCTTTGAACTAGAATGTCATCATCGCGAGGTGAATGGAATATAGCCGGGCCATGTATAGTTTCCTTTTCTCCAGTAACATAAATTTACCACATCACATCAGTGACAGTGGATAGGTTTGACAGTCTTGAGGTCAAAAGGCAGGCCTCTGCATCTTTTAGCCTAGACAAGGGTAACTAGGACGAGTTGTCCACTTGTCTGCCCCTGTATAACAAGATAAAAATATCACCAGGCAAATGTATCTGTGCAATGAACGAAGCTGCCTTAATGGTTGTGAAAAATGTATAAGTTCACCTGTAATTTCCATAATAAAAAAGCGATTAGCAATACTAAGCAATGACTAGTAATGACCACAAGGTGTCAGACTGATATAACAGTGATTCTCACAGTATTTTTAATTTATACATCAATATATCAAACCAATATGTATAAATGTGATTGGTGTATTATTTTTTAAATAAGCATTGATCACATCTCACAGAAATCAAAATTAAACAGAAATTAAATTAACCATTAAGACATTATTTAATATGATGCTTTGTTTGGATAATTTCTTTACAGGCTTTGACATGTAATAAAGATTAATGTAAGAAAATCTGTTTAAGAAGGATGCACACAAACACACATACACACACACACACACACATACACACACACACACACACATACACACACACACACACACACTTTCATTGCCACCCTGTTATGTGATTTAAGGTGAGCTGTGTCATCTTGCAGAGTTGGTCCCCATTTATGCCAAAGGAATAAGATGCCTATCATTTTAAAAATGTAATTTAAAGCAGCATTTATGAAATTGCTGAGCTTCAGGATTTATCTAAAAAGCATGCTAATGCCAAAAATGCGCTGATTTCCACTTAAAATAAAATCTTGCTTTAATGTTTCCAACATCTTTAGTGATACTGATGACAAAGTCATGCTGTGAAGGATTTTTTTCACACTAATTCATGAGGTGATGCATGCAATGAGGGTAGCTATTTAGTAGTATAGTAAGGTATAGTATAGCTTAGCATAGTATAGTATAGTATAGTATAGTATAGTATAGTATAGTATAGTATAGTATAGTATAGTATAGTATAGTATAGTAATAGCATTACTGGGAATGAGTGTACAGTAATCTGCAGTGTAATCTGGTTTTCACATGATCATAGACCTATAGCCAAAACCATAAGAAGTAATCTCAAAATTTTGATTATTGATGATACCACCAGCTGTTCCATAAAAAAAATAATCAGATGGGAAGCACAGCTATTTCAGCTATTGTTTTTTTTTTTAATTTCTTGACACACCACATCCATTTCTTTAGCATACAGTACACCTTTTGAAGTTATGGTGTTGCATTTCACAGAGTAACCTGATACAGGTCCCACTTGCTGAAGATGTAAAACACAAGCATATTACTTCAGCTCTGCAGTTTTCAGAAAACCTATGTGAGCACTGTAAAACATGTACAGTAAAAGAACTGTAAAAAACTGTAAACTTGTGTTATGCCAGTGACACTACAGTAACTTTCAAACTTTGGTTTGTGTGTGTGTGTGGGTGTGTGTGTGTGTGTGAGAGAGAGAGAGAGAGAGAGAGAGTATGTGTGTGTGTGTGTGTGTGGTAACGATGATGATAATGATGATGATGTGTGCTTTCACACTATGCAAGAATTTAAATTTAATTGACTAGCTTCATAGTCACTTTAACGGGTACTGCAAGTGTAAATGGTTCCTTATGGGGAATATTCCTAACTGAGGGCTCTCTCATGTTCTCTTGGAGAAAAACCATGCCTGCAAGATGAGCCATCGACGCCTCGACAAAAAACAAAATCGAAAGCAACTCATGAATGAGCCTCATGAAAGCGTGTTGATTATCTTGTCACTCAACATGAATTTTGACATCATCATCTCTGGTTTCTGTTCTTTGGCTTGTGAGCAATTTCACTTGTATTGACAAGAATTTAACTGGACAGCTGGTTGGCATAAGTTACAAATAATTCAACGACTGTTGGGGGAGCTGCATAGTTAAAAAAATCCATTGACTTTCAAGGGTCAACTACTAACTTGACTAGTAAAAACTATTAAAACACCTCTACTTGCTTTAAAACTGTGGTTCAGCAGCAAATAGTTATCAGTTGAGTTTTGACGCTTTCTTTAAAGAAAATGAATATGAGTGTGTGGGTGTGTGAATGGATGAGAGAAAACCAGATGGCATTTAATGCCAGTGCTCATGTTGTTTTGACAAACAGACTTCAGACTTTTGTTTAAATAATTTCTGTTCTGTGCGAAAGTATTTTTGATTTGCTTTGATTGATGTATGTAGGCCTATGACACTCAGCAGCCAGTCAAAATCCAAAACATGGTTATCAGATTCAGAGCCACTAAATTCTTGTGTTTATTAGACACAAAAAAGAGATGACACAAAGTAGGATACTGGACCTTTACTTTTGAGATGTAGACCGTTACAATTACAGTCTCATACAGTTATTGGCTGTTTTACATTACATCAGCACAAGTGTTGTGAAAATTTGTACTTCATGAGACTCAAACTTGTTGTTGGGCCGTTAGAAACACCCTTTCTCTGATGTCACAATAAAAAGGAATGTCCACATTAAGGCATTACATGGGACTGGATGTGTGATCGACACAACTTCCTGTTCAACGTCTCTCTTTCTCTCTCTCTCTCTTTCACTCTCTTCCTGTTCATCTACACAGGGGAGCCCTCTAGTGGAATGATTGCTGCATGCCAGGTGAAAATAGCTTATCCCACACCTCCACCTTCATGATGGCCTTGCCCATTGGGCACATGGTGGCCTTGATGTCCAGACTGGAGCCCTCGAAGGTCAGGCCAGAACCATCAGCCTCCATGCGGACGAAGGCCTTGGGGTCCTTGTCATAGTACATCTCCTTGTACAGGGCTTCGTCACATTCTTTGCCCTTTGGGTAGATGGCAATGGCATACCAGTTCTTGTAGACGTTGTAGTCCCAGGGCACGGAGAACATGATGGCCAGGATTTCATCGGCACCTTTGCGGCTTCGCTCAAACAGCTCGTAGGTCATGACTCCCACGCTGCCCGTGGCCTTGGCACTGGTCTTACTGAAGGTGCATACCTCGGTCTTCTGCGGGCGCACGGTGGGCTGAGGTGGGTTGTAGGTCTCGCCGCTCTCAAGGAACACTCTAAAGAGGAAGGGGGGAGTTATTTATGGACTTCAACAAACACACAAACACATACTCATGCATGCACATGGATGCATGTCATGGCATTGTCAAGAAGTCTGGCAAAAACCTTAAAAAAATCTTATTGTTCTGGCTTTGCGGTTCTGATTTTTTGTTTTGTTTTATTTTGCTTAACCTTTGAGGTGTTGGGCTCTTACTTGGGGTTGAGCAGGCAGTAATTGTTGGTGAGGTTGGTGATCTCGATGGTGGCATTCCTGCGAGTAGTGACGGTTGCAGCCACAGCTTCAGCTGTTTCAGGCATGACGGAAGATTCTGAAAGATTCTCTTCATAAACACACAGAGACACAGCATTTGAGAAGCTCATTTTATTTTTCCTCTATCATTTTAGAAAAATTAACGGCAGTTTAGGAGGATGACATGGTGTCATTTTGCAAACAACAACAAAAGAGACATAGAATGGGTTATGTACCGGTATGTATACTTTACAGAGAAAGGCCCAGCAGAAAGAAGGACAAAGAAAAGCTTTTAGAGCCAGGCAGATGAGGCATGCGAGCAGATCATAAGCAGTGGGTGGAAAGGGGAGAAATCTATTTCTGAGATTAACATACAGCACATTGCGCTGCGCTATAGGTAGGCAAAACATACTGCAGCAGACTGTATGTCAGAGTGGCAATGCACCGCAGGCTATACCATATGGAATATGTAGATATGTAGATGATAGTCATATGCATTCATTCACATGCTGTCTTCCTGAGTGAACTGAAAATGAGTGTCTATAAAACAGCAGACATCGTGATGTAGCCTAAACAACATGAAAATTTAAGCTAATGGTTGCATGGCAACACTCTAAGCGGAAGGCCACACATACACATACAACAGTTCAGTGAATCTTAATTTAATGTTTATGGGGCTATGGCTATTGTAAGTAAAGCATACAGGGTTCTGTTAAACGTTAGCAAACAGTTAGCTAAATGTTAGCATAGCCCAGTTCAGTGCTTGCTGCTTGAAGCAATGAAGTCAGGTCTGAGTTCATCTCACAGTGGTGCAATAAATAAAAAATTATTATTATTATTATTATACATAAACATGCAATGAGGATGAAGTGCTATTCATTTATAAGACCTATTCCCCACACACCTATTCCCCAATGAAGTTTTCTGCTTGTATGCTGTCATGCACTAAATAGTTATTATATAAATTTAATTGCTTCCAAAAAATAGTAAAAATCTAACCTGAACGAGGTAAAATTCAAAACTATTTGATAGGTAAAACTGGAAAGAGAAATGAAAGGTTTGTCCAAAACCCAAGACAACAATTTGACTTGAGCGACTTGAACGACTTGAAGACATATTTTAAGAGAGTTTGATTGCCATCTAAATTTGCAATCCAAATAAAGATATTACACTGTGTTCAGAAGCAGAAAAGTATCACTCTTAACCATTTCACACACTTTTAAAAACCTTTAATATTCTGCAGTGTAAACCTACTTCCAATCCATGAAATGTTACCTGTGGATGTTGAACACAGCTGTCCTGGTGTGTGCAGGGGATGATCTGGCTGCCAAAATCTCAAACACTATAGAGAATGGAGAGACACCACCCAGAAAATAATGCCACTCCACCCTCCTGTGAGAACCATGTGGGAGGAATCTAACCAAGCAAGACTAGCACACACACACAGACAGACACACACACACACCCAAACATAATACACACACACACATGCCAACACACACACACACACACACACACACACACACACACACACACACTAAGGACATTTTTGTGTCAAATGTTGATAAACAGGTTAGAGATGTGTGTTGTCTGACTCACTGTAGATTTTCTATGCAGTACTCTATCATCTAAGCCCTACCTTAAGGGACCTGCTGGAAAGAGAACAAACTCCTAATCAATTTCTCATAAATATTTGGTAATCATGTGGTTGCTAAGAATCGTTTTAGAGAGCCCATTGTACTACATACAGGTTTTCTTTATTTGCGGGAATTGCACAATATTTTTTTCTCCCTAAATGGCTTGACTAAAAAAAAAAAACAGTATACTGTAAACTCATTATCTAAATTTGTTTTATGAGACTCAAAGGAGAGAACATTCTGGGGTCTCAGAGTAGTCATAACACAGTCTTATGCTTTATTGTATTTGTATCAAATTTGTAGTTTGTAGTTTGCAGTCAGCACTGCAATGTACTGGTATTACCTTTGCACTGCTCACTTTTCCACTATACATCCTGCATCTGTGATCATCTTACATTATTATTATTATTATTATTACGTTAATTTTTGCTTCTATGTACAAGTGTGTATATAATAATTTACGGGACACCCTAATTTAGTCTAAAATATAACTATGTAAAAACAAATGGCAATGGCAAAGTGAAATCATTTCTATGACTTTTTTCACTTCATTTTCAATAATTATGAAAGAATCTCAGATATCATTTTGTGAGTGTGTGTGCATACAAATGATAAACTAAACAAGATGAGGCACAATACAGTTGTTTTATTATTAAGGACAACACCATACATTCAGTTGTTTGTTTTTCACTGTGAAATGAACCATGCCCTATCATGCATACCATCTTGAATGGAGATCTGGAAATTCTTTGTGGGCATATCTGTTAATGTGTGATTGTGCTTTGTATAGGTGTCTCATTTATCCCTTGGATAATCTCATCACATTCTCTCATATTCCATCTAATCCCATTTCATCCTACGTTAGCTCCCTATATATTCTGTTGAATACCACCTCTTCCCATCCTACAGCATTTTATCGTACACCTCCATCTTGAGGATGGCGCGGCCATTGTCGGACATGGTTGCCATGATATCCACGGCGCGTCCGCGATACATGACGCCTTGGCCCTTGGCCTCGTGGCGCTCGAAGTTGGTGAAGTCCTTGTCGTAGTACATGTGCTTATAGAGGGCCTCGTCGGTGGTGCGCGTGTGCTCGAACACGCCCACGCCGACCCAGTTCTTGTAGAAGCGGTAGTCGAAGGGCACGGAGAACATGACGGCCACCAGCTCGTTGCATGTGCGGTTCTGCATGTGGAAGAGCTCGTAGGTGAGGACGCCGACGGCGCCCGTGGCCGTGTTGTCGTCCTTGGTGAAGGAGCACACCTCCGTCTTGGTGGTGCGCACCGTCGGCTGCGGGGGGTTGAAGTTGAAGCCACTGGACATGTAGACCCTTCAGGTCGGGGGTGGGGGGTGGGGTGGAGGAAAGAGAGGGATGGAGAGTGGGGAAGTAAGGGGTGAGGGAGAAATGTGGAGGCAGGAAAAAAGAGAGAGAAAAAAAATGAGAGAGGGTAGGAAAAGGGAAAGAGAGAGAGAAAAGAAGGGATAAAGGAAAGAAGGGGGAGAGAGAGAGTGAAAAAGCAAGGATAAGGAAGGCATAGTAGGTATTGAAATAGCAATGGTGTCAGACAAACAACGAGTCAAGGGGAACAGTTGCAAAAGAAAGAGAGAAAAGAAAGGAATGAGAAATGCAAAGGGTGATGAAAAAGCAATGAAGGAGAGCAATCGAGTGGCATGAAATGGAGGATGGTAGGGAAAGAAAGAGAGGATGAGGTAGATGGATGGATGGAGAGAGTGATGTAGAGTGAGAGAGAAAAATTGATGGGGTAGGAATTGAAGCGAAAGAGAAGATAGGGCATTGAGAGACAGGGTTAATTACTGGAAAACATCATAGCCGGTGGTAAACATATGACATAATGCATTTATATACGTGAGAACTATGACTCCATTTTTCTTGCTTTCAAGGAAATAAAACAAACATACAATTTTTTCTATGCCCAGTGAACAAGTGATTTGCCATTGATGAAAGATACGTCACTCTCACTCATTCTCTGCCTCTCTCTCTCTCTCTCTCGCATGCACACACACACACATACACACACACACAATTTTTCAGAAATTACTGGAAAATGGAGTGTGCCCGTGCAGTGGCAGTCGCTCTTACTTAGGGTTGACGAGGCAGAAGCAACTGCTGAGGTTGGTGATCTCGATGGTGCAGTTACGGTTGGTGGTCAGTGCCGCCGCCGCGTCAGCCGTGTCACACATGATTGCTCAGATCTCTGCTCCTCACTTTCCTTCTCTTCTTTCGTTCTTTTTTCTCTCTTCTTTTTTTCTCCTTCCTGTGACACAAAACATTGATTGAGAGATGGTCAATTGAGAGATGGTCAATTGAGACAGATTTGAAGTGATTGCAAGTTCTGTCTTCCCTTCTCTTTTTTCTTTGCTCTTTTTGTTCCAACGATAGAATATCTTCAGCCATAGACACTAAAGTGATTGAGAGATATAGCAGACTGACAGATTCTAAGTGATTGCAAGAGAGGTGGACTGTCAGGAATCTGACACACAAACCATATTGGCATCGTGTAGAGCAAACACATGTTTTTTTTGACAGAACGACGTAAATAAACTACGAAACTCTACGAAAGTATCAAGTAGTGCTCAGACAGTTACCTTGCCAGGTAGACGACTCACCTGCTTCAGGTAAGGCAGCTCAGGGCGATCTGGCAACACTTCCTGATCCACGGCAGGGACAGTGTCTTCACCGACCCCTCCCACATGAATGAAAGGTGCACGGGTGTGACAGTTTGTGTGTGTGTGTGTGTCTTTGTGTGTGTGGTTTCCTAATAGATAGCCTAGATGCAGGGTGCGACCATGCCTGCAATCATACTTGTGTTTCAGAGACAGAGCTGTCTCAAACCTTGTCCATTAAAACCCTGAGTGTCTTGTCCAGTTATCAGTTTCTGATTGATATTTAGGTGGGGGTAAATTTTAAAAACTTAATTGGAAACTTCAAATAGAGTGAGATATGTGTTCATTTGCAGACATAATGCAAGCCAAACTTATGCGCGTACACACACACACACATTCACATATGTGCACATACACACACACACACACACACACATAGACACAGAAAAAAGGAGAACGTCCAACAATATGGTTGCACTCTGATATCAAAGAAAGGAAGGAAATTGTTCTGTCAGAGTGACAGATATTTCAGCACATTCATCCAGCACCTGTCCAAACTGTATCCAGTGGTGTGAGCAATGTGTGAGATGGGTGGAAAAGTACTACAAACACTCATCCTTCACCTCCACACACACACACCACACACACACACACACACACACACGCACACACACACACACACATATACAAGCATGCAAATCCTCAACAGGTTTTTCAACCTGTTGAGGTACGTCTAATTGTACGTTTGTGTGTGTGTGTGTGTGTGTGGTGTGTGTGTGTGTGTGTGTGTGTGTGTGAAGAAGGAGAGACAGAAAACTACTGTTTTCTCAAGGTTTACTGAGGTGTCACAATTGTTCCTGCTTTCAGTGGGTGGAAATCAAAACTTTGCTTTCCAAATCTCTCACACCCATCCAACTAAATCTTGACAAATCTTGGCTCTAAAAGCACCCATAGACAGGTGTGGTGACAAAAACCCAACCAAGCAAAACATTGCAACAATCAACTAAAAAAAAAAGCCTTATGTGTCCCCACCACCACCGCCTATCCACCAAAGGGTGTTTCTAAACGGTCTGAACAACAATGGATCACAGATGTCTGAAAGTCTTTCTCCCTTTATATTTCAAACTTTTCCTGCCTCACTGTCTCTTTGTTTTGCTGCCTCTCTCTGTGTTTCTCTGTCTGTCTGTCAGTCCATCTGTCTGACTGCATGTCTGTGTGTGTGTGTGTGTGTGTGTGTGTGTGCGTGGAGTTGAGGGATGAGTGTTTGTAGTACATTTCCCCCCATCTCACACATTGCTCACACCACTTTCTTCAAGTTGTATGCTGTAGAGTAGGAGTACGGCAGTATGTCATTTCAGTTATTTTGTAATTTACAGTTTTCAGTAAGTGTAGTATATTTCGGAAGAGAAAATGCATTGTGTATACTACTGTACATGTTACCCTGTCCCCTGTTCCTGCATGTTGTTGCACCGCAAAAAAGTCAATGGTCATTACATCACTAGAGGTTCCCAAAAAGCATGACATGTAAAAATAGGTCTACAACACAGTAAATAGGGCAAATGTGATTAGACTTGAATGTAGATTGATTGAATAAATTGTATCTTATTTCTTTTAGGTTTTGACTTTACAGGTAACTGTTTTGATAAGAGTATCTAAATGTCTGCAAAACTTGCTGTCGTTGTACATAATTGCGTTGGAGGTGAACATTGATGAGGACAAGTATCCATGAATTTCAGATGAAGTGGTGATCGAATGCATTTGTCCTAAAGCAATGCAAAAGAGAACACTGTTACACTGTTACTGTACACCCATAGTCTATGGTTGTTGTGAAAGTGTTAAGAGTTTTGAAAAAAGTAGAAATTGCGTTGAGACAAGTGTGAAATTGATTGTAAAAAACTGCAAATTGTTTCAATTGTTACATTTTATAATAAGTACTTTAGGAGTTAAAATAATTGAAATAAACAAACATGCACTGCTCCTAATAGTCAGTTGTGTACTGCCTTACAATCACTCAATGTGTATCTCTAAGTAAAACTCCCACAATACAAAAGAGAATCTTCAGAGCAGGGCAGAGCATGCCGACTCAGCATCACTCTGAGTTGCACCTAATGACTTTAATTCAGTCTGACTGTCAGCGCTCCAGTTAGGAGTATGCCCATACACACGCAGCACACCGACTGAATTAAGAAACCAGCTCAGGGTGTTCAGCTGTACGCAGAGAACGCCTGGAGTTCAATCTCTGTATCATAAATAAATATCAGTATACAAGCTTATATACTGTATGCCCACATAGAAAGGTTGGCTGGGATTGTAGAAATTAATTATATATGCGGACTCTTGCATTATTCTATTAGAAGAGATATGAGTCATATACAATATGTTATGCAGTCAACAGGATTTTTCATAAGGGCATCTTAGATCAGTTGATGTACAAAAAACACACATTCTTCCATATATCAGCACCAGCATCAGCGTGATCATTATCATTAACACATCATTAATACTGGAAAAAAATACTGGAGTAGATCGTCAGGAACCCAAGGTAGTAGAGAGAATAGTACACTGCGCACCTACACACACACACACACACACCACACTACACACACACACGCACACATGCATGCATGTACGCACACACAGATACTAAAACACATTCATCATCACAATCATCATCACTGTCATTACTGTAATAATGATTGGGAATTTGTACTGTAAAATATGGAGTGAGTAAAATGACAAGCCTAATGGAAACAGTGGATTCTGTTTTACTGCATTCTATGCTATTTCATTTGATTCTGTTTTACTCTATAGCCATCATCATCATCATCATCATCATCATCAATCCTCATTGGGCATTTGTACTGTATCGACTCTAACTGGGCAGGAGCACACAGTGATGGTGGCAGGGGCACTGGTGTCAGAGGCGGAACACTGATGGCTTCTGACACTGAGGCAAGCGGACACATGTTTGCTTTTGCACTACATGCCCACTCGGCCCCCGTGTGTCGGCACGCACCCGATCCACATGCAGCCGCCACTGCCCCATCTGTTTGTCCTTACATCCGGCCACTCACAACTAATTTTGTCTCCCCCTTTTTTTTTCCACCCTCTCTCTCCCTCTCTTTCTTTCTCTCTCTCTCTGTCTGGCAGTTACATGGGCCTAGAGATTATTCCCGTAAGTTGTCACAGCATTTTCCGACAACAACAAAAAAAATTCTATGCATAATCTCTTTCACTCTGCTATAATCTGTCTCTCTTTTCCCCTCAGCTCTTAAATTATCTGTCTGCCTTTTCCTCTGTATCTCTCTATCCTTCCCTGTCTCTTTCTCCCTCTCCTCCTCTGTCTATTTTGCTTTTGTCTCTAGCGTTCTCTCCTGCGTGCTTTCTGTCCAAACATGGGGCATGTCCCCACCCACCCCAGTCGGATCTGACTGCCAAAGTGTAGCAACAGTGAGCCACCTCCCAGGGTTCACTGTGGTATATAACGTGTTTTTTATTTCTCTCCCACAAATTTATCATGTCATTACATAAAACAAATGAATATTATTGCCATTATCAGATCAACTCTCTATCCAAACACAAACAGAACATACACTCACACCACACACATTAACACACTGACACACACACACACATACATGCACACTTTCTTTCAGACTGTGAGAATGATGCATCTACTCTGAGGGGGTTTGGGGGTGGGGGGGTTGGGGTTAGTTTGTCAGAGTGGGTGCGGGGGTGTGGGGTGGCGGGGGGGCGGGTTGTAGCCTGGCGATTGGCTTGAGGTCCTGTCCGTTCCCTCCTGGGGCAGAGTCAGCGGGATCAGAGGGACTCCTCCGCCAACTCCTGTCACATGCCCGGGCTACTGTCAAGGGCATTACACACACACGCACGTACGCGCGTACACACACACAAGCGCGTGCACACACAAACACGCGCGCACATACACACACACACACACACATTTTCCTACATACTTTTAGTCATCATCCCCGAGCTGGCCCAGATTCTCCTCTTCCTCCTCCTCCTCTTCCTCCTCTCACCCTGCCACCCTCCTCATCATGTTGGACCCCCTTAGGGGGGTTATGATGATGATGATGTTGATGATGATGAAGGCCACTGACCTCCAGCCCTTGGCTAAACTGCGGTGGACGATACCTTGGGACACATGGAATATGGAAGGGCGAAGAAGAGAAAGTGGGAGAAAGAGAGAAAGAGAAAAAGTGAGATGATGAGAGAGAGAGAGAGAGAGAGAGAGAGAGAGAGAGAGAGGAAAGCAGAGATGAGGCTCAATGGAGAATGGGATAGAGTGAAAAGAAAGATGACAATGGTAGAAGCATAATCCATACACCACACAGGCTGCTGGTAACATGGGTAGACTGAAGCATGTGGACGCTGTTCTGCATCTGCAACAGAGGGGCTCCACGGATCCAGCAAGTGTGTGTTTGTGTGTGAGTGTGGTGTGTGTGTGTGTGTGTGTGTGTGTGTGTGTGTGTTCCTGTGTGTGACTCCATCTCCCAAATCCCTGCACACATAATGTACTTTAAAACAGATGGGTAGTTTCTCTCCTTTTTCTTTCTTTTTTTCTTTCTTTCTCTCTTTCTCATTATGTAACCAAATCAGTCAGCTGAATCATGATTCCTGCTCCTTCGCACACAGCCACATAGAGTAGCTTGTAAGGATTCTTTCGAGAAACAGTTTGACCCCCAGGGATGGGGGTGGGGGTGGGGTGGGGGTGGTGGTGGTGGTGGGGGTTGTGTTGGGGTGGTCAAAGGAGCTGCAGCCCAGGGAAGTGTGCGTAGGTGTGGGGGCTGAAGGGCCAGCTGTAGGAGCTTGGCGTTGGCGGAGATGACGGACGCACGAGTGTCCCCTCTCTCCGTCGTCAGCTGTCCCAATCAGCCACCCTGAGCTCGATCTCCTGAACCAGCACATCGGTTTCGCCGCTAAGCAAAAACATGAGTTAATTATGCCTTTACGTGCCCCTGCGCCGGCGTGTTGATTCGGCTCGACTGTCACCTGATTTGACAGGTCGCACTCAAGCTTCCCCTAATGAACAGAGACACCTGCTGGCCAAAAGGAGCTGGGGAGAGCAAACGAGGGCGAGGACAGTCATCAGTTTATTTTTAGGAGGAGTCGCTGACAGACACGCACAGGGTTGAGCTAGGGGCCATGGGAGAATGCACACATTGAGTAACATTATTTCATTTTGATGTCAACTTTTGAACACTGTACCCAGTGCTTCGCCCCCCCCCATACTCCCTTATTACTTGTTTGCGTGTTTATGTTTGTGTGTGTGTGTGTGTGTGTGTGTGTGTGTGTGTGTGCATGCATGAGTGTGTGTGCATGTCTGCATACATTTGTTTTTAAGAGTGTGTATGTGTGTGTGTATATGCATGGGTGTTTGTGCAGTGTCTGTGTCAATGTGTGTGTTTTTGAGTGTCTGTGTGTGTGTGTGTGTGTGTGTGTGTGTGTGTGTGTGTGTGTGTGTGTGTATGGTGGTGGCAGCAACATCGAGGAACACATGTCTCTTTGTCTCTCTGTCTCTCTTCCATGCAGTGTGGCCGGGCCACTGTGTGTGCATCTCCATAAAGCGTTGTGTCAGGTTCCTCTTGTCTGCTCTTCCCCACAGTGGTCACTTGCCTGCAGTGGCAATTCAACAAAGTAACTTGGACATTTATATGATCCTAGATCAGTAAACCCTCATAACACACACACACACACACACACGCACACACACAGGGTAATTCTGGGACATTTTTATGTGTGTGTGTGTGTGTGTGTGTGTGTGTGTGTCTAAGCAGCTGTTTGAAGATGGACTGCTTGGGCTGGCTCTTGTTTTCTATGTTAATGCTCGTCAGATCTTCTCTGCCTCTTTGTGTCTTTATCACTTCATCTTTTTATTCTTTTTCTTTCTTTTTTTCTCTCTATCCCTCCTGCCTTCCCCCCCCTCTCTTTCTTCCCTCCTGGAGGAAGCCTCCTCCCACTCTTTCCCCATCACAGTGTGAGTCATATGCACGAAGAGACAGTGTATATATGTGTGCGTGTGTGTGTGTGTGTGTGTGTGAGAGAGAGAGAGAGCGAGAGAGTGTGTGTGTGTCTAAGTTTCCCGCCTCCTGTTCCTCCCTTGCTCCCACCCACCCTCTCTCAATGTCTATCTCCCTCCCTCTCTCTCTCTCTCTCTCATTCTCTTTCTCTCCCCCTCTCTTTCGGTCTCTTTCCCTTTATCTCTCTCCCTCTATTTTCAACACTCTCTTTCTCCTTTACTTCTCTCTCTCTCTCTCTCTCTCTGTCATTTTCTACACGCTGTCACTCCCTTCATCTTTTTCCCTCACTTTCTCTTCCCTCACTTTCTCTTTCTCTCTTCTCTCTTTCGCTCTCTGCCCTTTTCCTCTCTTACCATCTCATACCCTGTTTTCCATCATTCTCCTCCTGACTACAAACACTCACACACATGCTCACTACACACACACCGATCACACACACTCATTGCACAAACACACACATGCTCCCTCTTTCACTCTCTCTCTCTTTCTCTCCCTATCAGTAGTAAAGAGCCCTCTGTGTCACTTTCTGTACTTAACCTACCGAGACCTATCTCAGTTTTCTCTTTCTCTCTCTCTCTCTCAAACACACACACACACACACAATCAGCCACGCTAACACACTCACACCCACGCTCAGAACACTCTCTCTCTCTCTCTCTCTTTCTGCCTGCTGCCCCCGTTCTTCCGCTCGGTTCCCCTCGCGGTTCCGTGCAGGTTCTCGTCAGCCGCGGTTCTCGTTGTGGTGGTGGAGGAGGGCGACCCCCTTCACCTTCCAGCTGCCAGGCACCATTACCCCCTCTGAGAGACCCACACTGGCAGCCCAGCCGCTCCCACGCCTCAGCCTGGGCAGGAAGACCCTGGTGGGGGCCGCTGTGGGCGTCATGCTGGTCCTCATCCTGGTGGTTCTCATCCCCGTGCTGGTGAGCAGCGTGGGCGACGACGCCGGACGCTACGAGATGCTCGGCACTTGCCGTATGGTGTGTGACCCATACCTGGAGAAAGGCGGAGGTGGCACCGGGGGCACCACCACTGGCACCATCAGCACCAGCGTCCAGGCAGAGGCGGAGGCGCTGAGCGACCATAGCATGGGCTCCCCGCTGCCCACCTACACCCATCATGGGCTGCCGGGCAAGCCTGGGCGCCCGGGGAAACCTGGACCCCCGGGACCACCTGGAGAGCCCGGTCCTCCGGGTCCAATGGGTCCACCCGGGGACCGCGGTGACTCTGGTGTCGATCGGACCGGGATTTTAACGCTGGGTGGACGAACGGGAGGGCTCGGCACGGCGACGTACTCGACAGTCCCACGCGTGGCATTCTACGCTGGGCTGCGGAACCCACAGGAAGGCTACGACATCTTGAAGTTCGATGATATTGTAACTAACCTTGGCGGGAACTATGATGGTGCGTCTGGGAAGTTTGTTTGTAAGATCCCTGGTACCTACTTCTTCACCTACAACGTCCTGATGAGGGGAGGAGACGGGACCAGCATGTGGGCTGACCTGCTGAAGAACGGACAGGTGAGAAACGTTTGATGCTTTATTTTCTTAAACACACTCACAAACACAAATCATAATCATAAACATTTTAAACACATTATCAGTTGAAAAAATTACTTTTTCAAGATTGATAAATAGCATACATACACACCATAGCTCCACAATCAGAAGATTTGCTGAAAAATTGTTTACACAGTAACTATAATTGCATATAGCACCCCCTCTTATGCATACCCTTATGTTCTGCACAAATTTAGGCTACTCTACTCTAACACACATGCATACACACACACACACACACACACACACACACACACACACACGCCAAGCAAGTGTCTGTCACCTCCATCCCTACCTTATGAAAGTGTGTTATGAGTGCATGCCAAAATGAAAAAAAAAAAGTTTTTATTATTAGAACATTTTTGATTTTTTATGATTTCTATTTTTAAATATGATCACAATATTATAAATAATATTCATATATTGTTTATATTATAATTTTAAAATTATTTTATAATTATCACATATTAGTTTGTGTAAAGGTTTGCATTTGTATGAGCAAAGCTTTGCATGGTTAACCAGTCTTAATAGTGTGATTTTGGGGAAAGTAAGCATTTGTCTGTATCTATTGACAAACACATGTAGTCAGGACATTCTCTCTTTTTTATCTCTGCTCATTGAGATGCACTTGTTTTCTCACAACAGCTGACGCTGAAATGTGCAGCCGTGCCCAAGTGTCATTGCTTGTGTTATAATCAGACCTGTCTGCTTCTTTAGGACCAACAGGGGAAGTTATCCCCATCTGTTCTGTGTGTAGGTATAAAGAGAGAGAGAGAGAGAGAGAGAGAGAGAGAGAGAGAGAGAAGGGAGAGAGGGAAGGAGGGAGAGGTAGCGAGAGAGAGGTGTAGTTTGTTGTTTAGAACCAAATATTTGCATGTCATTTCACTTCATTTCCTTGATTTTTCACTTGATTAAAATATTTCACTATTTCACTTAATTTGAGAGAAGAAAAGAGAAGAGAGAGAGAGTGAGAGAGAGAGAGAGAGAGAGAACACGGGGTCGGGAACTACTCTCTCCCTGGTCTTTCCTAATTTCTACATAGAGACGAGATGAGTTGCGTGCCCTTCCTTTCACTATGTTAAAATTAGACCCGTGTGCTTAATGACATCAACTTTCTCTGCGGGCAGGTTGTGCACTGAGAAAGGCATTCTCCCTTCTCTTCTTCTCTCTGCTCCCCTCCTCCTCTCCTCTGCTGCTGTCCAGTCCTCTCATATCCTCTCCCACTCTCCTTTCTCCAATACTCTGCTCTCTTCCCTTTCCTTCACTCCTCTTCTCAGTTCATTTCTATGCTATGCTTTTTCTCTCTTCTCTTCTCCAATCCTCTTCTCCTGTCCTCTCTTCCCCTTCTCTCTCTACTATCTCTCTTTTCCCCTTCTCTCTTCTGTCTCTCTCTTATCCTTCTCTCCTTTACTTCTCCATCCATTCTATTCCTTTCTTCCTCAGCCGCTTGTCTTGGAGGTCTTTTAGTTTGGGGGTTTTTGAGGGGTCCTCCCCCTTTGATTTTTTGATTCAGTAATTCTAGGTAGTTTTGGGAAGCAGGATGAACAACATACAGTATATGGATTGAATGATTGTCAGTTATCTTCCTGGCACAACTGTCCTGATGACATGACCTGGTCAAATATTTCAAATCATCCTGAGAGAGACACCGTTCATCGTGGGGAGACACTGTTCTTGTTGTTCTCATACGGTTCTATGAGGCACTAAGGACACCATTGTCATTGGTCTGACTCCACAGGGGACATGTACTGTGAAAATGCCACAATGCATTACGCCATACTGGACCCCAAACAGTCTCTATTGGATAAAATAATACAGACTGAGATAAATAGATTGTGCTGATGTGCCCATGCAGTGTTCACTAAAGTTTTTCTGTATTGTTCCTCTTTCTGACTGACGGGCAAATGCAAAAATGGGCAAACAGGTCTCAAAGTCCCTCAGCAGAACAGCAATGGGGAACAGCTTTGGGGAACCCAGTGGAATAGCAGCTGAGTCAGTGTTATGTGATGTGAGAACACAGAACATGCACGGTGTGTGTGCGTGTGTGTGTGTGTGTGTGTGAAGAGCCCAATTTCATAATACCAGCAGTCTGATTCCATCTTTCCCCAGCTAAAGCTAACTGCAGGCAGTTCAATCACAAGAAAAAAAACCCAGAAAATCTGACAGATTGGTTTTATTTATTTGTTTACTTACTTGTTCCCCTCCCCCCCTTTTCCCATCAATCTTCCTGTCTTTATTTTTCTCCAGGTCTTGTTTGAAAGGATTCCTCTTTTTCTATGGCTCAATATTGGCCAGCATGATTTCCCCCCACTGGTATTGATTGTGTTCTAGTAGTCAGAGGTCTGTACAAACAGTAGTGGAAATGTCCAGGAAGTGGTTAGCCGAGCTTTCATTACAACATGCCATTTTTTCCAAAATATTGATCCAAACTACTGTTGTGCTTTTGTTTGTATCCCAGAACTGGAACCATTGGCAGCAAAGACCTTTGAGGAAGTTTGGCTGAGGCTTTGTGTACATGAGGAACTAAATGTTTTTAGATTGTTTTTAGATTTTTACTGACTCTGGAGTGTGCACTAGCAAAGACCCCATACAAAACATTTTTCAAAGTTCTGATAATGAAGGTTAAAAGCCCCTGAGTCATATGAAGACCTTTTACTAAGTAAACTGCAACTGTTGTGATCTGTGTATGTGTGTGTGTGTGTGTGTGTGTGTGTGTGTGTGTGTGTGTGTGTGTGTGCTATTCTATCAGACCCTGGCTTTAGGATGGAGAGGGCAGAGTTCGAGGACTCCTTGGACAGAGTCATCACACTGACAGCCGTCATTATGTCATTCTCAATCACAGGCTTCTCTCCACACCCCTGGCCATACAGGGGCTCCTGACAACACCCAACCCCCTGCTTCACACACACACACACTCACACACTCACACACACACACACACACACACACACACTCACACGCACTCACACACACACACACACACACACACACACACACACACACACACACACACACACACAAACACCCTAACACACCTATTCTCACCCAACGTATATTCTCATCCACTGATGTTTTTTCTGTCACACACATATATATATATATGCCCCCTAACCTCGACTGTCACCTTCTCAAACACTCATGCTAACACAACCAGTCTCTACAGTGCCACTCAATGCCATCCCCCCTCCCCTTTCCCCCATTACACACAAACACACACAGACACACACACAGATTGTTCGATACATTCAAACAAACTTTCTCTATTTCTTTCTCTCTCTCTCTCTCTCTCTCTCTCTCTCTCTCACACACACACACACACACACACACACACACGCACATACACAGTAAATTGCATGTTTCACATGAAATAATGAGTCCCCTCTGCCCCATATGTGTGTGTGTAGGCCCAGAGATATGGTCTGACAATGGTTAAAAATATACCAGGACAGAGGTATCAGGAGAAACTAGACCATTAAAACATTCCAACATCCAGGTATGACCAACTAAAGAGAAAGGGCATTGCAATACGTTCCAGTACACACCAAAAGATGCTAACACAAACATCCACACATACAACAAGACACACAAACACACACACACACACCAACAGATACAACAAAACATGATGCCCCTCAGCATATGATCAGACAACACACCAAATATGCATACCAACACACACCAATATACTGTAAAGCAATAAACACACACACACACACACACACACACACACACACACATACACAGCATTACCTACATGACTGCTCATATGCACATCCACTCCTGCCCCGGTACCTGCAATGTCATCACTACTGAGTGGTTGTGAAATCTGATTCATTGCACTTACTAAATATAGGAGCAGGAAGTCATGTCTGAGATAAACAACAGTGAGAGAGAAAGAAAGAAAGAGGAGTGCAGGAGGAGGAGAAAAAGACAAGAATAAACAAAAGAAAACAATAACAGGCATGGTTGATTCACGAGGCTTGGTTGTCTCTACAATGTCATCAGCGCCAGAGCGTGAAGAGCATGAAGTAGGAGAGTGTTCCTCCTCGTTTTTCTTCTCTTCATCATCCTCTTCCTCACCACCTCCTCCTCCTTCTCTTCCTCATTTCCTCCCCCGACTTCACCTGCTCCTGCTCTCCATGTGCTTTTCCAGTTGACACGCAAAAGGAGGCGATTCAGCATTTCAGATGCTAGTGTTCCTGCTAGATGTTACTTTGTTTCTCTCCTTTGGGGCTGAACGAGTTGTCGCTATTTGACTGTAAGAGACTATCACTGCATATACTTGAGAATGACCTTGGAATGTGGAATGTGCCATAGGTAGAGTGCCAATGGATGAAAAGGGACAATGTGTGTGTACGTGTGCATGTGTGTGTGTACGTGTCTTAGTCAGGGGGAGCTAGCATTTCCCGGGTCCCACCGTCTGACTTAAGCCCAGAACCCCAACCACACACCCCCACCCCACCTCCTGGCCAGATGAGTCATAGGCGTTAGTCACGGCAGCAACAAGCACGCTTTCTGCCGAGGGGACACCGTTACTCAGTCCTGACTTCAAGCCCTGACATTTGGCTGACATCTAAAAGCATCTATCCCTCACAGAGAGAGAGGATATTAAAAAAGAAATGACAGACAGTGAAAGAAAGTTCAGAGGTTAGAAAAAGAGTGAAAAAATTTGAAAGATATTGTTACACGTGCAGGGTTAAGACAGGATTATGGCATTTAAACCTACATGACCTTTGATGTCGCTGCTCTTTGTGTGTTATGCACTGAAACACTTGACCAGTATATCAATCATGCTCCTGACTAGATTTATCTGAATGCAAATAGATAGACAGATACATACACAGACAGACAGACAGACTGATAGAGACATTGACATTATTATCCCATAGGGAATAAAGGCATCCTGTAGCAATTCCTTCTGTGTCACATAATTGTTTTAACTCCAGAGGCATTCTGAGGGCATCATCCATATGTTGTGATCTAATTTTGATGCTTTTCTTACTGTGATCATCTTTCAGTGTTGACTTGACTCTGGTAGACTTTGAGGACACGGTGTGCCATTTTAAACCAGCACACTTTTTTGTGAGGTTCTGCATATTTAAGTAATTTGTGCTGAGCCAATCGTTATTTCCAGCTAATCAATAATGCTGCTCCATGGACACAGACAGAAGGAGGAGCGTATCTGATTGGTTGTTCACCTCAAACATCCACAGCCTCTCGCCAGAATTGAGCTGTTGTATCTCTAACTCTTTAGCTAGTTAGCAATGATTCAATTTCATTAGGGAGTCCAGACAGACCTCCTTACTCGGGGCTTGCATGAACTCATCAGCAACAACACATTTCTTTAGCGACATGACAAAGCAGTGTGTGCCTCATTAAGCCTGGAGTCAACTTTAGTCTTTCAAGACACAGAGAGGAAATACCCATGAAGAAAATACACAGCTGAGATACACATTCATACAATTACGCATTTGGCATCCACTTTAACCAGATGACATCTGTCAACTATCAATTACCTCAGGGCCTCTCTTCCCTAGAGCAACTTAAAGTTAATTGCCTTGCTCAAGGGCACAGTGGTGACAACTAGGATTCAAGCCCACAATTTCCAAGCTACTAGCTAACCAGGTTCGCTATGCTACTACTGCTCCAAATGTCATTTTACTGTATATACACTACAATACACTGCTATTATACATATTATAATTATTATTAGCCTATATATAGTATTATATATAATACACTAAGACAGAGAGAGAGATGCTTGATCACTGAAAAGCTTCTGCCTATTTCATGTTTTTATATGTTGTGTAACCACTGCATTGAACCTTGTTTTTATTGTTCAAGAAACTAATTTAATCTCAGCTTTGTGTCAAAATAGTTTGTGTTTTCCCACCTTTTGTCTGTGAAATATAAAAAGGCATGTTGTCATGGCAATAGCAGAGATATAGACAAAAAATGGTTAATTATGCAGATTTTTTATTTCAGATTTAAATCAGTTAAAAGTCATAATAAATCAAACATTTTGACAAGATTTTTATACCGTGCTATTTGAATTTGCTTGAGCCTGATACTAAATTCAACCCACTCATCCATCAACACATCAAACAGCAGTTTAGAAACTGTATGTTTCAGCATTAATATGTTATTAATGTGACTGTGTGTGTGTGTGTGTGTGTTTGTATGTGTGCATTTCGCCCATGTCAATCAGGTGCGTGCCAGTGCAATTGCCCAGGATCAGGACCAGAGCTACGACTACGCCTCCAACAGCGTGGTCCTCCACCTGGACGCGGGTGACGAGGTTTTCATCAAGTTGGATGGCGGCAAGGCCCACGGCGGCAACAGCAACAAGTACAGCACCTTCACAGGCTTCATCCTCTTCGCCGACTAACACTTAGCTGTATGAGGGGGTGGGAGGGGGTCAATGAAAAAGAGGGAAGCAGTGTTGAAGAAGAAGAAGAAGAAGAAGAAGAAGAGATGGACTTTTGGGAGAAACGCTCCAAGTAGAGCATTGGTGTGAGGGGTGGGGTGAGGTTGGGGTTGAAGGGATCAAGGAGAACTTCTGGGGAAGGGTGGGGGGAGGGGGGAGGGTGCAATTCCAAACTGGGGTGAGGGGCAACTTCATTTAGAGTTTCATGGGTCTGGCACTGGGAAAAAGGGAGAGCATGCTATCATCAGCTGACTGCCCAACTCTTAGTTCATGTGTAATATGTCATATGGAATGTGTGTGTGGGGGGGTGAGTTAGGGGGCATCTCTGGTTTCACTCATCATGTTCAAGACCATTGAAGGGAGGTGTCTGGTTACTAGGGAAACATGACAGCCTCTCTCTCCCTGTGGCAGTGTTTTGTGTTATGTTTTGTGGGCGAGAGGGTCAGAGAAGCCTGCTCTCGTTTCCACCATTTCCAGTAACCTGTCCTGGCTTGAGGGGGCCTGACAGAAAGAATCGGAGCTGCTTAGGAGATTCAGCCAAGTGAAGCTCTTATGTTCACAAAGATATCTCTTTGTCTTTGTTCCTCTGCTCCATCACTAGCTCTGTGATAAAGTATTTGTTTACGTTCAGAGGAATATTGATCGATAATTTTGTGAAGTTGATATTGAATAACCTTAAGTGATATATTCTGACTTCTTCACCATGTTTTGACATTGGCAAATCCCTGCCTCTTTCCCAATCTTGACATTCTCCTCATATCTCCATTATCTGAATCATCCTTCTGTGAGTGATAAAATTGTGGCAGAACCACATGAAATACCCTTGATATGTGAAGGCTTCCCCCAACCCAACCTGTGTCTCTGACGCAAGGGTAAGGGTGTGGATTACTGGTTATTTCCAACCAATGTGTATCATGTTGAATCCATGTCTGTCATGTTGTGTATCATTCAGCAGGGAGTTTTGCAAATGTGAACCGATGAAAGTGAAATTGTAATTTGGAAAGAAAGAAAAAAGAGTGAAAATTTGCAGGTGAAGATAATGGATGGAATGCTGTAGAAAAAAAATATTGCTTTAATGTGGAAACAATAATATATATATATCAAAAATATATAAACAATATGTGTTTGAAATGCTCTGGTGTAAAAAAAAAATATGGATATCTACTTTTGGTAATAAATGGGCTTTTGTAAGACTTTTGATGTCATAATTACAAACTCAGAGAGACACACATGATTACTGCTATCATTACTTCCTTGGATTCCACTGATGGGAATCAAAGACGCTACATTTCTTACGTCTGATCTCGACAAAAGATATAGACGAGACAAAAGAGAATACAGGGGCAATATGACGACGCAAAAAGGAAAGAGGCTGTGAAGTTTCAGCTGCTGTAAAAAAATGAAAAAAAGGCAAACAACTGCGAGGTGTGACTGACTCCCTATCAAAATGGATCTGTGTGTGTGGCGCTCTAAAAAGGCAGAGAGAAGACGCACAGAGACAGAGAGAAGATCTAGATATGGAGAGAGAGGGACAGCTGGAAAGACTGGAGGGGGATGGGGGTACGAATGAACTTCTAAAGAAAGAGAGAGAGAGAGAGAGACAGACAGAGGATGGAGGAACAGAGAAAAAGAAAGAGCAGTAGGGAGAATGGGAAAAGCTCCTAAGAAGGATTTAGACTAACTGTAGGGAGGGTAATGGGGCATTTTGGAGCTCAGAAACATCCCACTGAGGAAGCAGCGCAAGAGTGTCGGGAGCGAGGCTTCAAATGGGGAGATTTATTTCACAGCACACAGAGTGTGAGCGATAGCCTCAACCACAGAGGAGGCCAAACTAACCCTCACTGACACGTGTCGCCCATATGGTGGAATTAGGAAATCTCTTTGTTCCATCTTTGTTTGAAATTGCAGTTATTGGTGATCTTAGTTCTGACAGAATTTTTTTTTATGTGCTTTTAAGTCAACAACATTTCCTTACATTTGCTTTAGCAATTGCAATGCATATGCAAAATCACTTTGGGTCCTACAAGGATAGACAACAATGTAATCCCAATAACCGTTACAGATTTTACTGTTGTCAGCTCAATACAAAATATCAAATGCTGGAAAAATGTTTAGATATAGGCTTTAGATATTCACAGGTTTAAAGTCACTACTTTGTTATGCAGCTCTGTTAGCAATGCATTTAAACTGAAGCAAATGGAATATGAGTGTGTAATATGACAAGACCCTTAGCCAAGCTGACAGACTGTCACTGGATATTCACCATCTTTGCAAGACACGCAAATGAGGAAAAAAAGTCGATACAGATTTCAAAAGACTTAAATTTTCAAAAGCATTTCGAGTCAAGTGTCTCTGTGTATGTTCCCTTTGCATGAACTCTGACAAGTCCCAAGCCATCACTGTAACACTTGTGACCCCAATTCAAATGACCGGTAATATACACAGAGTAACGCTAAACTAAAGCTAATTTCATAACTGTATTTGTATGATAATTTCATAAAAGTATCAGCTTAATACTTGATAGCATAAAGAGGAGCCTATGCAGAAACATCCATGGGCCATCTGAATGCACTAAAATGCATATGCTTTAATTTATGCACATTTCCAGACCTTGAACTTTGGCCATTATTTTAATTTAAATTCCACCAGTCACTGCAGACAGGAGCATGTAAGTTCAGTCTCAAACTTCCACAAAAAACAATGCTTACCTCGAAACTCAACATCTTTCAGTGGGCTACAATGCATGGGTACACTTCTCTGTTCTCATGGACAGGTGGTTTTGTCCTCAGTTGCTTCATTAAAAGCATGTCACATGACAGACAGACAGACAGACAGAACGCGTGTTTTGTCAACATACATCCTCCAAGGGAGTCGGGCCCATGGCACTGGATGTCACCGGTGTCTATGTCTGACATCTAAGATATGTGGAGAGATGATTGTGTGTGGGCTGTTTTTAACATCTATTTTAGTGACAGCCTGCAAAACACCCTTCAGTTCAACTGAACTCAAGTCAGTTGGAGCCAGAGACAGCTCTAAATTCAGCTGAAAAAGCACACTATGTGATAACACAAGGAAGTACACCTTGCATGTTTAACGTCTTTATGTGTGTTTTTCTAATTAAAAAAAAAATGGGAACAGAGGCTAATTACTCATGCTAGGTGTACACATGCCATTTACTGCATCTTACAAACCAGACACGTGTCGATCCATCCAGTACTAACCAGTGTGAAAAAAGGGGATAGAAAAAAAGAAAGAGATCTCTATCTGTTTGTTGTTGTCTTTGATCCGCGTCGTCGCACAGAAAATCAATTCTCTTCTCTAACTCTGAAATGGAGTCACCGCTGATGAGTCCTGAAAGATAAGAGGAGAGGAGAGGAGAGAAGAGGAGCTACCTACACTTACCCAGCTCCATTCTTACCACCCCCACCGAAACAACAACCACTGCAACTACAACAACAAGGAACTGTACCAGAACTGAAATTTTAAAAGTAGGCAAAACTTAATTAAAATTAAAACTTAAGTAATTACAGCAACAAAACATTCACGTGGAGATGATCTGACTAAGATTTATATAATGATGATAACAATTGATAAAACTCGTTTAAAACAAGTAAATCCTACAGAGTAGGCTATGACATATTTTTTTCTGAAATTTGACGTTATAGGTCGGGTAAAGTGGAGTAAATTAGCTTTTTTGTATAGGGTTAAAGTGCACAGCAACATGTCGAGGAAAGTCAGCATGGTCTGTGTTTCACTGTTTCATCTCACTAAGAGCCCACTGCTGCCCTCAGGGGGTCTAAGAGCAACATCATGTCCTCTGCCAGCATCCTACGAAACAGCCAAGAACCACTTCCTCTGGGTTCAATTAGCAGCAGGAAGGCTGGGTGGAGGTGGGGGGGTGGGGGTGGGTGAGGGTTGTTACCTTGAGGAGGTCAGTCTAGGCCTACCCACAATGCCTTGCCTTGCCTTGCCACGTCTTCCTCGCATTCGGCCGCCTCTCCAACCCGCCTTGCCGGGGGAGGTAGCGTGGTCAAATTAGAGACTTCATGTCACAATGTCAGAGTGCAAATGAACACTCGGCTCAAGCTGGACTGGACTGGACATTACAGCGCTTGCAGGGTTTGTTTTCTTTTGGTTTTGGTTTGTTTTATTCATTTTATTTAGTGCAGCATTTGAATTTATAATCAGACCACGTCAGCAGACACCAGGGAAATATATATTGAAGGCTCAGGAAAAAAAAATCCAAAAAGGTTAATAAATTAAAGAAATAAAAGAAAATAAATAAATAAACAAATAAAGAACTATAATTCTGTTTAAAAACCATTTCGTATTGTTGTTGGATCAGATTTCGCTTGCATTGTTTATAACTGAAAACGTGTTATTATGTCTATATGTGTGTGTGTGTGCCTGTGTGATTAAAGGATGAGCTAGAGGCTCAGCCCATCCCTTTGTAATCCTTCAACAAACAATCTTAGTGCAGGGCGAATTGATTTCAATTCCAGTGTGCACTGCTCCTTGTTGACATTTTCAGACGAACCGTTGCGACGCTGCACAAATCCTTATCATTCGCGGCCAGATCCGGACCCCTTGAGCATCCTGCCGGCATGAGGGGATGGCCATTTATCCACCTCATTATCTGTCCTCAGAATCTCTCTGTCCACACTCCATTAAGAGTGAATGGGAGACCCACTTCAGTGTAAAAAGGGATTGAAAGTTTCCCTGACTAAGGTTGGGAGGTTTGGCCCCATCATGCTGTTTACCCTCTATTCAAATGACACGTAGCCTAACATTGTATGTACAAGAGTTGGAAGGATAAATCCTCAATCCCGCCAAAATGCTTGTTGATATTTGGGCATGACAATCAATCAAATGCACCTCTTTCTAATTTTTACTGAAAACAACTGACTCAAATCACTTTTATAAGTATGTAATTTTTTTACTCACTGAATGGATTTTGTGAAGCTGGACTAATATTGTATGGTTTGCATTATAGATTTGTAGGGTAAACGTGAGTTTTGACTTGCACCTCAGTGGAAGAAGTTGAGTACCTGCTGACTGAAGTAGATCATTTAGCTTCTACGATCTCCAGCATTGGTGTAGTAATTAGGCCTATGCTGAGAAAATTGAGCTAGTTTCAAAATCTAGCCATGATTAATCTTCTCAACCCCCAAAAGTCCTTGTAATGAGTCCTTTACAGAACAAACACACACACACACACACACACACACACGCACGCACACACACAAAACAAAGTAGCCTTTCCACAGTTGATTAAGAAACACTAAAAGGACTGAACACTGAAAGCAGATCAATGCAAAAAGATAATCCTTAAATGTCAAACACACCTTGGGATCAAAAACAGGGCTCACACAAAACTTCAGACTCTGGTGCCCCCCCGCCTCCCACCGAGACTAGCGAGGGCTTTGCTTATCTCCACCGTTCTCGCCCACGGCCTCACGCTGTCCTAATATATCACTTAACATCATCTTCCGCTCGTCGGCTCCTTAAGAAGAATAAAGGGCTTGTATCATGCAGAGAATGAATACTACAAAATTACTCTCTGCATGAAGCTGTGGGGACTTGAAATTATAACCCCTGGGGATATAAGCTAGCAGGTAATAAGGGTAATGTTTATTAGCTGAAAATACAGCAGCATACAACACATTTGTCCGCATGGTCACACAGGGTCAGTCTGGTAGTTACTGGTAGTTACATATCAAAAAACATTTTGATGTAATAAGCATTTACATAACATGTAATAACATTTTAATGTCATGTAATAAGAGGCAGTTCACAGACCCACTGGTCAAAAGTTACGCACAAAAACTGCTGTCCTTTCTCCAATAATGGAAGAAGAAGCTGCTGGGAACTAGAATAGACTGATCAATGGCATTATCCAAATAAACAGACTGGATTGGCAATTGTTGTCTTAACCAGCCCCAAGTCAATATGTAGCATGTTAAAAGAATATGTTTATACACTATTGAGGGATAAAACAAGCTGTCTGCTTAATTGGACCTGAAATGTTGTCCATCTCAAACACTGATAGTCAGGTAAAACCTGAAGAGAGAGTGAAAGTAAAGCTTGAGCATCTCTGTGAGCCTGCTGCCCAGCAGTTGAGTGGAAGCCTATTCTTATTTTTTCCATCATGAATATGGAATACAAATACTAATACTAATACAAAGGCCTTCTGAAATATTATTGCCACGTCTGCAAAAATGCCCTTCCATGCAGGAGCAATGGATCAGGATGTTATCCTGTAACACTCTCTCTTGCTGTGTCTTTCACTTGTTCTATCTTTCACTCATAAAATGTTGTGGCACAGCGCAATGGGAGGTTAATGTAGCTTGATTTACGATGTCAGGGAGCCGCCATCAAAATTCTGAGGGAATCACGCGCGGCATTATCATAGCAAATTTGGTCAGGTTTTAAGCAATAGCATAGCCTACAGAGCAGCATGGCTAGGGTCTGCTGTAGGTGTCCACTAGGCTACAGTAGGCTATTCACCTTGCTACTTTCGCTCTCACCTATCACAATTCCTTACTTTTTCACTCATTGAGAGCAGTGCATCTTATAATAGAAATTTTAATTACTTATCATTTTGCTTAAATAGTAGGTCAGATGTAATCCATACTTTAGTCTCATAATTCTATAGAGAGAGGAGGTTGGTGATGGAGGTTGGCACTGCAGACTAAGCCTATATTGTTAACGTTAAGTGAATACAAAATTTAGGCACTGTTGGCAGAATTTGGCTATACTAGGCTGTCATTATATTTTTCACTGTGGTATGATCACCTGTAAGCTTAAAAATGGTATTTTGCATTTACTGCGTCTTTCTGTTCTGTTTATTTCTGGTTTGACGGTATGCGGATAGGCTGATAAATAAACTTGAAATGGGATGAGGGGACGACTGTATGGCTACACAACCTTATATATAGCCTGTGTGGTCGTGTAACCCTTTATCTGATTGACTGCACTACAGGAGAGAATTTTGAAATAGATGTTCTGGTACATGCATATGGACCGACCCATCGGCTGAGATGGGAAGTAACTAAGTACAAATACTTAAGTACTGCACTTTAGTAGCATTTTCAGGTATCTGTGCTGTGCTTGAGTGTTTATTTTTCAGACAACTTTGACTTATACCCACTACATTTTAACAAAAATATCTGTGCTTTTTACTCATTTTCAAAACTGGCCAGTTACTTTTATCTTCATGCATTTCAGGGAAGTTTTCAGGGAATATTTTCAGTTCATGGCAATATGGCCTTTCCAACATTGAGGCCAATTCCAACATGGATGGAACAGTAATAGAATTTCTTTCTAACACTAACACTATCAGTCGAGTGAAATAATTAGGTATTGTTACAGCAGTTAATTTGAAGTATTGTAGGCTGCAGTTTGAGTCCTTTACCAAAAACAGCCATTAAAATAGTCCTTTAAACAGGCTAGAGTATGTTTTCCTTTTATACTTTAAGTACATTTCAGAGTCTGTACTTCCACTTTTGCCAGAGTCTTATTTTAGAAGTATTTATACTTCTACTTGATTAAGGAAAGTGTGTATTTTTACCATCTCTTCCTATCGACCTGATGCATCGGCCATTTTCCAGATTGCCATTCCTATTGCTATTCCAGATTGCCTATTCCTAATACTAACATTTTCTTCAATGTTATGTCCACTATAGCAACAAGATTCTTCTATACTTCTATTCAGCCTGACTTTACCAATGGACTCAGAAAGGTCTTTTGGAATGCTTTGATAGAATTTTTCAGAATTCCGAATTCCCGGTGAGGGTGACCTCACAATGGGTGGCATGGAAACAGGAGCCGTCAGATGTGATTTGCACGGCCACTTTCACCCAGCCTCAGACTAGTGGGTGCCACCCACGTGCAACAGCAGTAGGCACATGGGTGCCAGGACGGCCATGGTGTGGGCACCGTGCCATAGGTGCAATGCATGCCAGGACAGAGGTGACACATGCATGTGTGTTCATGTGTGTTTGTGTGACGTTGGGGGGGTGGGGGGGGGGGGTGTTAGTCACTTTACATGACTTACTCAAACATGTCCTTACCCAGGTATTTGGACAGGTTGCTGACCTTGTGTTTTGTGCATGTGTGTGTCTTGTTCACTTTCATATGTTGTGTGTAGCTTCCCCAAGAATCCGTGTGCAGATATTTGGATGGCCACTGACCTGAGTATGCCTTTTTTGTGTGTGTGTGAGTATGTGTCTGTGTCTGTGTGTGTGTGTCTTGCTCACTTTGCTTATTCGCACATGACTTCCCTGCACACATCATTGGTCAGATATCTGAGCTAGTCACTGACCAGAATCGATTTGCATGTTTGTACCTCAGAAGGACTCAGTTTTTAATAAGGGTTTCAGCAGTATACCAATCAAGATTATGTAATATAAATAATCAATTATTACACATCAGTTATTAACTCAACAATATGGAGTCAATAAGAGTGGGCTCAGTAAAGATATTCCTTCTATTGTGCTTCAGTTACATAGGCACATGGCCAAATGACAGTAAAAACAGGCTAAAGGTTGGGAAAAATAGGACTGTCCACTCAACTTCTCCTTGAGCGATCAGAAAATATTACAACCAGACCAAAATATTACAACCAGACTAAACTGTTCCAAAAAAATGCTATTAATCTAACAATTGTAGGTGGTGACAAATAAATCCAAAGCAAAAATGAGGCTTTACTCTACACACATGCCCATTACATAACACATTCATGCTTAAGCATCACCCAAGGGATCACCCTCAAAGAGAAATATTTTTGCATACCCTCCCACTGTGACCTTTTTCCCCCCTACAACTTAAATGTTGTTCTCAGCTGTGTGGCCTGGTCAGTTTTTGTACAAGTGTGAGACTGCCCAGCAGTTTGGATGGCGGTGACGTGAGGGAGTGAAAAGGCCTCATCCTCTCTTCCAAGATAGCACTTGGGGTGTGGAAGTGTCCTTTAAATACCAAGGGTGTTAGGAAGTCTGATTCAACCACACACACACACACACACATAGAAAGATAAGCATATGTTCACACGCATGCAGACACTTCTCAGAGCTTTGTGACAGCATGCCTCCTAGGCTGGACTGTGGGTAGAACAGACTGCAGCCCCCACACAAGCACGCGCACCCACACACGCGCACGCACACACACTCCCAGCCCCCACACAAGCACTCACACCCCCACACACACACACCCAGACACACACACACGCAGACCCCACACAAGCACTCACACACACGTACACACAGAATCCCAGACAGACCCAAAGACCAACAAACACATACTCACAAACACACAGTCCCAAAGACAAACACACACCAATACACACCCATAAGCCTAGTCCCAAAGACAGACAAATACACACAGTTATAAAGACTCACACCCACCGACTGAAAGACAGAAAAAATATGTGCACACATACCCACACAGTCTCAAAAAACCACACACACACACACACACACAGAGGATGGACAGCACAAAGTAGCCGTGGGCTCTCGTCATTCTGAATCAATCTAAGGTCTGCTGATTAAAAGAGAGGCTCAACCAGCAGCTTAAGAACACAAGGCACAACACTGCCAAGACAGCCTGCAAGCTCACTTCAACATACGGAGGGTGGGGGTACCCGGGTGAGCCAACAGCGAGGAAGAAGAGATCCAGATGAAGAGTGAGAAGAAGAAAAAGGAAATGGAGTGGAAACGAGAGGAAACCTCTGTAAAAAAAAAAAAAAAAAAAAAAACAGAAGGTGGGTAAGAGAACTGTTAAAGAATTGCAACAAAGTGAGGTGAGAAGTGAGAGAGAGACAAAAAAAAAATCCTGAAAAAAAACAAAGCAAAACAAAAAAAAACGAGATTCAGCTATGGCCATTTCTGTTGTCTGATTTGATCTCTGCAGGAAACCAGAGTAGTGAGTTAAAGAGGAAAACGTACAAAGGAGTTGGGAATATGGAGAGATCTTAGCAGAAAGATGTTCTCCAACTTTATGGGGTGTCATGACAGACTAAGAGATTTTTATCAGCAAAAGGAGACTTTTCAAAGTATTAAATACCAAATACATAGTTGATACACATTTTTTTTTCGTTAAAATATTTGTATGTGATGTGTTTTTCCTTAAACAAATCTGCTTTTCAAGGCTTATTTTTCTTCCTTCATTTTCATTGTGAGGATGTCTTAGATAAATTGAAATAACAATGTTTTAACATCTTTCTACTCAACTTCTTCAGAAATGCCAGTTAATATGGAAAATGCAAAAAGTGGATGAGCAATGAATGTCACCAATCATTTGTCATACATACCTAAATAGACTGCCTTATAAAACTACTGCAGCTGTAGTGAGTAAATCCTATTTATTGCAAACAGGAAAGGACAAGTGATATCATGTACATTCTTCATGTACTATAGAGTAGCAGCAATTGCACTGAATGCAGTGTGTCTGTTATGCATGTTCACATTAAAAAAAAACAAAAACAAAGACTCATAGCTACATATTTACATCACTGCTACCACCCAGTTAGTAATGAATGACAGTGTGCAACGCCAAACACCTTGGGGTTTTCACACACAGTTCACATGTTTTTGTGGTGCATTAAAACACATAAACACACACACACACACACACACACAAAAACGAGAGAGAGAGAAGAGAAGTGCAGCGAGAGAGAGAGAAAGAAAGAGAGGGGGAGAAAGAGAGAGACTCACACATACAAGAGTGGTGTACCACAGATTACAACAGACAGTCCGACACAGCCAACTATGTGACTTCGTTCAAAAAAGTGTTAGCAGTCCTTTAAATCTATTCTGTAAATGTAAGCAAATAAAGGATTTGAAAAATATATTATCTTCCAGCTTATCTGTGCAGTCCCACCTCACTCATCACCATGGGAACTCATAATTCCTGACCCACAACTGCAAGTCCCTGATAGAACCCTCCTGCCCCGTTGCTAGGAGACCAGCAGTTTGATTGTGTAGAGGAAAAGGCCACCCAGGCCGGCGGCTGCCACCATGGCGATGGTGCGGACCAGCAGGAACTCCATGGAGTCCTCGAGCGTGGTGTGAAGGCGCAGGACCTGCCGGTGGGTGTCCTCGCGGCTGCCCGAGTTCTCGATAACGTGGCTGGCCAGGCCGCGCTTCTCCTTGAGGGGCATCTGCGTGGCCACGCGCTGCTCGGCCTCCTGCTGCGTCAGGCCATCCCGCTGCATTAGCCGTGACAGCTGCGTGGCCGGGTCACTGAGCGGACAGAGAGGAAGGGTTAGAGTCCAAGAGAGAGTGAGTTGGGTTGGGGAATGGGTCGAATAAGGGTGGAGGAGAGTTTGACAAGCGAGAGGGAGACAGAAAGAGAAAGAAGAGTTTGGGGTGAAGCAGAGATAGAGAATTGGGCGGTATTGGGAGGTATGCAAGTGTGGGGAGAGTGAAATGGATCAAGAGTTTGGGGTGAGAGAGAATGTTTTGGGGGTTGGCTGCTGAGTGAAGAGGAATGTGTTTGGCGAGAGGGAAAGAGGGCACTTGATGGGACGGTTATGGATTGTGATGATGGGGTGAAGAGGGAACATGTGACTGTTAGAGAAGTTTGGGGAGACAGAGAGAGAGAGATACAGGTTGGGTTGGGTGAAGAGTAGCACTGGGGCAGACAGAGGGGGAGAGGGAGTTTGGATGAGAAAAGCGTTGAGTAATGGGATAAAGAGAGGAAGAAGCGTTTGGGGAGAAAGAAATAGAGGGAGAGAGAAAGTTTGAGGGTAAGAGTGGGGTAAAATGAGAGATGGGGTTAGTTTGGGGTGAGTGATACAGCAGTGGTTAAAGAAAAAGAGAGAGCAACAGAATGAGTTTGGTGGGGAGAGAGAGAGAAAGAACAGGGTGAGGGAGGGAGAGAGAGAGAGAAAAAGAAAGTCAGGAAGGTAAGAAGAAATTGAGACAGGAAGTTAGAAATAGAACCATAAAGGCCAAGATGAAAAAAGATGAGGTTAAGTGCACAATAAAACTACATGATTAAAGAGAGAGCCTGAAAAATAACTCAGTCATTTAAGGGTTCAATGGAGAAAAACGACCGTCTGCCTACTTTCAATCAGAGCCTCCACATTCCATGGCAGATAGCAACAAAAGTCATAGAAACACATCATCAAGTTCACAGCAACCAACTTCAGAGGATTGGTGGGGATTATAAAAGGCCTTCTGCATAGTGCTCATGTGTCTGTCTGAGAGAGAGAGAGAGAGAGAGAGAAACTTACCAGTAGACTACTACTGTGTGGTTGAGAAAACGGGTGAGTCTTCTTGTCTCAAATAGCAATGGAACGTCTAGAATTACATACCGATAACCTACAACACAAAAGACAAGAATTTACACATAAATTCCTCCTAACTCCAGATTAAATGTTTTGAACATATTTGGCATTGTGAGGTAGATCTAATGCAACAGGAAAATTTGCTGAAGTGTGATCTTTATTAAAAGCCTTTCTAAGGCAAGTCCCTTCACTCGGCCGCCATCTTCGAACGCCTTCGGACAGCAAAAATTTAATGTCAGTCATACCGCATACAACAATACGATTGGTTACTTTCACTGCAGGGCAGGACTTGCAGTTTCTCAACTCCGCCACCTTTGCATTACAAACGCCCGCAATACATTTCTATGGGAGGACTTTTGAAGTGACATGCCTCCTAATTAAGTGTCTCTGTCTTTATACAGCCTCCTCCTTTGGGGGGAAGAACTCACAGTAACTACCAGGGACACGTAGAAAATGGGTGCATTTGTCTTAATGAACTGTATAGTCAGTCACATCATGCCCTGGCACAACTAGCCTATGTATAATATGTATGAAGCAAAGCACACATGAATGATCATTTGGTGTGTTTCTCTCCCAGAGGGATCCCCCAGAAGAGGCCTGACCTTTGAGGAAGAAGAGGAGGATCTGCTTGAGCATGGCCCGGTGGATCTCCGGATGGGTGATTGAGTTGAGCAGACGGCGCTTGTCGTTGTTAGCGAAGATGAGCTGGCCCAGCTTCTTCCTGTCGATTTCACCGTTCTCCTGCAGGATGTCTGGCCCGAAGTGCCGCACTATCTGCACGTACGCCCTGCTGTGGGGCTCCACCACTGACTCACACACACACACACACACACACAAGAACACAAATGCATGCAGACCATCAATAGACACACACACACGAAAAAAGTAGAGGAAAAAAATAAGAGAAATACAGACACCAGGCAGACAGACACACACACACACACTCAAAGGCATTAATTTCACAATGCTTGCCAAAAGTTGTAGGCCTGCTGCATTGTTGTTTAGCTTACTAGCACACTGGGCTCTGTGACAGACCATCACAGGGACATATGAAAGGGGACAGAAGAAGATGGAAGGGAATGACAGAGCCAGGGCATTTGGTGATGTGGTGGAGAACATTATTTTATAACACTGTGAATGGACATCAACATGGACTGCAAAGAGTCTAATAAAAATGAAGGCATGTATAGAAAAACAGAAAGACAAGAAATAAAAAAAATCTAATGGCAGTTTCATTAGATGAGTTCAATACCTTGTCTGGCCACAACCTGTTAGCACTGATCATGGAATTAAACAGCCTCATGTAGCTTATAACACCAAGAAGCAAACAGTAGTTTGGGTTGTCATTTCTGTACCTTGTCTTGCCACAACATCAGCGTCGATAATAGGACAGCCGAGCTCCCTGAGGATTGAGGAGACGGTGCTCTTTCCTGAGGCAATGCCCCCTGTCAGCCCCACCAGAAACATCCTACAAGCACAGAGCACATGACTACAGCCAGACCACAGAGGAAGGACAGCTTTCACAAGAAGACACACAGTTGTCCACATAGTGCTTGATTATTAATACAAAACACTAAAAAAAATGGGTTAAAAAAGCGGTAAACAAACTGTCTTGGTCCAGACGATACAGTAACCTTTTCCAACCTAGCCAACTACACAGGAATCTAAGGAAAATGGAAGGGAGAGACTACTTGATTACCATGCTAAACCAGAATTAACGTTAAACGTTAAACATTAACTGTTAAAATCAGACACACAAAAGCATAGGCGTCTCTACTTTGTATTTGTATAATGTAACTGTGTTGCTATATCGTTCATGGTAGGCCACTTGTCATGACTTTCAATGAAGAGCAACAGTGCCCTCCATTGTTCGTTGGAAACAACTCCATTCAATATTCTTATGAAATCACCCTTAACAAACCACTGTGTGGCAACTTGAATGTGTGTATCCTTAACCATTTAATGCAATTACAATGGTTTACACGAATGACTATTTATTCTCTCCTGAGAATAAAGCGAGATCGTTCGTCAGTGCATAAACAAGGGCCAACGGCCTAATCCAACCAGACAACAACTCAAGTCCAGTAACGTTACAACGTAATAACACAATATTAAACCCAACAGCCAAAATGTCATCGTCTGTTTTGATGCATTGTTTTGACAGTCAGAAGTTGCTGGCTAAACTGGAAGGAAGGCGTTAATTTTCAATTATGTAATTGTTTGTAGATTTTCATCAAACTTGTACATTAGTTTTCTACATAACGTTATAAGTTGGCGAGCTAACTTTTCAGTGTGAACAAGATATAATCCTTCAAAATAACCTACCTCTTTGAATAAAACCATGGTCAGTCAGTCGCCATGATGACGTCGTGTCGTAAACGTAAACTTATTAGGATAACAAGGCTGCTTACTCGTCCTTTTGTTAATTATTACAAAGTGACAGCTTAATAATCAGCCTGCGCTGCAAAGTTGACTTGATGGCTCAGTAATGTATAGCTGTACGTAACGTTATAATGGTAAGGAACAAGACTCAGGCAGATAATACATTAGTCTAGAGGCTCTCAGCTTGATGTTAGCACAGGGCTAATTTCGCTGGAGTCATGCAACTTGTATGCATTTAAATACACTGATAATCAAAACATATTGTCCAAATCCAGATTAACTGTGATGAGCTGTATCGCTTTCCTCACTAAAATGACATACTACAGCCAAGCTAGCCAGCTAGCTAACTTACCTTTCAAAGGGTCAATGTTGTAATGTAGCTAGCAAGCTAACTAGCTCGACTAGCTATCGATGCGCGCTTACCCACGGACAAGTCCTTAGTCAATTGGATTGGCAGTGACACAACACTGATAGGCAGCTTTGATTACAACTATGGTATCTTTTTTCCTGCATACCACTAACTACCAAGCCAGTTAGCAACTCCTTTCTATAGGGACATGGCACACTTATTGACACCACTCATGCGACATATTGTGTTTGCACAGACGTGCAGGATTGAACACCACAGTAGCTTGGAAATGACTGGCGTATTGCGCAGGCGTGCTCAGTCACCCTACTGAATTTGTCAGTCCGCACCACTGTAGCCAGATAGGCGGCCTCACATGCCTTCATGGACATTTCTTGAAATTAATATATATATATATATATATATATATATATATATATATATATATATATATATATTAATTGATAGAATATCAGCCTCAAATGGTATTGGATTTCATTAGTTGCAGGCCTACAGTGTTCAATAGATACAGACGGCAATTCTGAGTAACGCCCCCAAAATGCGAGGGCCGGGTTAGCGTGGGGGGAAATCGAGGATAAGAAGTGGTCGATTTATCATGTAAATCAGTACAGGGGTTCTCAACCTTTTGCAAGCTGCCCCCCACCCCCAAAACTGTTTCCTTGCAGTTGGTGCCCCGCCTCTTAAACATTATCCATTATCCATAGCAGTAGGTAGGCCTATTATCATTACTAGGCTATTGTTATAATTGGCAGTAGCACCAGACTTCTAATGTGCTTTCAGGCATTATTATTATTATTATTATTATCATTATTGTTGTTATTGTGGTTGTTATGAGTAGTCGGTGGTAGGCCTATTTTCATTACTAGGCTATTGCTATAATTGGGAATTGGCACCAGACCTCTGATATGAATTTATGTTTTATTATTTTTATTATTACTAGGTCTAACATTAGGCATGTCATCTGTATTTTACAGAAGCTTGCAGATAGGCAACTTGCAGTCAGTTGCCTCATTGGTTTTCACAAGAAATCTCTCCATTTTTGTTTGGTTTTGAAATTTTGAAATAAATGTGGATTCTGTTTTGAATAAAATATGTATGTGCTTGTGTGTGGCTATGTTGAGAGCTAGTATGGGCGCTAATCAGTTGGAATTAAACACGGTCTTTATTCAATAGTGGGCTTTACAATAAGGATTTTATAGATGCAGATTTTAAGACTTAAGGATGTACTTACTCCTGTGTGTGTGTAGCCTCACGTGGGACAGCTAGATTTTCAACACGCACGGTGAAAAGGGCCAAGGGGTAGTGCACGCTAGCAGTTAAAAACAAAACAAAGTAGGTGGCTAGGGCTCAGATAGGGACAGTGAAAATACAGGTTGGGGTGTTAGTCTTTTAAAAGACTGTTTGGGTTTTGATGTATACACTGTATATCGGGATTGATGATAGGTAATAGACAAGGAACCACTTGCACAGGACTAGACTAGAGTGAGTGTGGAGCTGGAGCACGGCTGCACTCGGTAATAGCACTCACGTGACGTTGCGTCATGTTCGCGTCGCAGGCTCAAAATACTACGTACGGTATGCTAGATTTTACGAAACTCTTGATTTCTTTGTGTGTTATAATAGTTCAGTCAACTGCATTTTGACATGGGCGAATGTGTTGCATTTCCTTGCATCTACTAATAGCAAATGAGTCTCGGATTTTTTTTTCCCTTGTAGTCTACTCGCGACCCACCAGGAGAGTCTCCGCGACCCCCAGTGGGTCGCGCCCCACTTGTCGAGAACCAAATGAATGAAGAAGGACGGCTGCTGGTAGAGAAAACTGTTTGACAATAATAGGTCGCTTTGTAAAACAGAATTAAACCCACATTACATGATTTGTCTGGTGATGATCTGTTTGCTTGCTTGGATTTAGACTAATATAAAATTTCCATGGTTTGTTAATTGCAGTAACACTGACAGAAGTGTCACGAGTGGACTCATCAATCTGATTAGCTCAGTTTAGCAAGTTAACATTAGCTACATTTACCTTATGAGTGATTTAGCAAGATAACGAAGCTAACAGTTATCAACCAAAATTAGAGTTAAATCTCCTGTTCTTCCCATCACCAGGCCAGAACTAAAGAAGCCTTTTGGATGAAATCTGGAACTTCAAGCTCTAAAATAGAAGTCCAGTTGCATATATAACACCCCTGATACAATGGACTGACAGATAAATATCTAGTGAGAATACCATAACAAAAAAAACAAAACAAAAAGAAAACAAAGTAATAATTAGAAACTGTCGTAGAAATTCATGCACAGCATTGTACCCAAAAACATAAACATTCTCTACAGAGTTTTTTCCAGGGGCAACAACAACAAGGGTACAATCGATGTATTGGAAAGATCTTGACCAGTGTGGACCTAGGGCGGGTGGGATCGTGGGACCGATGTAAGCTCTTAACAATCAGTTATTTTCATCAATTTATTTTATTTTAACACAGAAAGTGTGGCATATCACAAAAAACAATTAGGTTACATTAAAAAAAAAAAAAAAAAGAAAAACGAATGTATTGGAATGAGAGGGGGTAAGGAGGGTGGTAACTATTTGACAGCCAACAGATGGGACATGATTGGCGGGGACATGACATTGCTAGGGGGGCGGGATCCAAAAAGTGTCGGATACAGAAAGGGGGGCGGAGTTCAAAAAGCGTTCGACACAGAGAGGGGGGTCATGGGGGGTCAGGGGTCATGACGTTGTGGTGTCACTGAAAAGGGGCGTGGTTTGTTTTAAAAGTATCGGATATATACTACAAATGTAGCCTGACCTATAAAATCAGCTGCGAAATTCTTCGCACCATGCCAGTGACGTAATGGAATGTTCAAGTCAAAGATGTCATGCATTCGAAATCAACAAACTAATCAACTCCTTCCCACCCAATTTCTGTTTAAATTCAAGAAACTGAAAATTAAAAAGGACACCAAAAGTTTAGTCTTGAGGTTCTGTGTATACTTTTGACATTAATCTAATTAATCTGTATTTCAAAATCTTTTAAACTTTATTTGTTAAAATACTGCCAATGCGCACTGAAAGTGCATGAAATTTATCCTGTCCCCATCAAGAGGTTTCAATGTAAAACAGTAAAAAAAGTAGTTAAAAATCCAATAAATGCAAAAATATTAATACCAAAAGAATTTTATGTTTCCATAATAAGTCACAAATGACATTAAGATAAATTTTATTTTCTGTAAAAAATGTGCTTATCAGACTTTGTCCTATCTTTGAGTCAACTCCATCAGTATTTCTTTTAAATTCTGAATAAATCAGGCATATTATGGAAAACCCTTATGCACTTCCTCCTTTTGGTGGATGCAAAAATAGCACAGGTGGTATTTTTCACAAGTGGTATTTTCAGAATAGGAGCAATTGCAAAAATGCCTCAGTTTTAAATATTTTGCCAATAAAAAGACAGATAAAACACCTGTCATGTCACCTTTACTTTCAATTTTATTTCAGTTCCTCTTTAATTTCATGCAGAGGATCATCATTTCATAACACCTAACAAAATCAGCTGAAGTTGCATTTGGACAAAGGCCAAGTCTTTCTGTAGCATCTTGGGATGAATTTAGATTAGATTAGATTAAATTCAGCTTTTTTGTCATTACGCAATAAAGATACCTGCAATAAAAAAGGATAGGCCTAAAGGGCAAAGGTAGAGCTACTACACTGGAATTTATAATATCACATCTGGCCATTACTGTATGTGTCAATTGAGGAAGATTAATTCCCCATCTATGCATAGTGTCTAAAGCCGGAGTTTTGAGAGATTTACACTTTGGTCGTAGTTATCAAATATATGTGTTTAGATATCCAGCTATGTGTAAATGGGGCCCAAATACAGTGCTCTCCACAATTATTGTTACCCCTGATGAAAATGACTAAAAGAAGAAATGAAATCTTAAAATGTATAGTTTCACAATGAAAACGATGATGACAAAACAAATATGCTGCTGTGCTAATTTCTTGCAGGGTAACACTTAACAAAATCAACTGAAGTTGCATTCGGACAAAGGTCAAGTCTTGGTTCTCTAAAGCAGCTTTGGAAGGCAATAAAGATACCCGCAATAAAAAAGGATAGGCCTACAAGAGGGCAAAGGTAGAGCTACTACACTGGAATTTATACCATCACCACCTGTATGTCTTTTGAAGAAGGTTAATTCCCCATCTTCGCATAGTGTGTAAAGACGGAGATTTACACTTTGGTCATAGTTATCAAATGTAGGTGTTTTCAGTGACAAAAACCCCTGTTTATGTGTAAATCACAGGACCGAACCGAAAAAATAAATATGTGTTTAGATATCCATGATCCACTGGGGTGTATTCTAATGTGACTGCTCAGGTCTACTGGAACGTAAGTAATGAACACATTCTTAATGTATTCTGTGCAATAATTTTCATGTAGCATTCAAATACAATTAAAACCTAAATAATGCAAGTTCTTAGATTAAAGATAGTAAAGGGTACTGGCACTGCTTTGTGGCTGTAGTTTATGAAAATCATGGAAGTCATTTTACAGTAATATTGGCTCTCTATAAGCCTGGCTAAGTCAAAATGGTTCCTAAACACACAGTTAACTTAAACCTCACATTACCACAGGTTGTGTCTTTTAACAATGTACCACTGGTCTGACATGAGTGTTAATTGTCTTTTTTAAGGGGCACGTCACACCTCTGTTCATTGATCTACACTGGCTACCCTTAGCTGCTTGCATCAAATTTTAATTTTATGTTAGCAATATGAACTATTTGTTTGCTTTTCATTGTGCTGTAGCTTGAATGCTATCCTCTTTTGTAAGTTGCTTTGGATAAAAGCGTCTGCTAAATGCCTAAATGTAATGTAAATGTAATTGAAGAAATTTAGAACAAGAAAAATGGTGGAAACTGGAAGAAAGAAGGACAAAGAAATTCAAGTGGTTTCAATATACAATTTTTTTAACATCAGAGTTGTAAAAACTCACAAGTAAAAACAGCTAAAACAGAAAGGGCACTGGTGAATCTTGAAAAGGTAGAATAAATAAATGTCATCATCATAAATGAATTAATAACTCAATAAGGTAAAAACACAGAAGCTAAAAGAAGTAAAAATAAGTAAAAAGTACAATAGACATTATAAAACATAAATAAATAAAATATGAAAAAACACTAACTAAATGGAAAAAATGAAAAGCATGTTTGAACTTGAGAATCTTAGGAACATGGGCTTAGATCAGTGTTTCTGGGGAAGCAACAGAAAAAAATGATGGTGGTTGGTGCATTTTTTTTGGTGACCTGGAATCTGTTTCAGATTTAGACAGTGCCAACTAAAAGCTAACTCACCACCTTTTTGTTCTGATGCTGGACTTCAGTGGCATGAACTTATCCTATGGCATATGCTTCTCTTAGATCTGTGGTGTCTAGTAGGCCCTTTAAGCATGTCTGAGATTTAGCCTCTTCATGCCCCAGTCCATTCAGGGACTTGCAGACAAGCAGCGCTACTTCAAAAATGAATTCTGTATGCTACTGAAAGTAAGTGTAGGGATATATGTTAAGTAATGTTAAGTAATGTTAACATTTCTTTTAGATTTTGTAAGAACCCTGACTGCTATTATTATCATCTGGTATCTGGTATCATCAAACCCTTCAGCCAGGCTATTCTGCCTAATTACATTTATTACAGGGCTGCCAACTTTTCCAAATTCCTTGGAGTGAGATTGTTTTTGGAGGGTGGGGAAATGGAGCAAAATTTTGCCGCAAACACATCCGCACTGGAGGGGCACATTTTATATTTGGGAATGGGAATGGGAATTTTATATTTGATTTTATTTTGAGGACTTGGACAATCATGTTGAGACAGTTACAGCATACATCAACTTTTGTGTGGATCACAAGTCACACGTCAACATTAAACTCGAAATGTCGAGAATAAATTTGAAATTAGATCAGACTAGTTTAGAGAGACAGCAACCGCTCCATGGGACATGCACTGAATCTGGAATCAGATACACAAATTGGCCAACGACTCAACAAAATGCCTTGGGTAGATGATTTGGTCAAATTCTACTTCAGAATTGGGTTTAGCAATAAAGAAATCCTCGCTGTTTCACCGCAGAACCACAGAGTGGTGATTAATGTAAGCACGCTGAAAAGGTTGTGCCGAAAACATGGCCACATTCTTGCAAACTGAAATTGCTGGAAATAGGTAGATGCAAGGATATCAATGGTTACACTTGTGTACAATACAGAGAGTTTATGTTATATTACAAAATACAATAACAATTGGTCAAGTTGCTTGATCCTGCAGGTGTGGAGTAAAAGCACAGTTTTCAAGAGGTTACTCCCCAACTATTGAGTCTGAATATCGCAGCAAAAGTCCCAATGTTAGACGGCGAGAGAAGAACACGCACGGATGGAGCATCTGATCTACGGCTGATCGCTGGGAGAGAACAGCGCCGACCCCCACATCCAAGGCGTCCACTTCCACTACTAACTGCTGATAGGCGTCTGGCATCTGGAGGACAGGGGCTGAGGTGAAGCGCGTCTTGAGTGCGATAAACGCCTTGTCGGCTGCTGAGGTCCATTCGAAATGCTGCTTTGTGCTGGTCCAGGCTGTAAGCGGAGCGGCGATGGAGCTGTAATTCTGTATGAAGCGCCTGTAGAAGTTGGCAAAGCCCAGGAACTGTTGCAGCTTCTTTCTGCAATCTGGGACTGGCCAGGAGGCGACCGCCGACACCTTGGCCGGATCCATCTGTATACTCCCCTCTGTCACGATGTACCCCAGGAAGGCATTTCTCTTCCTTCATGAAGAGCGAGTTCTTCAGGAGGCGACGGAGGACTTAGTGGTCTTTGGAGGCCAGGTCTTTGGAGAATATCAGAATGTCGTCCAGATAAACAAAGACAAACCTGTTTATCGTCACGCAGCACGTCGTTGACCAGAGTCTGGAAAACCCCAGGGGCGTTGGTAAGCCCAAACGGCATTACCAGGTATTCATAGTGGCCGGTCGGGGTGTTGAATGCCGTCTTCCACTCCCGAATGCGTACCAGATGGTAGGCGTTGCAGAGATCCAACCTGGTGAAGACCGTGGCCCCCTGAAGCAGCTCAAAGGCGGAGGCCAGCAGAGAAAGGGGATAACGATTCTTCACCGTACTGGCGTTGAGCCCCCGGTAATCAATGCAGGGGCGGAGAGAACCGTCTTTCTTCCCCACGAAGAAGAAACCGGCTCCAGCGGGAGACGAGGACGGCAAATGATGCCCCTAGCCAGTGACTGGGAGATGTATTCCTCCATGGACAGTCTTTCTGGGGCAGAGAGGGAGTTGGCCCCTGGGGGGAGCAGTGTCAGGGAGCAGGTCAGTCGCACAGTCGTACAGCACTGGACCGAGGAGATGCCCGTCCAATGCTTGGACATGGATGGAAGATGGCAGTTGATGGAGCTACAGGCCCAGCTGGCGAGATAACTGAGTGTCCATGATGTTGGCCTCTGCCCCCGAATCCACCAGAGCTGCCAGGGAATGGGTGGCACCAGGGAGATTGAGGCGGACCTGGAGCTGAGTCCTGCGCTCGGTAGGGGGGGATCGACGTCCGGTGAGCTCGGCCTTTTGCTGGGCAGTTGGCTGTACGATGTCCCTCACCCCCGCAGTAAAGGCAAAGGTTAGAGGCGAAGAGCCGCTGATGCTCGGCCAGGGTGAGCGCGGCACGGCCAACCTCCATGGGCTCGGGCAGGTCTGGCTGGCTGGCTGGGCGTGCTGGCGACGAAGCTCTAACAGAGAGACCTCTCGTCGTGGGACTCTGGCGCCCCCTCTCATGGTGTCGTGCCTGGATCCTGCAATCTATCCGGGTGGCCAGGGCGATGGCCTCATCCAGGGTGGTCGGTGGCTCATGGAACACCAGCTCGTCCTTCATGCAGTCGGCCAGGCTATGCGGAAAGGCGTCCACCAATGCCTCCATGTTCCATGAGCTCCGGCGGGCCAGGGTGCAGAAATCGAATGTAGAATATGCTATGATTATTAAATGAGAGTTCAGCAGATAGCGCTGGTGTCCATGACTTTTGTAGTCTACATAAGCCCAGTATAACTACTTGCACGTCAATATGTGGCTGCTTTTTTAAGACTTTAAAGTTGACATGTCAAGTTTAATCTCATCGTGGCATATTATTTTTTCATGTGTGGCCCTAATACTCCTTCTTATATGGCTTTTGATACATCTGCTCTAAAGCAAATAACTATCTATCTATCACAAATAATGGGAGGCAAAAGTGACCAAATAATGAAAACAAAAATAATGAAATAATAATGAAAATAGATAAAAAAAAATGTAAACCTCTTTTTAAAATTTAATTTTCCATATCTGCACAATTATCTTGCCAAAATAAAACATGAAATGACATAGCCCTCTGACATTTGGCTTTTAATATTCTTGTTGAACACACACAAAAAATAAAACCCAAAATTAATTTTGGCATAGCCTTTCCCTCATGATGAAAATAGGGTAAGACAAGAACATCTGCTTACAATTGACTTGCTGACAATTTTACCATTTTTCACATTACATTTTCATTTGAATGGAGGTTATGTTTCAGGTGTACATCATGGAATGCCTTGTGGTACTCCTCCACTCTATTTTGGATGAGTTGGATTCAAAAGACCTGAAAAAGTTCAGGTTTTACCTCAGTGAGATGACACTAAAGGACGTTGATTGCATGCCGAAAGGGACTCTGCCAGAGAACAGCGACACCACAGACATTGCCTATCAGATGACCAAAATGCATGGTGTGGAGAAGTCATTGAAGATTACTCTTCATATTCTGACACTAATAAAAAACAATGCTCTTGCTACAAGACTAGAGCGAGAGCTAAAGAAGACATATACAGATGCACAGTTGAGGTGAAGTTCTAATGCACGCATTTCCACAGGTTTCAGCACCAAAATTTGTATAGCAAATTGTTACCATGGTTACATTCACAGGGCCAAGGTCGTGGGGTCCGTAACTTTTTTGACATGTGACATATATTTACTATCATTTCAAATGATTAATTCTGACAATCCAGGGCAAAAACAGAGCATAGAGTATAGAGTATGTGTGCTAAAATAGTCAAATTTCTCATTTTAGCATAAATTCATATTTTCACATTATGACTGAACCCTGTTGAAATGATACTATTTAATAATACTTTTGTTGAAAACAATGTATTCATGTCAGTGTAAAGCAAGTTGAGGGATTTATGGTGGTATATTGGCCAGTGCAGGTACCTAGAAAACACGGCTATGTGGGCTATGTGTTGAGTGATATTTGCATTACGGTAAACAGAACTAACCAGATGTCAAACGTTGTTAATTCACACAGAATGTGACAGCCACAAATCAAATGCACACAGTTGCACATGACATTAGTAATTTTGCTAACAACACAGCGCTGTGACGTGTGTGGTTCAGCTTTATGGCGCCAGCACCATTGATTGTTCAGTTGAAACATGCTGAACCAGTTCTAGGTTGGGCACTGGCACAACATTAGCACCGGCACCGTGGCAGTGGAAATGACCTAAATGTATCTGAGAACCACAGCTTCATAATAACATTTAGTTATTAGTGACCACTTTAATGCTGTAATGATAGCTAATTAACTAGCTATATGTCATGCTAGTTAATGGCAAAGACTGCAGTGACTTGGGGTGGAAGAAGTTAGGAAAAGGCCAAGTTGGTGATTTAATTTCCTGTAAATAGTTATTATGATTGTACAAGCTATCTTCTGGATATTTTAATGAATACAGGAGAACAAATCAGATCTGTCTGATAATCTCCATTTTTTCATTCACAAATGGCATCCTTGTCATTTCTTACTAATTTCTGGTTTCTTTGCAGCACAAGCTTCAAACTGAGTGAAAGAGCAGAGAGTGTGTGCACTTTTTGTTCATTAGTCTACACCAAAAACAGGACCAGCAGTAGTGAAAGAACTAAACCATAAGGTGACTGACTGAAATGTCAGTATACGTTGGCAGAAATATTTTTTTACGTCCAAATTTAGACAATGTAGGTGCAACTTAGACTATGGTACGCCACCATAGACTTGTTAATGTATGCAAAACACTGCAGACACACACATAGACACACAGTCTCTGTCAGTCTGTCTTCTCCCACCCCCCGTCCCCCCCATCCCCTCACACACACACACACACATACACACACACACACACACACACACACACACACACACACAATCACCACTCTTTTTCATGCTCCCACATACATTCACATGCACACTGTAATCTTGTCCACATGAAACAGTCCTAAAACACACTGCCCTGAACCATTAGATTTGAGTTACTCAAATGTGACCATCGTCATATATGGTTAAGATACCTGTCTCAGTCAATTAAGTTTGATTAAATTTTGTCTGTCTCACGCTGAATGGTGGCACGGGTTTTGACTGACTCACCATATTTTCAGAAGCAACATGGTGTTTTGTTTTGCCTGTTATGTTCTGGTTTGTCACAAATGAGATGTCAAATAAAAAGAAGATGAGGCATCTCATGTAAAGACCCAAGATATTATTATTATGGGCAGTGGTAGCGTAGCAGTTAAGGTAGCTTGGAAACTGGGGATTCAAATCCCGGCTGCCACCGTTGTGCCCGTGAGCAAGGCCCTTAGTTGCTCTAGATCAGGGGTTCTCAAATGGGTGCCATGAAATACTTTGAATTTAGATTTTTAATTTGTCGGTCAGCGGTCATTTAATATCCATTGACATGTCCAAATTAGCTTCAGTTGGTTCTTCTAACCATAGTTTATCTTTTCTCATCATTAGGCTACCAGTCTCTGCCACATAGCCAAGATTACACTTAGGCTAATATACCTGAAAAGTTTACCAGTTTCATTTATGTGGCACAAGAAAATTCTTCCATCGCAAGCCCTGTCAGGAACAAATCCAACACAGTTTCAAATGAGCAGTTGTCATTTTAGTTAGCTAGCTAGGTACTTTTGCAAATTGCCGGAGCTATGAATATGGTACGTTTTGAGAAAGACAAAGAATGAAGGAAACAGGACTTTTATCTCTCCCATGCTGTGTTCCTCAAGGGTCCATATTCTGGGGCCTATACTTTTTTTTCCTTTTACATGCTCCCCTTGGGATCCATTCTTTCCCCTTACAAAAATAATGCGTTCAAAATATTGCAGTTCTGTAGTAAAATGCAGTAGCCTATAATATTTTTTTGTGTCCAATATATTGTATTTTTTACAATATCTTAGACACAGTGTCACCAAAATGACTCCAATTACCCAGACATTATTATTACAAGTTAAGCAGAATTCTAGAATGCAAATAGGAACTGTGCCCCATACCTTTATTTTTTTGATTCAACTAACCTAATACTATGATAGCATTTCCTAGTTTGATGTTTGCTGTCTGATATTCCATCAGAATTTTCTTGGTGACATCCAACTGAAGTTTGACATAAGTAGCCTTTTTCAAATTCAGTTACAAGACCTCAAGACCTCAATTTGGACTTTAGTTGTCTTTCACGCAACACTTCAATAGGTAGATCTTGGGCCATGGGATCTTCGGCTTAAAAAGGTTGGTGACCACTGTTCTAGTGGGTGGGGATTTTTTTTAGATGGAGGCGGTGCTATTCAGTTTTCCCTAGCCTGACATCAGGATAAGGGAGGATTTTTTCGTGTGTGTACTTGAAGTGGTTGTAGAAGCATCAGAAACCCAAATGGAGATACAAAATCACACAAGAATGTCAATTTTGCATTATATGTCTCCTTTAATGTGCATAATTTGGGGTTATGACAGGAGCCCTAAGTTGTATTTCTCTTCTCTTAATGTGTTGTAATACTTGTTTTCTCTTGTCTTACATTATATATTAGCAGTGGAGTGGATGTTTCTACATGTGACAAAGCAAGTGAATATGGTGAGTTCCCTGTCGCTTAATTCAGTCATCAGGGTGTGTGAAGACTTTAGCTGTCAATTATCAATTCAACAGAAAAATTCTGACAAACTTACTGACAAACACAGAGAATTTAGCTTTGTGATTAACTGGTATTGTATATAAAACCCACACAGATAGAATATGCCCCTCTGGATCAGAGTGTCATTTTTACACTGGAATTGTGTGTCAGCACAGCGGAACAGTGTGTCAGCCTGTTAAGATATATTTCTTTGTATTACAGATGAACTGCTATTAAACTTGAAATCAGCCATCAAGGCAGACCTGAGGAGAAGATTTCAAAAAATTTCAGAAGGTGTCTCAGAGGGCCAATCAGTGTTCCTCAGTGATGTCTTTGTAGAGCTGTATATTACAGAGGGTGGAACAGGGGATATAAATGACCAGCATGAGGTGAGGCAGATTGAGGTGACCCGGCAGATGAACAAAACCAGAGACACTCAGATTAAATGCATTGACTTATTCAAAACTCTTCCTGAACAAAAAGGACAAATCACATCTGTCCTGACCAAGGGGATTGCAGGGATTGGAAAGACGGTCTCAGTTCAAAAATTTATTCTGGACTGGGTAGACCAAAAAGCAAATGGTGACATAGCAGTTATAGTTTCACTTCCTTTCCGTGACCTAAATCAAAAGAGAGAAATGTGCAGCCTGACAGATCTTCTCCACAACTACGCACCACAATTGAAGGAGGTGAAAAATCTTGAAAAAATTGCTGACAAAATGCTCCTCATATTGGATGGACTAGATGAATGCCGACATCCTCTAGATTTCCTGCATAGTCCACGGTGTTCTGATATCTCAGAGCCCACCTCAGTAGGTGTGTTGTTAACTAATCTGATAAAAGGAAATTTACTTTCAATGGCTCGGATCTGGATAACCTCTCGACCAGCAGCAGCCAGTCAGATTCCCCCTGAGTGTATCCACAGGTTAACTGAAGTTCGGGGATTTGGTGATAGTCAGAAGGAGGAATATTTCAAGAAGAGAATAAAGGATGAAAACAAGGTGAACACAATAATTGCACACATGAAGGCATCAAGAACCCTTTACATCATGTGCCACATTCCAATCTTCTGCTGGATTTCAGTCACTGTATTTGAGAACATGTTTGATAGCAGCAAACCAAGTGAACTACCCCAGACTCTCACTGAAATGTACATTGATTTTCTGATTGTTCAGACATGCATGAAGAACAGAAAGTACCATGGAGCGGATGTGAAAACCTCCAAAAACATGTCTTATTCAGACAAAGAAATTATTCTGAGGCTTGGACAGCTGGCATTCAGCCAACTGTCAAAGGGCAATCTAATATTCTATGAAGATGACTTGAAAGATTGCGGTATTGATGTCGATAAAGCCTCAGAGTATTCCTCACTGTGCACAGAAATCTTTAGAGAGGAGAAGGGGTTGTACAGTGATAGAGTCTTTTGCTTTGTTCATTTGACCATCCAGGAGTTTCTGGCTGCAGTTTACGTACATGTTTCCTGTGTGCAAAAGAACAAGGATGTCCTTGCATTACACAGTCACAATAATGTGAGCCTCTCAGATATACACAGGAAAGCTGTAGAAATAGCCTTGCAGAGTCCAAAAGGTCAGCTGGACCTCTTTCTGCGATTCCTACTTGGCCTCTCCCGTGAGGACAAGCAAACCTTTCTGCAAGACCCCTCAACAACACATTTAGGAGTCCTGCAAAAAATCAAGAACAAATTCATGAAACCAGCCTCCTCTTACAAAATCGGCACCAGACTATGTGTTGATGAAACAATTAATTTCATTAAGAAGAAAATCTGTGAGCTTAAAGCAGCCGAGAGGACCATTAATCTTTTACACTGTCTGAGTGAACTCAAGGATAACTCCTTAGTGACAGATATCCTGAATGACGTTGCATCAGGAAAACTCTCAGACAATGCCATACAACCTGATAAGTGCGCAGCCCTAACCTTTGCTGTACTAATGTCAGGTGAAGTGTTAGATGTGTTTGATCTGAAGAAGTTCAAAACATCAGCGGTTGGTCAGCAGAGACTATTATGTATGATGAAGGCATGCAAGAAGGGCAGGTAAAATTACATCACACACATACATCAATATAAATTACATTACAGTGCCTACACAATTGTTTTGCAGTAATCACAGTACATCTGACATCAACAATAATTGAAAAGGGACAAGCACTGTATTATCCTCCTTTACTACTGCCTGTTGTGTATTTTATTCATCCTACTGACAACTGTTTCAGGCTACATCTGAATTAATTTTCCAGGTTGGCAAGCTGCAATATCACTGCTGAATCCTGTGAAATTGTGGCCTCAGCTCTGCAATCAGAGAATTCACCCCTGGCAGACCTGGAACTCAGTAAGAATCAAATTGGAGATGAAGGAGTGAAGTATGTCTGTACTGGACTGAGAAGTTCACACTGCAGGCTGGCCAAACTGAGGTTGGTTTAGATGATTATTTTATTACTAAGGGCTCTAGTTTATATGATGGGTAAAATGGAAAGTTTGTCAATGTCAGAGGAAACTATTGCTTCTTACAATAGTCTTATCTGTCAGAAACAAATCAAGGCCTGATTTCCCAATAATGTTCACTCTTAGTGTGCTAAGAAGACTCTAAAGATATAACCTGAAGTTGTTTAAATTGTGGTTTACGAACATTCTCTTCAGAGTCTTTTTAGCTATATTGGCTAAACCAAGGGTGAATTCTAGCATTGCCTGTTTCTCTTATACTTTACTTCTGCTGTACTACCATTTACAGTATGTGGTTAAAGAAGGTCTATAAGTGAAGTATAACGTAGAGAGCAAAAATAAGCAATGGTGGAAGTGGATGTTACCAGCCTTTAGCTACCTCTATCAGACCATAGACTCTGATGCCATCCACCTCTAGTGAATTATGCTGGCAGTTGTGTGGGAAACTGTCATCTCGCCATATCATTCTTTTTATGATGGAAAGTAAGCCCAGACATTAGAATAGGGAACACATTCAGGATTAGTACTTATTTGTGAACCCCCTCCCAAAAGTGTCAACTGACAGCTGTGTATGCAAATGTGAAAATAACAACCAATGATTATTGTTCTAATACTTTTTATGTTTATATTTATTTGTACTTGGCAGATGCCTTCATCCAAAGCTATGTACAATACTGAAATACTATGATTCAAACAAAAGTTCTTGGCTAAAACTGACAATTTTTTGATGCACAGTTTGTTAAGGCTAGAAAACAACACTTTATTCATAAATAAATAAAAATAAATTACATGAATCTAATGATCTGTATTACAAAGTATGGGTAGGCTATTGTACAAATCTATACAATTTTTTAAACTATATAATATGTTGCTGCATGTGCCAAGAAGAAAATGAATGTCCATTCATACTCTTCACATCTTTTGAAGCACAAGTCTTTCAGGTTTGCCCCCATGAGTTATACATACATGTCAACACACAAACGTACAGTTCACTCATGTTCACAGTCTAAATTCCTTTATTCCTGAATGGGCTCTGGGCATGGCAGACGTAATGTCCCAGAAGGACTTTCGTTCAGGATGGTTACTCTTTTCTGGTGAATGTCTATTTTTGTGAAATGGTACACTAGATTGATATTAGGCATAAGTGTTAGTTGTATAGTGTAATTATACTTGTTCACTATCCACAGTAAGCCTAACTAATAAGCTCTCAATGTTTGTCGCCAGTTCAGGGTTTATTTCATAGTTAGCTCATTCTACTAGCGTCACTACAGTTGTTTACCAACTTAAAAGCTAATTACTAGAAACTTTCGACCATCCTGAACGAAGGCCTTCTGGGACTTTACGTCTACTGTGCACAGAGTCTATTCTTTCTTAAACATAATAATTTGTGTAAAAAAGCACAAAGGGTGAAGATATCTCTGGAGACCATAGCTTACATGGTATGATCCTAGGAGAGCTACATGCCTACCAAGTTTCATAAGCCCCATGTTGACGGAAACTTTCTTCCCCCAAAAAAACTCCACCAATTTGACAAATTAATGTTTCCCAATAGGTGGCGCTTATACTACACAAGGGTGGTTGAGGGCTCATTGAATACATCTCCTTGAGACCTATGCACCAATAAAATTTCATTGGCCAAAGCATAGGGGAGGCTTAGGACATGAGCCCAGTGAGTTTGAAGTGACCCAGTGTTTCAGTGTTCCAAGAATCACATGGTAATTACTCCAAAATATTGCTACGCTAGACATGGGAGGTTGAGGGCTTGAGTGATTCTGGAGTTATGCTGTGAAAGCTGTGACTGACCTGAACTGTGTCTGACACCTCCCCCCCATACCCCCCTGCCCAAAACTCACCCATGAAGCCCATGAAGTAGAAAACATCATCTTTCCAAGACAAACAAGAAATTCAGTTACGAAGCTACTCTAGATGCTTTGTCTACAGTGATGGAATGATATTGCAGACTTCCATAAAGTATATTTGATATTATGTTTCAGGTCATTGTTCTAATAAATTGCACCAGTTGAGCTGTTTGCATGGTTGCCATTTAATGTGAGCTCGGAGTTGTGGTGAGGTGTGAAGTTGAGGCAGAGAGGGTGAAAGCGAGTCAGCATTTAATGATCTTTGGTTGAGGTGTGTCAGCTAGTTGGATTGCTTGCTGAAAGATGGTAAACTATCAATACATCAGTTTCATTCTCTATGAGAGGTCTGTCTTAACTTGATTTGTACAAGTAGAACTGAAATGAAAGGTATCTACCAGGGGCGGCAGCTAGGCAGAATTTTTGGTGAAACAATCTTGTTTGTGTGTTGAGTTTTGATAGGCTAAGTAACATAGGCCTAGGATCAGATAACCAAAAATACTATTTCATATTGATAACAAAACCTGTGTAGTTAATAAGAGCTTGACTTGACCTTGACCTATTATGTCAAGGTTTGCAGGGGTGTAGTGGGCATTGAATGTGGGGTACGGAGACCCCCCACTTCTTGGAACAACTTATCTACAGTTCAGGAGAGTGATGGCAGTGAGAAAGAAGCTGTTCTTGTGTCTGGTTGTTTTTGTGCACATCTGTATCTGATCTGTAGCGTCTGCCAGAGGGGATGAGTGTGTGCTGGGTGTGGGGCGTCTTTGATGATGTTCTCTGCCCACTTCCTGATCCTACCAGAGTACAAGTCCTGGAGGGAGGGCAGGGGGGCGCCAATGATTTTTTTCAACTGTCCGAACTGTGCTGCATTGTAGCTGCCCCGAACCAGACGGTGATGGATGTGCAGAAGATTGATTCAATAGCAGCAGCGTAGAAGATGGCCAACAACTCTTGTGGTAGGCCATGCTTCCACAGTTGCCATAGGAATTACACCCTCTGCTGGGCCTATTTAAGGATGGAGTTGATATTGGACTCCCACTTCAGATCCTGGGAAATTATGGATCCCAGAAACTTGAATGAGTCCACATTTGACACTGGGCTGTTGGATATTTTGAGGGGAGGCAGCACTGTGGGGTGCTTTCTATAGTCCACAACCATCTCCACAGTCTTTAGAGTGTTTAACTCTAGGTTGTGTTGACTGCACCAGAGCACCAGCTTATCAATCTCTTGCTGCTATGCCGACTCGTCACCATCCTGAATGATTTTTTAAGAGTTTGACAGCTGGGTCCTTGGAGGCACAGTCATTTGTGTAGAGGGAAAGAGCTGTGGGGAAAGGACACACCCCTGTGGTGCACCAGTGCTGGTTGTCTGTGTTCCAGATGTGACATCTCTCAGCTGCACATGTTGACTCCTGCCAGTCTGGAAGCTGGAGATCCACTGACATATATCAGGAGATACAGTGAACTGAGAGTGTTTGGCGATGAGGATTTTAGATATAATGGTGTTGAACGCCGAAGTCCACAAACAGGATCCTGGCATAGGTCCCTGGCTGGTCAAGGTGTTGCAGGATGAAAAGCGGTGGCAAGAAGAGGTGGCAGACATCCTGTTCATATATGATGAGTGTAGATTGTGTTGGGGGGGAAGGAGAGGGGTGGCCCGGTGAGTGGTGGCGACTGCAGTAGGTCTGGAGTGGGGGAGGGGTGTCAATGTTTGCCTCTCAAACTTGCAGCAGAAAGCATTCAAGTAATTAGCAAGCAAGTTAGCCTCAGCAGTGGGGGATGATCTCTAGTGTCCTAGTGTCCTCTGATGTCCTAAAGGCCTCTCCAGAGTGCTGCAGAGTCGTCTTTGGATGTAGCCAAGTTTATTTTGGAAAACCCTTTTTAAAATTTTCAGAGTAGCTCTTTTTAGCAGCTCTGATTTCCGTAGTCACTGTATTCCTGAGCATTTTGTATAGAGTCCTATCTCCTTTGCTGTATGCCTCCTTCTTCGCCTGTCATAGCTGGCTCAATTTTGCTGTATGTGTACTATATTGGTAAAGGTGCTCAAAATTACAAGCCATAATGTAAATGCACAGTGGGAAAGCACATAAAAAGCAGTGCAATTTGTAGGGGTTAATGTTTTCATAACAAATTTAAAAATAAAAAAAACTATGTCCTAATGCATTTGAGTGCCATCAAGAATTCATCAGTTGTCCTTAGATTATTGGCTGCCATCTCGCATATAGAAGGAAGGTGAAGAGGCCATAGGAGTGGTTTCAACAATGCTGGTAGCACTGCAGATGGCCCGGGTAGTGTGAGCAGGAGAGAGAGAATGCTGTCCTTACAGTTTCCACTCCACACAGTGATGCATGTGGTTACATGGCTCTGGATTTTGTAAGATAGAGAGGATCGGTGTTGGGGAGGTGAGCCTTCTTCAACTGTTTGATTTGCAGATGCTGTTGGGCTTTCATGGCCAGGTAGCTGGTGTTGATATCAGTGGTTGGGGACTCGAGTCACATGATTTGACTCAAGTCAGACTTGAGTTGCAAATTTGAGGACTTGAGACTTACTTGACTAATGCTGACAAAAGACTTGACTTGACTTTGACTTGGTCCTCATGACTTGGTTAAATGGCTACACAGCTTGGGGGAATATCTAAACTCAGAAACTAAGCGAGATAGAGGGACTTGTCCCACTGCCTACCATGTACAACTAAAATTTTGTCCGCTGGGGCGCTACGGTTGAAGTTTTGTGCCAGTTTTTGTCAACAGGTGGCACTACACCACACATCGGTGCATTAGGCTGCTTGTTTGATGCAGCTCTTTGAGACCTGTTCCACTGAAATTTAGTTAGCTCAGGTGCTATGGTTTTCAAGTTATTCCAAGAAAACTGTGTCTAACCAACCTGTGTTTCAGGGGGGAGGGTGACCAAAAGCTACTATGTGCTGTAGGCCTGCTGGGCTACATGTCCACCAAGTTTCAAGGGCTCCGGTGTTTCAGTGTCTCAGGAATCGCTGATGGAAATTCTAAAAATATCCTGTATATCCTACAGCTGTTAGGCATCACTGTGCTCAGTGTCTACTGCTTAACGTTGACCTTTAAATTATTAATGATTCATACCAATCAGAGTAGTCAAAAAAGAACAATCCAATGAGGTGTGGATGTTACCATCATGAATCTTGAGGACGTGACCTTCTTTGCTGACATGTGGTCAAAGGAGCACACAGTTTGGGCAGTGCATGTACTCTTACCCGAAGACCTAAAACTCAGTGGTCAGTGGTGTTAGTTGATATGCTGACACAAAAATCACTGCCAAGTATAGTTTCCAACAGGTTTTTGACCATTCATTCTCAGTGGACCTATTCTTTCAAACCCCTCACACCCTTGTGTAAATTTCCACTTGAGAGTTTGTAAAAGTTTATAGAAGTCACACTTTGTGATGATTTTTGTTTAAGTGTATCAGTGAACTTTAATAACCACTCTGTGAGTTTCATGTCTTTGCATTTTAGGAGATTCCAATACAACACCTATCGATCAATATCGCAACAGCATAACACATATTCATCAAATGTCCAATTTGAAGCTAACTTCACCACAGTTATTTTTTCTCTTATCGCTACTGAATGAATTCAAAAGGCACTCTTAACAGAAACATAGGCTACACTTACTCACTTTTAAAAGGCAATCATCAAGAAAGTGTCATGAACTATTTACTGTAAATAATTTGTATTTTTGAATTGATGTCTAAGGTTTGGTGCTGCACTTTCCTGCCAATGGAATAATAATGCTATGCTATTAGTGCTGAGTTTGTGACTTCATCTCCCCTGTCTCTATACATACATTTCTCTGGTCTTTGCAGAAAAGGATTCTTAGAACTTAGAACAAAGTCTTAGAACAAATGTAGTACTTATAAGCCAATTTTTATATGTGTAGATTCAATTTGGTACCATTATTGGTATAGTTGTTGTATAACAAATTATTATAATTTTTTTTTAGAATGGATGAATGTTGCCTGTCTGCAGAGTCCTGTCAAGTTCTTGCCTCAGCCCTGCAGTCAGAAAACGTGCCCCTGAGAGAGCTGAACCTCAGCTACAATAACATCGGGGATACAGGAGTGAAGTTTCTTTGTACTGGATTGATGAGTTCACACTGCAAAGTGGAAAAACTCAGGTAGGTTTAGAGTATACCTGGATATAAAAATAAGATTTTGGGAAATATTAATTTTCAACATTCAAGTCCATGTTATGCAATGCAGTACATAAAATAATTCAGGGCTTCCATGGGATCTTAAGGGGTCTTCCATGGGATCATTACAAGTAGATTTAAAATTGGTTTATTTACCACAGCTGCACCAGTGCAGTGCATTTTCACATGGGCTATGCTGCTTGTTTGAGGTGTGTCTTCAGTTTGAGGGAAATCAAAATTTTTATGTAAACTGTTTGTTTTGGGTTTTGTGAGTTTAAACGGAAGTGTTATCTTGGATTTTGGATTTGTCTAGAAAAAAGAGAACCTGTGGATTTATGCTATCCAGCACTGTACACTTAACTGCCATTTATATTTATTCCTGTAGTCTGGTCAAATGTGGTCTTACCAAGAATGCCTGTGATCACGTGGCCTCAGCAATTAAAGTATGCTGTACACTGACAGACTTACAGCTAAGCCATAATTATGTGACTGACTTTGGAATGAAAATGCTGTGTGACGCATTATTGAGTGCACAATGCAAGCTTTCAAGGCTAGCGTAAGTATATTTTTCCTTACCAATGTTTGCTTGTCTTTGATGAGCATACACTTAAGTTCTTATATTTAAGTGGCTACGACAATAAATTGGAGACATGTAAACCATCACATTTTTTTCTCACCACAGAGTTGCTGCATGTGGTCTTACAGCAGAATTCTGTGAATCAGTGACAAAAGTCATTCAGTCAGAGACATCAAACTTGAGTGAACTGAATCTGAGTTACAATAACTTAAGAGATTTGGGAGTGAAGCTGCTCTGTGATGGCCTGATGAATGCAAACTCTAAAGTAAAGTTCTTAACGTAAGTGTTGTCTCATCGTACACTGCTAACACTAACAGAATGGGGCACAGAAACTGACTTTATGTTTCATTTTGCTATTGCCCATTCAGTTAACATTAGCTGCCAGTTCGTTATTCGGTCTGTTTTATCAAATTTTCTGTTTTTTCCTGCAAGGCCTTGAACAACAGGGTAATTGATTAATTCATACCAGATTTGTCCTTTAATGTGCAAAGTATTACGTCTTGCATTGGTCTCAAGCCTCAGGACTTTTCACTATAAACTTATATTGCTAGGCTTACACTTGCCTTACACTTAACTAAAATAAGATCAATTAAATGAGAAACTTTTAGCATAAGCATACTGCCTTGAGAACATGGGCAAAGATACTTATGTCGTGTGAAGGAAATACTAAACATGGTTTCAGTGTGTAAACACACCACTGCTATATGTATATGATGTGGCTTAAGATGTGTTTTTATGTCTGATCCTTTAGACTTTCAGAATGCTCTCTTACAGAAGACAGCTGTGAATATCTGGCCTATGTATTACAGTCTCCCACTTCCAAGCTGATTAAACTCAAACTTAAAGACAATGACCTGAATGACGCCGGAGTGATGCTCCTCTCAGCTGGACTTATGCATGCAAACTGTAAACTGAAATCACTAGGGTAAGAAGACATATTTGAGTACTAAAACAAATATCAAACCAAAGAACTGCTTCTCAGACCAAGAGTTTTTGAGTTGCTGGTTCAGTCCACAGTTGGGAAGAGAAGGCTGTGGTCCCAGACACTAAATAATTTAGTTTCAATCAATTCAAAACCCCCTTTCTTAGATTGCTGAGAAAACATGCTTACACAGCAAACTTTGATATCATCTATGTTGGAAGTTGGCTAGCAGTGGTGTAACAAGCCAACACCAGGCCTGTATGCAAGATTAGTCGGGCCCACTATACAACGTGTGATGACACAGGCCATTAAATGAGGCGATTGACAGAAGTAGGCTAATCGCACCACAACAAATAGAAAATATACTGGTGATGGCGTACCATGAATGGGAAAGAAAAACAAAACAAAACCGGGTGACAGCAACATCAATGGAGGAAAAAACACTTGATCCCCTTTGAGATGTAACCTACAATGAATTTCACATATGTTTTTTGCAAATTTTCCACATTTAGACTGAACTATTTTTCGACAGACATTAAGAGATATGCAGATTACACTCTCGCCTGGGTTAATAAACATCACTATCGACAAATATTAGCTGCCATGCTAGGTAATGGTAGCAGCCTACCACCTGCTAGGTCACTTAGCAGCAGTTTGATACACCTTTTACGTCTTGTGTTTTATGCTGTGACTCCTGGCCTTTCCATTACAAACATAAACGATGACCTTTAATACTAATTTCTCAATCTTCCAAACATAGCAATACTTTGGACCTATGGATGGGTTGCTGTTTTGTATTTTACAGCTAATTAGCTGATACAGTGTTCATCTCGCTATCTCATATGATACATGATTTTTTGTGTCACACAAAAAATAAAAATAAAAATATGGAAATTAAATTGGATTAATCGAAACACTACACTTCACTTTAGCTGAATACTGTAATACGGCTACCTAGAGAGAGTAACATTGTGACAAAATAACTCAAAATGACCTTACAGCACCATGTTGTCCAGATATATACTGAAGCTATGTGTTAAAAGTAACACCTAATTCTGGGACAGCTTAGAAGTAGTCCAGAAGAATACTAACTTACTAAGACCAATTCACAAAACTTCTGAAGGCAGCAGTTTGTATGCAGCACGTCTGTATTTTTTGAAATGCACATGCACAGTCACATATTCAAGGTATCTGTCATCAGGGAATAAATATGCAGCTTGCAAGAAATGCAATAACGCCACCAAAACCATTGTTGAAGTATACACATTTTATTCATGAACAAGTTAAATTAGTATACTTCCTATCTATGCAAACGTGTCATCATAAATGCAGTGCAAATATTCTTTGCCAATCTGCAGTGTATTATGTTACCGTGAACATAATGCAGCACACGCCTACCTGCATAGACCTGTCACTCATCAACCAATCACAGATATAAAAACAGGCTCGTGCATGAGAGCTGGCATCAACCATCTTATCCTTAGAATTAACTTTTTAACTAAAAGTAGGTCTCAGCTGCTTTGTGAATAAGCTTTAGGAGAGAACTTATGGTCAGTAACTTTTAGTGCAATTCAGGAGTTCTCTTAAGGCTAAGATAAAATTCTTTGTGAATATGGACCAAGGACTTTAAGACTGCCCAACATCTGCTTTATGCTGGGAGGCCAACCTTTAGAGACCTGCTTACTCAACAGTTGTGCTAAAAACACACACTGAGTGTGGCCAAAACGATTGCTACAGACCCCTCAGTTCTGTTTGAAGAGTACCATTTCTTGCCTTCAGGAATGCGATTTAGGGTGCCCAGTTGTAAAATGCACATTCATTCCTTTAACCCATGTATACATACAATGATATATCCATGCACTTTCTGCCTTTCATTTACACAAAACGGAGGTTTCATTTACTGAGAACTGTTCATATATAAAACCTCCTGCCGAAGTGGAGATTTGGGAAAACTATTTTCAACATTTGGTTTAGTTTGGCTGATTGTTATGATGCTGTATAACTAGTGTTCATTTGTACATTTGGAGTTTGCAAATGCTGCTGCTCTGTTTGCATTTGCAAACACAATTGCTCTATGAGGAGCAGAGTAGAAGGACTGCTTGGAGGTCAGCAGTCTTTCAACTACTTTCCCTCCCATCAAGATGAAGGCTTGCTGACTGGCAACGTCGCCGCTGCTAGTTCTGGATCTGACCTGGGCAATTCACTGGTTGTGGTAAAATTGAAGTTGGAAGAATGACCTGAGAACTTTAGGATGTCACGGTTATCCCTACTCTTGCTTGGGTCTCTGTAAATCAGTCATTTCAATAATAATCAGTCAGGTGTGTAAAGCAATAACTGTCCACTTAGGTTCTAAGTATGTATGACTGCCAACAACAGAAACTGCTGTCCAACAACTTGTGCAGATTTTAATGAACTCATGGCCTCCCTCAGTGTCTAGGTGCTGTGGATGGTACTCACATAGAGCTGAAGCAACCACTGGACAATTTCACTAATTACCTCAATAGAAAAGGGAGGTTTACCTTAAACCTCCAAGCTACCTGTGAATATTTCTTCATGGATGTGGTTGTTAAATGGCCAGGGAGCGTGCATGACATTCACATTTTTGCCGGTTTCAATCTCAACAACCATTTGAAAAATGGAAAAAGGAACAGGGCATACCAGTTTACCTAATGGATGATGCTGCATATCCACTGCTCCCATATCTATGAAATCATATAGAAATGAAGGATTTGGGACTATCTTTTTGCCAAGCATGCAGAATAGAATGTGCACATGGGAGGCATGGAAGATCAGTTTGAATATCTGCTCACTGTAGTGGACACCATGCCTGAAGTTATACGCTGTTATACGTTTTTCATTGTAGCCTGTTTTTCTGCATGGGCATAACTCAAACAGTTGTGAAAAGAAATTTACGTCAGTAGTTGCCTTCTGGAGTTTGATCGTTTTTTTTTTTTCTGAGACCCGCTTACTCTGGTAGACACATTCAAAATGCTATTTTTAAAACACTTACATGGCTCGATATCACATGACACTTCAGACGCAGCATTCTCAGGGTCTGTACACATGAACGCAAGCACAGGACAGGGAAGGGGTTGCTGGGATGTGACAGCCCAAAATGGTAGTGAGTGTTTCTGTAATGTTTATCCAAAACTGATTGATCAGAGTGCAATGCTGAACAGCGTGTATGTATGTATGTATGTATGTATGTGTCTGGGTTGTTTTGCATGCAGTGAGAACACAAGTCAGAGCCAAAACCAATTTTAGTCAATTCTGTGTGGTGAAGTGAAATCTGTGAAGTATCTTGTATTGTGTTAGTTGTAGATTGGTATTTTTTGTCATGAGGTAGATTTTTTTTACAGATTTGGGTCCAGAAACCCACACCAGGACTAATCAGGACCAGGACAAGTCTAATTCCCATTTGTGATATGGAAGGCTTAACTGGCTGACTGTGATATTATTTTGTATAGTTTGGAAAGAATGTTTAGGGGGAGGGTATGTTAATCAGTTTCAAGATTGGTGGGGGGATGTCTACATTAGCTGCCTGGATATTCATTTTTGATCCGATAGTGATTTGATATTGATTTAATCTGGTACTCTAAGAAGTGTTTACTCTTGATGCTGTGCTTCTGGACCAAATAAGCAAATGAGAGGCTTTTGTCATGAATGACGTGGTGAAGATAAATGATGTCTTTGCCCAACCTAAGTGGATTTTTGTTGACAGTGAAATTGGGATTGTTCCAGATAGGGGTGAGTTTTGATGGTGTTACATGGGGGGTAGGCTGTATCGGAATCACTGAAAGGAAATAGTTAATTTTGGGTAATATTGCCATTTTGACAACTGATATCCTGCCCATGGTGGATAGTGTAAGGTTCATCCAGCACTGAAGGTCGTTGTCTATTGAGTTAAGTAAGAGGGTAAAATTAAGGCCAAATAAGTCTGACAGCTTGGGGGAAACCTGTATCCCCAAGTAGATGAGATTAGATTCAACTTTATTGTCATTACACATGTATGAATACAAAGTATCTAATCAGAAGTGCAAATAGCAGAAAGTGCAATATGTACAGTATGTGCAGTTTGTACAGTTAAGAGCGGTTATATACAGATAAGGTCAGTGTAAAAGTGGGAATAGATATGTGCAGATTATGTGCAGATAAGTTATGGGAGCAGTTATTTACAGATAGGGCAGTGTAAAAGATTGGTATAAATTAGTATTGATTTACAAAAGAGCAATGTGCAGATGAAGTATGCTTATATACAAATGTTCTATACTACTATAAGGCAAATATACAGATGTACAGATATACAGCTGTAATATAGACAAATGTACAGGATATATTAATACATTTATATGCAGATATAGTATAGTAGAAGATGGGCAAAGTGCTATGAATGTATGTATAGTAGTGAAGAGAAGTGCTGTGAACAGATTATGCCATGGTGTAGTGTGAATAGGAGTGGAAGGTTCATCAAGGGACAGAGTTCAGTAGGGTGACAGCTCTGGAGAAGCAGCTGTTCCTCAGCCTGCTGGTTTTAGTCTGAAGGCTCCTGAAGCGCCTTCTGGGGGGGAGGAGCTGAAAGAGTCTGTTGACTGGATGAGATGAGTCCCTGAGAATGCTGTGCGCCCGGCGTAGACATCTCTTCTTGTGAACATCCTCAATAGCAAGGAATGGAATCCCTGTGATGTGTTGGGAGGTTTTCACCACCTGCTGTGGTGACTTGCGGTCAGCGACAGAGCAAAACCCATCCCAAACTGTGACACAGTTTTTCAGGATGCTCTCTATTGCACAACGGTAGAAGTTACCCAGGACGTCAGCAGACAGGTGGTTCTTCTTCAGTGTTCTTAAGAAGAAGAGGCGCAGGCGGGCTTTCTTGACCAGGGTGGAGGTGTTGGTTGACCAGGACAGATTCTCTGAGATGTGGATCTCCAGGAATTTGAAGCTGGTTGATATGGATGGGGTCATGAGTGTCTCCCTTCTTCCACCTGAAGTCCAAAATGAGCTCCTTGGTTTTGCTTGCGTTCAGGAGCAGGTTATTGTCAGCTCACCATACAGCTAAGCTTTACATCTGTCCTGTAGTCAGACTCATCATTGCCACTGATGAGTCCAATCACCTTGGTGTCATCTGCAAACTTTATGATGGAGTTGGATCCATACAATAGGCCTGCAGTCATGGGTGAAGAGGAAGAGTAGAGCAGTGATTCTCAAATATTTTCTGTTTACCCCCCCTCCCTAAGGAAAAAGAAAACATTTCGCACCCCCCGTTCTCCGCTGCGACTTGTGGGTGACTTTCGTTTGTCTCATTACCTCTGTCCCTATAAACATCTCCAATGCTTTAGTTATGGCTATTGCCCTGTCCAATTTATCACTAAGAGGCTGCTTAAATGCTACGGAGAGTAGAAGCTGTTCCCTAACAGGCTCTCTTCTCCTTATGCTGTCTACCGACACATTGGGGTGATGTCTTCTTAGATTAACTGACGTATTAGAAGTGTTGCAATTAGCATATTGAATGCGTGTTGTAGTCGCAGTTCTATCTATTTTTTTTTATTACCACTGTCATCATAGGTAACAGGAAATCCAAAGACACTGGCGCATCCTCCAACTATGAGCAACTTTCCTTTTCTCTCCCACTTGCCATTCCTACACATGATGTGACCTGCAGCACTCACACTCACTTTCGCACGGAAGCGAAACACACTGTCTGAGGTCACATATGGACACGAGGCTACGTTGCGCATGCCATGAACCGCCGAACCGTGCAACGCACACACACTCCGAACCGTGACAAACGATCCAAGAGGTTCAGAATTCTTTCATGAACCGGGCCACCCCTATCACACACACAACTTCAGGCTTGGAGACACACACACATACACACTGGGCTTCGCAGATTGCAGACAAAAAAAAGGAAGAGCAGATGCCAGGCACATGGAAAAAGACACATTTGTTGTATAAAACACATGTGCTAGCGTGGGACTAATGCTTAATGTTGATCAACATAGAACTCCTAGCAGCTTAGAGGTGGAGAGTCTCTTCACTTAGAAAACAAAGCTTACACCCATAACCAAATGTTCTCTATCGTATCGAGACTATGTCTCCACCAGAGGCGACTCCTCAATTAAGGAAAGGGAGGATAATCCTGGAAGAACTTCCAGGAGAAATTTGTAAAAATCACAGATATTTAATAGATAAACATGCAAAAAGATGTCAGAACAGCTGAAATAATTCTATTTTATCACTTTGAAAACAGAAAAAAGTCACCAAAATATCGTCCTCCCTTACTCCCTCATTGACATCCAGTTCAAAATGCTCACCTGTCATCAATCAGCCAATCATTGGCGCTGCATTCGTCAATAGGCCCAATCGGAAATGAAAGGGTGGGTTGACGGGTTGGCACGCAAGGTACTACTGTCATTGTTGACAGACCTAGGGTCATTTGTGATGGTGCGGAGAGTTTGAGCCTTTGAAGAGTTTTGCTTTGTTGTGTCAATGAAAAAGGATGGAAAAACAAGACATTGTATTTATGATGTTGAATACCCCATTTTACACACTGGAAGACGATGAGGTGAAAATCAAAACAGAGGGGAGACCAGTTCCAAAAATTGACACTGAAAGATCGAATGGTAACGTCAGTGTGTTTAACACCACATGGTATCAAAGATACCCATGGCTAACTGCTAGTGTTACCACCAGTCGTCTATATTGCTGGCCTTGCCTGTTGGTAGGGAAATCTCAAACATGGTCTGTGCAGGGATTTAGTGACCTTAAAAATTTGGACAGGGCCACCAAGCGTCACCACGGTGCAGCTATTTGTGTAAAGTGCTAGTTAGCGTGCTTGTTGATCAACTTGTGGACAGGGGTGCAAATGGCACAGCACAATGTTAAAGTGCATCATAATAGGGATACACTGAAGCAGTGATGCTACGTCGTATTTTGGCATGCAGGAGCTGGCATTTATGGGACAGGATGAAGGGCCAAATTCAGATAACAACGGCAACTATAAGGAGTTTGCAGAGCAGTTGCAGTCTTCTGGTGTTTCAAAATCATTTCTGCCACTTTCACAATATTGCAGTGTAAAGCACAAAAGACAACTGACATTAATACAAACAAACTATACTCATTGCACTGTATGGTATTTCCCATGCTGACTTGTATCCTCAAAAAACAAATTAGTTTTATTTAACACAATCCCCCTAAAAGCAAGCACCAAGACACCTTTCTGGTTTTGTAATTCTTTCTCTCTCTCTCAACAATCTACCCATCTACTCACATTTACCGGCTCATTCACCCACCTGACCACTTTAACCCCTATCCTCCCCTATTTTTGTGACCATCAGTCGCCACTGGTCTCCACCTATTACATATTCCATATGTATGGGAAAACTCTGTAAGACACATCACAAGGAGACAGTGTCCTCCTTCATTTTTGGGTGAAGAAAGAATGTCACACATGCCCCTGGTGGTTAGTGCAGGCTTCAGCAAAGTGACACTTCTCATTTTCCTTTACACCCAACGTGAAAGTGTAGTTGTCAGCTTGCGAGCTACTTTTGAAATGATGGGGTCAAAAAGATCGACCACATGATCTTTTAATCATGCCCCCCACCACACTCGCATCCCAGGCTCACTAATTCTGCACACTCCCCCTTGCTTTAAATCTACCATGGTTTGGCCTTTTCCTTGTACTCTCATTCAATGTGTCTGTCAGCTTATTTAAAATGCCATATACTGAAGCATCTACAACCGTCATTATGCTGCTTGTGTTGTGTAAATAATGTCAAAGAAACTTTCTTCTCCAGACAGAGCTCTCACAAGAACTTAAACAAGAACTTGAATCTAGGCTACTGTAGGCTACTTTGCCATCTCACATCAGTCAGTGGCAGAATTGCAATCAACCTTCAGATAAACACGAACAGCTGTCTTTGAACCGATCTTGCGCATATTGAACTTCTGCTACCTTACCTTACGTTACCTTAGAAGTTTAAAGGGACCAAAGACTCCATATACCACAAGTTAGGCAGTAGTTTTCAGTATTTACAGCCCCTAGACATGCAGGCATGTCCAGACATAAGTGCTACTACCTTCGGCCCAGTTGCAAGACACTATTCTGGCAGCTCAACCAACCTTCCTGTAAGGCATTTATTGCCAGTATTTGGCGATGCATCACTGGGCCCAGCCTGCCCCTCTCGAAGTTCCCTGGGCACCTCCATCACTGGAGTGTGGAAGAGAGAACTTTGGCTGACGAGAGAGACTGGGGACTCAGACCTAGACTCAACAGGCATCGCTGCACTGGCTGTATACTGTATGTAGCAGGCCGAGAGGTGCCATCAAATAGTTGCTGCCATCAGTCTCCAACTTACTTTTCTGTGAGGGCGGAAGAGGGAGACAGGCCCTTATGGCCTCTTTCTGCTCTGAAGTCAGGCATCGTGACTGCCCAGGGCCCAGTTTTTCAAAGTGATCTGATCCAGATTGGGAAATCACATGTTTTGCTATGTGGAATCAAGGATTACTGTTGAGCAATTGGTCCCTGTTCACAGATAACAAAACATGGGATTTTCAAATCTGGATCATTTTTATCCAAATTACACTGTTTTTTTCCAAGTCCAAGGTCATCCCAAGGAACTGGGTGACCTGTGATGGTTTTAGTTTGCTTTTTCTTTCATTCAGCCATGAATGTGCTGGAGCAGGAAGTTTGGGACCCTGATGCCCTGACGGCGGATGTGTCTGTAGACGGTGTGCATGCACCTCGTGAATGTGCAGGGTGCCATAAAAATGCAGAAGGGGAGGACCATGAATTCGTAGGTCCTGCTCCCATGTTGGAACAGCAGGAAGTGCCAGTGCCCTCTCCAAATGGGAATTTGAAAGTAGACATCCTGAAGATCCATTGTAACAACTCAATCTTTGAGCCTTGAGTTATGGCCTGACACAATGTTGGGACTGTAAGCATCCTGCATTGGAGAGGGTGCAAATAATTTTTCAGGCCTCTTGGGTCTAGTACTGGCCGAAGACCTCCATCCTTCTTTGGAGCGAGGAAGTAGTGTGCTGCTGAAGTAGTCACCTGCTGGTCGGTCTTCTCAACCTCTCTGATGGCACCCTTGGAGGGGAGTGTGGCTACTTCTTTCTGCAGTATCTATCTCCAGTATCCAGTACATGCTCCCCTTTCCTTCAAATTAGCTGTGGTTTGGCCTTTTCCATGTACTCTTATTCAATGTGTCCATCAGTTCTTTTATAAATGCCATACTATGAAACATCTACAACGTTCTTAAGCTGCTTGTATTCAGTGTCAATGATCTTAGGCGTTGCCTTGTCATTGTTGTTTTCCTGTTATGGTTCTGCGTCAAGTGTGTCCATGTTTGTGTAGCACACTTCACCAAATTACTTTGAGTGGAACTATCTACTCTTTGATCCCGCAGTAGAGTGAATTCCTTTTTTCACCCTTTCATTTTGTTAACATTACTGTTAAAAGAGACACTGCATACAACCTCATTGTTGCAAAAAATATATCAGAACTATTTACAGGTTTTCTTGGCAGTCAGTTTATGTCCTGTTAACAAGCAACCCTCTCATGACTGCCTACAACCTTCTCAAGTACTGCCTGCAGATGGAGCACTGAATTTAAAACATTGAAATATAGGCACAGTACAATCAAGAAACGCTGTCAATGAATTCAAAACAAAGTTTTAAATTATTAGCAAAATCTATACAGTGGACTACCATGTTGCTAAAAGTACCTACAGTGGGCTGCTGAAACTCACTGGCAAAGAAAACAAAGCAAGTGGACAAAATTGACCAATCACAATCCCTTGCGGTGTGTGTAAGTAAGAAGAGTCAGGAGCTGGCGGGTAGTGTGATGTATCCATAATGATGATGTAATTTGCGTTAAATACACAACTTTTTTACATTAATCATGTGCGTTAACATGTTAACAATGACAGTATTAATATATATATATATATATATATATATATATATATATATATTAATATATATTTCATATTATATATATACTATTTTTTGCAAAATACAATAAGACAATTGGTCCAATTGGTTGATCCTGCAGGTGTGGAGCAAAAGCGTGCGTGGTCTGAGATGCAGGCAGTATTGCAGCAAAGGTCCCACTCTGGCATATGGATGGTACAGTAATTTGTTGGCAGATAATACAAAGGCAAAGTACAGTAACTTACAAATAAGTGTCAAAGGTCAAGTTTGAGCCCAATTTTTTTTTTATGTACAGACAAATCTTTGTTAAAACACGTACTAGCCAGATTTCCTGTGTCCTACCTATAATACATTTGGCTAGACAATAAAGAAACTTTTTAGGTCGCATGAGGTAAACATGAGATGCTCACCACATGTGCCAATTAAAGAGCTCTGCATTGTTCAATGAAATGCCTGACTGTTTTAGTTGTTAATCCCGGTGACAAACACCACCGAATCCCCTATGGTTAGCAAATGAATAAATAAATGCATTCTCTGCATACAATGGTGTAGCCTAGATTCTATTTGGACAACAGGCCTGTTCTCAGATGTAGAATATGCTATGGTTATTAAATGAGACTTCAACAGATAGCGCTGGTGTCCACGACTTTTGTAATCTAAGCCTAATTAGCTACTTGCACGTCATTGTGGCTGCAACCCAACAGCGCTTTTCTTCATCAAAAGTTTGAACTAATTTCAATGTTATTCTCGACATTTCGAGATTAAAGTCGACATGATATTTTAACTTCGAATTCTCGAAATTTTGAGTTTAATGTTGAGCATGTATGTAATACACCATATGAAGGGACTGACCTGTGGAAGGAAAATGTCTGGAACAACGACAGAGCCCACTACTCCCACTACTTAGCTGTAGCTAGAGCATCAGGTAAACAGCTGTTGTCTCTGATTTAAGTCTCACCTTAGTCTTTAAGTCACGCACGTCCCTGTTGAGATCAAAAAAGCAATAGTCTCATGCCAGCACAGGTGTTTTCTACAACACTAACCAAGGGCATGGTCGGTACGAACGGTGTGTCTTACACAGTGTCCACGTTACACAATCCAGTAGATCGGTTTCCCATACATATGGAATGTAATGGGTGGGAAGACTGTCTCAATGTGATTATAATATGATATGATAATATGATAATTTTGGGCCCTGCAAACATTGATTATGACAATGATTATGACGATGTTCTCTGGAGCCCCTTGTCAGTGCCGGGCCCTTAGAATCAACCTGGTAACACTGCATCAAAAGTGTCATGTGATGTTGAGCCTTCCAGGTGTTTTAAAGCATTTTGAATGCATCTGCCCGAGTACCCACAAAACCGAGTGTTGTGGACCAACAAACCAAAGCTCTCAAATTTTGTGATTGGAGTAATTAAAAAAAAATAGCCTGGAAACTAGGCCTGCAGTATCTGAGATGATGAAAGCTCTCTTTTGGTAGGTTGGCAGGTTGTGGAATTACAGACGAAGGTGTGTTTTCTCTGGCCTTTGCTCTGGACCGCAATCCATCACACCTGGAGGAGCTGTATCTGAACTCCAACAACATTGGTGCAGGAATAAATTGTCTCTCTGTGCAGAGAAGTGACCCCAATTATAAATTGGAGACATTAATGTAAGTGTTAAATGCATGTGCCAAAATATTTGTATTTAGAAATGCTGCAACATTTATGCTATGTGATATCCTTTTCAGTGCAAATTTCTCTGCAGAGAATCATTTGGACTCAGGACCAAAAAAATGTAAGGTTATTATGAATTTCATGTTATATCCTTTCTTTCTTTCATCAGTGAATATGAGAACAGATGCAACAAATACAACAGTATGATGTATGCTGTTCCTTCAAGACTATTCTTATGTTATTTCTTAATAAAACAAATTTTCACTAACCAATTTAACAAAAGAAAGGCCATAAAATGATGAAATACAAAACCAAAATCACAAATCTAACTTGTATTTCTGTTCATAGATTTCTATCCATTCACACTGAATTACGAAGCAGAAAACCAGGAGATCTTACTCTCTAATGAGAACAGGAGCATCTCAGTAGGTACAACAAGGGCTTCATCAGGGTATGAGTTTATTCTATGTGAACAAGCTTTGAGGAAGCAGTGCTATTGGGAGATGGAAGTAAGTGGAGCCAGAATAGAAATAGGGGTTTTCAAACAAACAAAAGGCCTAAACCATAATTTATTCCCACATCTTGTAATTTACCAAAACAAGTTATATGGTTTCCTACAAAATGGACATTTTGTGGCTGACTGCCCCAGATTAGTTTGTCCACTCACACTTGGCTTGTATCTAAGCAAACATGCAGAATCCTTGTCATTCTACAGTGTGTGTGAAAATAATCTTACTCTCTTAGGAAAGTTTTATTCCTCAGAGTTTTGTAAAATGACTTCAGCAGGCCGACTGGTTCCAGCATTTAGAGTTTACTCAAACTCTAGACTGCAGCTTTGTACCATCGAAGAGTCCACAGATTGTTGATATAACAGGTTGTAATATACAGTATCTGTCATGTACTGAATGCTTATTAGAAGGATAACATTACCCATTTAATGTGTTTTTATCATTATGTTTTTACCATTATGTCCAAGCATAAAATCAATTTGTGATGAATGTAAATACTTTACAAACACCTTGTATGATTTATAAACTCATGTTAGACACTCATCAATCATCCATTTTACTAATCCTAAATTGCAGGCAAGTCTTATTTGCCAATATGATGTAAAAAATGTGCTACGTTATCTCATGTGCTATTGTATCATGTGTAAAATATGTTCCTTGATATCATATTACAGTGTATTGTTTTAAATCAAATTATAATTCTTGACATCCTCAACTCTACTGAGATCTTTGTGCTATACCTACCTAATGTAATGTAAATACCTTGATCACCTCTGGAGAGTGTTATTGCATTAGAATGTACTGATGTTCACGATTGCCTGCAGTGCACAGCCTTAAGCAGTTGAAACTCTGAGCAGTGTTGCTGGGCAGTGTTCCTGAGTGTTGTTGTTCCCATTAATTTGGCATAATTTTTTTTTCCAATGAGTTATTTGATCACTGATAGGCAAATTATAATTATTATCACTCATATATCGTTCAAGTGCCCAGTAACACTGCTTAAAAAGTTACCTCATCTATCACTGTTATAATAAAAAAACTTTCATAAATGTACTGGGGTACTGTGTTTATGCCTTTCACCCAGACAGTGGCGAAACACCCCAAGAACATAATATTTCACCTTATCCCTCATGAGGGGAACAGCTAGAACAGAATGAAATAAACACAGTCATGTCATGTGGAAAGACAATTGAGTCAGGTCTAGCTGAAATATAAACTGCATATGACTATGAAAATAATAAGACATACATTCTGATTCCCAATGCTCACAATGTAATAATTGTTATCCATAATCAGCATTGATGACATATGTCTATTACCCTGGGTAGGAGGACGTTTTAACATGGTTTTCTTTCCAACCACTTAAAGCCTTGTCAACTTATTGAATTCTTTACACAGCTGTATGAGTAACTCTGTAAAATCTTAACACAATATACCACACACAGGTCAAGACTTTTAACCAAGTTTTCAAAATATAGCACAAAGGTAATATTTATTGTTATTATTATTGTTATGAACAATATCAGATAACACCTGCTAAATACAAAATTAGGGTGCACAAACACAGATTTCACAGAAGGTTTGTGCAAAGAAAGTATAAGATTTCAGGATGTGACCTATCCAGTTTCATAAATGAAGCCTATGTTCAATAGCTACATCTTAATAGTTTCAATCAGTGTGCTCCAAATGCCACTGTCTTAGCAATTGCACAAAAGTGAAGAGCATGAAATTGTAAATTTTTTACAGTGACTATGTTTACATGCACTTCAGTATTCTGAATATGAGGCTTATCCTGGTTTTGATAATATCTGGGATGAAGTGCTTACATGAACCCAGAGAAATCGGCCAGAGGCATGTGTACATCCTATAGGTTGATCCACTGTAGTGAGCCACTCTTTTAGCTCGCCATCGGAAATCGTGGTGCGCATGAGAGAAAACACGTCAAGGACATAGCTGGACAATGACATTACATAGGGGCATGTTTAGGCTTGGAGGCATACCCAACATGACCGATCCAGAAATCCAGAAACACAGGTGTGAAAATGCACCCAGCTCCATAGGGATGTCACTAGCACCATACAGTGTGCCAGGGAATAAGAGAGAATTTTGCTAAGGGTAGACACCCTGCACGCCACACTGTTAGAGGGAAACACATTGAAGCTCAGCTATGTGCTGTTTTCCGACATTCAGAAGGTCTTTCTTGAGCTGCTGAGCAAGAGAATGCTGCCATGTGTATGGACAGATACAATAGGGCAACACCCTGGGAGCTCACGACTCATGAGGTAGGGCACAAAAGAGCCACAGGCACGTCAACATGCCGCAGGTCACCCTACTTATGTCAAGCCTCTCTCAAGCTTGGAGCCAGGCAACTGGTGTACACAATAACCAAGTGAGAAGGGGAAGATTTTGCACACTGTACTGCAGGGGTCACACATATGAGTGTGGTGGTGTGCACTGCATGAGAACCAGAGCAGGTTGCAGCAGCCATACCGCAAGCTCAGGGCCTCACTGCAGGTGAAACTTATTTAAGCTCGGTGACAGGCAGCTGATGAACATAAGAGCTGAGCGGGAGAGGGAGATGGGTGATTTGTCATGCACACTGCACTGCATGGGAAACACATTTAAACTTTGCGACATGCGCTGCACAACATTTCTGAGGACATGCAGTAGGCTACCAGATACATTTACATTGTCAGCACAACACACGCAGGGCCTATGCTTTCTCCTTCGTGTCTTCTACTCGCCTCAATAAGCTTTGCTTCATGTGAGGAGAACGCGAGCCCGCAGACACTTTGTTTCAGCCAATGAAATTGCAGCGTGGATAACTCTGTTGCTCTAGCTCTGGAATGCAAAATGCTGACCTGTAGAAATAAAACAAACTATACTAAAATTATACTATTGAGCTTGCAAAAAATATGTGAATAAATCTGTATCTTTGTTATATAAAAATAAAATACTAATTATTGGTAGGGACTATTTTGTCTTCCCAAAACATCGGTTATGGCATGTCCCAATGGTCCATATGCAAACCTACGCCCTTGCCAGGGAGCATGGCTGAAGAGACTGGATGTTGAAGAAACTGGTGGAAGTCAGCGTCACCACATTCAAACAGTAAAACCTACAAAACTAGGCTATACAGCAACAACCAGTCGCAGAACAGATATCAGGGTGGGCTATTCCCCTCAGTGTAGCTGAGAACGTTGCAATATCTGGTCTTGAGTGACACCTTACAGAACTGCTTTTTCAGCAGAATGGTAGGTAGTGATACTGCTGATTGCCTCTGAAACCCAGTGTGGCAGCCTCTGTTTTGACTGAGTCATACCTTTTTGACAGACCCCAAACATATTTGGTTTAGAAATGAATTCCACTTATGTATACTTCTACAAAGGCAATAGTCCAGTTGAAATGCATAATCAAGGAGGTACAACTAAGTTGTGCATGTAACATACTGACTAAGCACTCCTGGGGGGTATTCCAAAAAGGAGCTTTAACAAACACTGAGTTAAAGTCTGAACTCAAGGTTAACTGAACCTGTGACAACAAAACCCAAGCAGTCGGTTCCAAAATTCTGGTAAGGAATTAGCTCAGTCAACCCCCATGTTGGTTAACCGAGAGTTGTGCGCGTTCACAGCAAACTTTCAAAGACATCATCTATTGAGGATTGAAACCTTGAGTGAAAATGACTAAACGACGTGCAATGTACTTCTCAGGGGAGGAGCAACAAATTCTTTCTGAGGCTTAGCCTATGAGGGGAGAGAAGTTGGTCGGTCGTTATTCTATAGACAGTGTTATAGACTATTAGTTAAGTGCACAATTGCCGTTCTTAAATATAGGATGATATAGGATGGCGAACTATTGGGCAGAGACACCATTTGGAGATAGAATATTTAAAACTTGCAATAGAGGTGCTATGCATAGAAGAGCAACCTGTCAGTACACAATGGCATTATTGGATGTATGGGGAAACAATAAAAAACGGTGTCATTTTTTTATTGAAATTATTGTGACGGATTTAATCATGCACTTTTTGACCATCTTGCACATCATCCTGGTGAATGTGTTCCTCTGGTACCGGCTCCTCAATGTTTCTAGGACAAAAACTCGCGGAGCTACAGATGGGGCGTACTTACCTTTAAGGGTCAGTAGGGTGGAGGGTGACTAATTGTGTGTCGCAATGTTGGGCAATATAGCACATGCAACAATTGTCACAGGTCCTTTCAGGACAAACTCTCAGCCCATGAAAACACAGAATCTTCTCCTTGCGATTCTCAAATGAAATCTATTGTGATTTATTATTTTAGTCTTAATATCTCATGAAGGTGTGCATGTCTCTAATGTCTCCAACTCTGTACCCAGTCAGAAAAAACCCAGTTGGAAAAAAACTAACCAACAAAAAAAAAGAGAGTGATGCACATTGTTTGGAGAGAAGTGAGTGTGAATTCATGTGTGTAGGTTAAATATTAAAATATTACAAACTCCACTGACATCAGTTGCACTCTTGCAATAGTTGTTAAAAGCCAAGATATCATGTTGTGTCTTATGACCCTCTCATGGTTAATAGAACGGCCTATTTGGGCTTCAGTGTCAATATTGTGACTTTTCTGAAAAGGAAAGACAACTGTGTAACAAATGTCGCCGTGGCCTTCAAATGCACATTTAAAATACCCCAATATAACTGATAACCTGAACAAAATCTACACCATACCAGGTTATGTTCAGAGTGTATGTTAGTTACTTACTTAGCCTGACCATTTTGGAACTGAAAACCCATGTTTATCACTCTGGGTTAACACACCCAGTTAAGCCAGTAAACCTGCTTTTTAGAATTCTCCCCTGAGCGTTCGCTATGCTGACACCCTGAGCTTTGCATGACAAGGGTGTCTCTAAAGGTGGTCACAGGTATAGCTCTTGGTAAAGGTAGGGGTCCAGTTCTTTTAGCAGGTTCAACATGATGCCACAGGCTAATTCTCCCTTCTTGTGAATCATGTCGACGAGGAAGCGCACTTGGTCCTGTTGCACTGGACTTCTCTGCAGGATCTCCTCTGCCTCCACCAAAGTCAGCACAGGAGGCTGATGGGCTTGGAGACGGTCCAGCATATCCATCAGAATACCTCTGGAGATCCCATTAATGAGTCTGGACCGGACATTGGACACTTGCTCTGGTCACAAGAAAGAAGGAAGTGCCACAGTCATTAGACTGTTTGATAAACACAATCACCAACAATGATAAAGACAGTTACCTATCAAAACAGAAAAAGTACCTAAACAGCAGATAAAATTGCACTAGCTGTTTTTCGTGATTTTATTTCTTTATTGTGTGTGTGTGAGTGTGTGTGTGAGTGTGTGTCTTCTGTGAGGGTTCAAGTATCTATGAATGAGTTTCCTCTAGTTGCTACCTGTATTTGGGATGGTGTTCCTCTCCCCCTCAGCATCCCTGGTCCTGCCATTGCTGGTATTTCTCTTCCTCGCTGCTTTTTTCGGGAGCTTGGGAGACTGTTCACCTCTGGTCCCTGAGTGACTCCCTGACTGAAACTTTGCTCTCCATACAGGCTGCCCCCTGCTGTCTGAAGAGCTAACCAACTTCATTTGAAAGGAGGCAGCCGTCTCAGGAAGCTCAACCTCAAAGAAGTTGGGGGTGTTGATACTGTATCTCAGCATCAACTCCTCTGGGTTGACCTCAGAGGAACAGTCAGTCCTTAGGCTGTAGAAACCGTACATCTGAAGAGGCCTGACAGGTCGAGGTTTTGCTTTCCAAATCCCACCTAACTTCTCCTCATCTCTCTCCACCAACTGCTTCAGATAGGCATCCTCAGGCAGGAGGTAGGCGCGGAAAGTTGGGGCTGACATGCTGTCCTGATAGACCAGCACTTCTGAGTGAACCTGCCTGGTAAACAGTAGAGATTTAATAAAGTAGACGACCCCACGAAGAGAGAAGGAGGGGTGAAGAACTCTGGCATGGTGTCGGGTCAGCTCACACACCTCTACACACACACCACTGTCCCTCCCATGCAGGACCCTCACTGCATCATGTACAGATGCCTCACAACCACCTAAACACAGGAAATGTGGCAGATGGATCTCCTCCAGTTCTCCCGATAAGAGTTTGATGTCCATCAGAGGACCAGCTGGTCTGTACTGCATGTCAGTCAGTTCTTCAGCAAAGACATTCCAGTCTGAGAAGCAGTACTGCAGAGTGATTGGACCAGCACATGACCAGCGCAGACCAGACACCGAACACTCATAGCTCCCTGATGGAGAGCTCAACCTAAAGACTGAGACGTTTTCCTCTGTAGAGATTTCAGGCTCCACCCGAACCCAGTGGCTAGTATCTGGAACTTCAGAGCAGGATTTACAGTTCTGTGGTGCATCACTGCAGTGAAACAAACACACACGCGCGTGCACACACACACACACACACACACACACACACACACACACATTATCAGTATAAACACTGATAAATCAGAGCACACTAAAGATGCATTTTTTCCACTACACACATTTTTTACGCACACTTTCATCAATTGCTCATCAGTTTAAACACACATACACATACACACACACTCACACTTCCTGTTGTGCACTTTCATGCATATGCATTGATTCCCACAAGTATATGGTATTTCTGAATATATCCTGATCCACTCAAGCAAATGATTATGGTGGTACTTTACTTGACAGGTGAGTAAATTCACATTCATAGTATCTCTCACAAATTCCTCCTAAAAGCATTCATGACTGTTAAGCTGGCCCTGCACTACACGATTTTTAAATCCTATAATATTTTTAAACCTGGACTACACCACACACACAAAGAGAATCTTAACTGATATTTTCTCGCTCCAATTGTAAACATGCTTGTGTAAGATTCCCTAATGCAGTGGAACACCACACACTACACGACAATCATGACCAATTGCTGCCCGATTGCTGGGGCCCCATTCTGACATTAGGTCTAGCCATAGGTTATTTACCTTGATCTTCTCTTAACAAAATATGAGTAATCATTCATACACAATCTTATTCATATGTGGAAGGTGGAATGACGATAACTTACCAAAATAAAAGTCCAACTGTCACAAAGCAGCTTTGTCATTTTGGTTTTAAACCTGTTACCTGATCAGGCCATGTCATGATCATTTGGGCTTTTATTTTGATTATCATCATTTTGCCTTGAACATTTATGTAAGGTTAAGTATGAATGTATTATGAAGCTTATTGCATTGTGAATAATTTATGAGAGCTGTTATGGTTACCATGATGGTTTCAAGGGTTAAAAAAAAAGACAAGCAGAAAAGTCTAAAAAATCCTCATGCTGTGTTTGCTTCTTGTTTACTACTGGTCAAAACCAGATCAGAGCATGCATAACTTGTGAAAATACATGTACTGGGTGCAGATGCAAACCCCTCTAAGTCCATCTTTATTAATATTCAAAAATTAAGTTGTTTTTATAATAATTACCAAGTGATCTTGATCAAACTGCAATAAAGTGTATCAAAATTATATAAATATATTTCTGTAAATTCATTGCTTGATTTTGCATCTGAACTCTTCATGTATCATCTAAAAAGTTCTAAACTTTCATGCATTATTCATGGCCTACAGGCCTCACTAAACTGAGTATGTAATTCTGTGAGAGGAAAGATTCTAGTGGAAATAAATTCCTATGGATGCCACTGAAAGCAAAGAGTGGGATCATCTGATTTGTTGGTAGGACTGTAGGTGCCTGTAATCAATTTTATACATTTACTGTGATCTCAAACACTCATTTTCTCACTCATTCATTTTTTCTCATTTTGACCGGGAACTCTAGAGGTGTGACAGAATTGAATAAATCACTCAAAATGTTCTGAAAAAAACACAACTGTTTAGCTGTTCAGATGCCATGTTTGAACAAAGCCATAGAGCCCATCACCATTGACCGAAACACAATAGGAGGACAAGACATGAAGATCCCTGGAACTATGATTACCCACAGCTTAAGAGCTGTACTTGGAACTAAACAACATGAAAAATATTCTTGGCAATGGTCATGTGATTTATGGCTCTGAGAAACATCTTTATTTTTATAGTAACCGTGTAAGTTGCACCACCATAGTTTCAACAGTTGTGTTGAATCAGCATTGTTCCTAGTCAGAGCAACAATTTTATTTTGCAAAATTTTCAGTTCTGATAAAAGTGTTTTATGCAGAGTGGATTTCAATAGATTTGTAATATGTTTTAGTGAAATTTCTTCTACATTGCGGCTAAAACAAAATGCTATTATTTTCAGAACATACTAGCCATATATTTCACCAATAGTACAAAGACATCAATGTTGAAACTAAGAAATTGTATTGCTTTGAAGAATATACATGTATATGCTCATTTTGAATTTGATGTTGACAACATGTCTCAAAAAAGCTAATTACAGATTAACTAGCAAAGTGATTGTGTATATAAAATAAATTCTTACCAAAACCCTCCAAAGAGACAGTAAACACATCATTCATGTAAACGAATTTAATTGTAATTGTTTACTCAATTAAAAGGACATTACATGTCTAGAAGTTTAGTCATAGACATAAATGCAGATGTCTTCATAGTTGTTAGTCATTTAAAGCCTGTCCATGCTAGATTTTATTTTGTTATAGAAATCAAAATGTGTAAACTTTTATTTTTCAAAAGCCTGGCCTGCCTCTGGGGTGCTTGAATGCTATATTGGACAACATTTTGTTCTCAAAAACTACAACAGCAGTCTCCTGCTGTTCCCAAACACTTACAGTTGTTAAAAGAAGGGTTACAGCAGCATCATAATGACAACATGCCTAAATACATAAGTCCTAGTCGAGGCAGTGTTAGAAAAAAATCGTTCAAAGGTCAAAACAGCTGGATAGTACAGCATCATGATGGACTGCATAGTCCTACCAGATGTGTCGTACAAGGAACAGTTCTCCCTTGATTTGAGATAGCCTATGTCACAACAGACCAGAAGGTAGAGGCGCACGAGAGCTTTTTTGAATTCATTGATGTGCAAAGTACAGGTGAAGCACTTGCAAGCTCACTGACTATGGCATTGTCATTGAGGATTGCAGGGGACAATACCTCGATAATGGAGCAATATGCTCCTGGCCCAGAACAGCACAGGAATGGCTTTGCCCCTTTCGCAATTTTTTTTTTTTTTAATCAAATTTAAAACAAACATGTATTTCAAATGCACACACACACACACATTCACAATAAACTACTCTCAATAAATAGTATTCTTTCTTTTTTACTCACTCTGTGACCACTGGAAGACATTTCTGAAGAACATCTTCTGAACTGTGAACTTCAGTTTTATCTTTTTTTGGTATTTTTGTGTACTTCCTCAGATCAAGTTCTTCAGACTGCCCATCTGGAATCCTGAACTTGAAATTCTTAGTCAGCAAGTCTCTTGTTAAAATCATGACTGCATAAAGCAGTTCTGTACTTCTGTCAGTCACCTCCATAAAAGAATGTTGATTCAGAAAGTGCAACAGGCTCACCACGCTTTTGTCGAGACGATAACTAAATATACAAGTTTTTAGACAGATGGTATTTTAAGAGATTCTGATCGGACTCCAGAGTTTAATAAGGATACAGAGAAAAAGGTCTAAGTGTCCACTTGCGCTCCTTGAGGCCAAGAACACTGCAGTCTTCTGTAGGACATGCAGTGTTGCAGTTTTGGAAAGAGCAGATAGCCAAGAGGTGTGCTGTTGGTAAGGCATCTTTTCTTTCTGTCACTAAAGTAGAGGGACACATAGTTTCAAGAAACTCCATACACAAAGGAAATGGGTATACTTACGTAATATTTCTGCTTGCTCTGATTCATCTGTTATTCTCTCTACAACAAAGCGGAAGTTTGGAATATGGCACTTGACGTAAAGGCTCCTGCATGATGCCAGGTGTTAAATGGTACTGTTAGTCCAATTCTCATCCTTGATTCTCTTGCTTAACGAAGTTTCTGTCACCTATTTAATCACATATTTAATCCATACACCAGAAAATTGTATCTTTTACATTTTGTAATGTTAGCTTATGTTTGTTTCTGTCTGGGATCCCTCAGCTGGCGTACATTTGCTTACTCGTGGGCGTTTATTTTCTGTGAACTTTAAAACTATTGGGCATGCATGATGTGGCACATCATACCGTGTTCATTCTGTTTCTGATGCAATTTTGTTCTGTTTTTTTTTCTATGTGGTATTACATCATACTTTCTACTCAACTACACCGTCACGTCCTAAACACACACAGTCACAGCTCTCCCCTTGCACCATCCCCAAGTTCTGATCCCTGGACATGTCACTATTGACATACACAGACAGTTGGGCACCAGAAATATCCAGATCAGAGGCAAAAAAGATGCAGTCAGTTATACGCAGTTTGCCAACATGTTAAGTTAATATCTCTGTGATCTGCTAGCTCTGCATTCTCCAAAGAAACCATTAAAAAACTGTATTTCTGTGATACACAGGCTCTGAGTTTCTGAGGATATTACAATTTTTTTCTAAAATAGCACTATCCTGTCTGGAAGACAACCGCTGATTTTGCACAGAGGATTGAGCTCTGCCATGGTCATCAGTCATGGTCAGACTATACATTTTGATGTTATAGTCTGTCTTGTCAGACTAAAAATCCAGATAATTACTACTTGACTTGATTTGACACACTATATTAGACCTGAGGACACAACAAAAACATAGGAACAGAGTACTAACAAGCTTTTTTTTTTTTAAAAGATCAGAAGGTAGGTTAGTATACTGTAACAGGTGGCTGTCGCCATGTCTCACAAGTTTGTCTCACAGCAGCCACCATAGTTGTATCCTGCTCTGCCATGCCCCTCAGGTAGCACTTGATTTGCTAGTTCATTCATTAGTTCAAGGCAGGTATGCATAAAACCGTATGGCCAGGTAAAACACGCGAGAGCCCTATTGACTGCAACTTTGCCACGCTGCCTCTGTTCTTGGCACTGCTCCTGTGCAGGTATGTTATATCTTTGTTATCGCTACTATGTAGTGGATGAAGTACGTGTCTAATTTAAAACTACTTCCAATAGGCTCTCTACAACACGGGCTTCTGGGTACTATGCTGGCTTTTCTTACTGAAGCTGTCCCTGCGTAGACTGAGCTCGGTACACCATGGTTCATGTCTGAGATGCAGAACGAGTTGCCACTGCTGCTTTGCTGGATTTTGGTTTGTTTCCTTGCTTTTGTTTCTTTATTTTAGTTTAACCTCCTCATTCAACTCGGGCTGCATTCAGATGTTTTAGGCCACTGGAGAAGTATTGGCTGATTATGCATTTGTACTCTGTACTGATAAAGTGTTAATGTGACATTTATTTGGCCTTGCCCATACATTAGGTCAAATGCACTAATGAAAGTTCACTGTGTACTGTAGGCCTTCAGGGAGTCTATCTTTATCCTGTTATATGAACACTGCAGGCGGCAAGCTAGAGCACCACAGCACATGGGTTCCACCTTTCAGGAGAGGCTCATATTGTTTGAATGTTTATATGCTCTTTTTTTTTTTTTTTTTTTTAATGTCATTCCTTAATTTGACATTTTTCAGTTAATATCATTCTGTGACAGCAGACAACAGTTCTGTTGTTTGAACTGGGTAAGGACAAATCAGATAACATTAACCCAATTGCAATTGTCCTGATGTTATCTGAAAATCAAATCTAAAAACAGGTTCACGAAAATTTGAGTATATATTATATTATAGGCTATATTTATAGTATTTTGGTCTTTGTTTGGTCTTCTGAAAGTTTGATGGTTCAGTTCAATCAACTCCCTTATATTTCAGGATTCCTTTTTTTCCCTATTTTTTACAGAGAAAGCTAGCTTGTGAAAGACAGTGTGGCATTATGTAGAGACATCCTTTAATCACAAAAATCAAAACTTACACGACTTCTAGAGTTGATATCAGCTTATGCCCTCTAGTGGAAAAGTCTCTCAGCAGCATATCAGCAAATCAGAGAAGGACAATGTCCAGCAAATCATTAAAGTAGAACTTTAAATCTATAACAAACAATTCTGAAAAAGTTGGAACATTGTCAATAAAAACAAAATCCTATTATTTTCAAAAAATGCAATCCAACAATGGTGCAAAGACAACATTATTGTTTTGGGGGGAACATATGCTTGTTTGAAATTTGATACTTGCAATGTGTCTTAAAAAAGTTTGGGACAGGGACAATAACAGACTGTTAATGTTGAATAATGCTTAAAAAAAACAACACAAAGAGGAGCATTACAAGATTAATTATTTTAACGGCCAACAATGTGTATATAAAATGCCATTACAGAGAAACTGAGTATCCCAGAATCAAAGATTCATTTTTCATTTATTACATAAAACTATAGTATCATCCATTAGGCACTGCATTTATGTAATATCTAACTCTGTAATGAAAATCAATGTAAGGGTTTATGAGATCATAAAATGCCCAGTCTATGAACACACCTTGAGACTCTAACCATGAATGATATAATAAAACATGGTTTTGGCTTCATTCAGTTTCGGTTGCGTTTCACAGTGGGTCAGTGATGAGAAGCTGTAAGTGGTACAACTGTGCTGGGAAATTGTTAGAGGGCCCTCCATTCACTTTGTGATGAGCCATTTAACCATCAAAGGTACTATGAAGCTGATAAATTAACCTACAAACAAATGTCAAATGTTGCCAGGTGTTGCCAGGTACCATATCACAATAAAAAATTTACTTCAACAACTCAAACAAATATGTTGCTACTTTGCATGCTAATTATGTTGTTTTTTTATTTACAGTTTACACACAATGGCCCAACTTAGAATTGGGTTGTATTTGAGTAATTGCCCTTAATTAGTAGGTCTTGCTTGGTTTCTTCTTGATTCTCACTCAGCTGCTCTACGGGGCTTAAGAATGAGGGAAAGTACCTGAAGGAGAAACAAACATTCAAATAAGAGATTAAAACTTCAAAACCACAAGCTGACTTACTCGTACACCTCTCATGCATACTCTATGATATATCACCAATATCTCTCTCTCTCTCTCTCTCACACACACACACACACACACATACACACAAAAGTACCCTGGTTTCTCCAGCGGATGATCATGGCTCCCACAGTCATGTGTGTGATGAGAAGAAGGATGAGGACAGCCAACATGAACAGGAGAAGATGTTGGAGGTGCCACACATTCTCAGGAACCACAATCTCTGTGAGCACTCAAAGAGCATGTAGATGAATATTCAGTCATCTGTATCAATGCTTACACAGAGAGTAACAAAGCTATAGAGAGTGAACTGACCTGTTCCATCACTTGTTTGTTTAGCATGGGTGGGTCCTGAAAAAAAAAAAAATGTATTTATATTTAAATTATATTTAGTGTTTATTTAATTAGTCTATTAGTTCCACATAACATATTTTTTATAAGTCAAACTTGTCATATTTCATTTAGTCATATTTAAGCTAAATTAACTACAATAGAACATTACTGCATTATTTGTCATTGGCTTATGTTACTGTGGGTTTACCATAAACAGTGAGGACAAACTCTTTGGATTTGCCCTCAGCAATTTCACACCGATACACTCCCTCATCTTCTGGTCTCAGGCCAGAGAGGAGCAAGGACAAGTTCCCTGGTTTGCTGGTGTGATGGAAGAGCTGCGATCTGCCTTTGTAGTGCCAGTTTAGCTCTCTGCCATTGGGAGCTGTCCAACGTAAACTCTTGGGCTTGGTCTCCAGATTGGTGCAGGTGCAGGGCAAGAGAACGGATGATCCCGGTGGTGCCTCTACTTCGACCACTTCATCCTGGTTTGAAAGGGAGCAGTCTGCAGCACGCAGAGAAATTGTCATTTGGATGTTACACAGACCATTGGTCTTAGACGTGTTGTATTAGTGCTGCTGTGTCAGTAAATACTATAGGTCTATACTTTGTTAGCCTGGCTATGCCTTCCTATGTACTTCTGCTTAATTTTCATTTCCCTGCATTGCTAGTCTGGATTTGATCCCATGGAGTTCATTGTCTCAGGTGGCATTTTAACCTCTCCAATCAATGAACAGAGGGAGATGTCGGGAATGCACAGCTAGAATGGTATCAGTCAAGGTAAGCTATCAGTCAGGGGCTGACCCAAGGGTCTGGTTTTATTACTAACTGTACGGTAGGTCTATACTTTGTATTCTTCAAACCCATTTTTTCCCATATTTATTTGATATAATCACTTCTCACCAATTAATAGTGTGTTACTATTTTTAGCACAAAGTCTTTGCCAGAATTTATCATGAAAAAGTTTAGGGCTGCATACATAGTTTTTGCTGTTATTCAATACTGTTGCCTACCAGTGACAGTGAGACTGATGAATACTTTATCTGTGCCATTAATCTCGCATGTGTACACTCCTTCATCTTCAATAGTCACGTCAGACAAGAGGAGAGACATGTTCCACGCGTCCATGTCATTAAACATCTCAATTCTGGGGGCAAAGCGTCCACTTTGTTCAGTGTAGGATTGGATGAGCCGGCCATTAGGATCCTTCCATGTCAGAGTCTTGGGTTTGGCCTTTTCCTCTGAGCACCAGCAAGGCAGGAGGACTGACTCTCCTGAGAGCTTACTGATCTCTATCCTCTCTCCAGACTTGGCCAGATCACAGCCTAATTGACACAAAACATGTTTTTTTTTTCCAGCCAGAGTGATTTTGTCATGTGATTGTTCATGAGACTGTTCTTTACACTGAATATTGGGTATCAATCTACAAATGGTTTACCTTGAATGATCAACTCAACTTCATTTCCACCATTTTCAGTCCTGCAGGTGTAGAGCCCAGCATCCTCCTCTCTCAGGTCGTTTATAACCAGAGACAGGTTACCAGGAGAACCATCCACCAGAGCCACTCTGCCTTCATAATCCTCATTTACATCTGGTTGCATGTAGCCTTCGGTGAAGTTATATACAATCCCAAAATGTCCTTTTTCCCATTTGATCTCTGTGGGCTTGGTTTGTGGATCCTCACAATAACAGGGTAAAGTAACTGAGCCTCCAAAGTAGGCAGTAAACTTTGGTGTACGAAAAAAGTCTATGATCTTCACATGACAGCCTGCAGATGATACAAGGAAATGGATTCAGGTATATCTTTTAAACTGTGTGTGAGTGTGTGTGTGCCTGTGTAACTTTGAAATTGTAAACAGCTGTGGTAAATGTAGCGAACATCTAAAACTATTGAACATCTAGCAAACATCCAAAACTGTAGTTAGAAGAATGATTACGCACCAATGGCTATGAGACTAAGAGCCTTAGGCTATTTTCAGGGTTATTTCACTACCTTTTCTTTTAAGCTCTCATCATAAATGCCATCTACACATGCTATATCTTATTTTTTTCTAAGACAGTCTGACTATTCAAATCTGGCAGTGTTTTATGTGATATGAGATGTAGTCAGTCTTTGAATCAAGAAAAAAATATTTTCTGTCTTATAATATTTTACATTTTTTCAGATATCTTACCATTGGAAGCATGCCAGAACTAATATCTTTTTACATTTGCAGGAGACAATACAGACATTTGATGTGATTTCAAAACCGAATTACTCAGGAACCGCTAATCATAGAAAGAAAAGCTATACAGCATTGGAATCAGTGGACTCATAGCTCTCCGGTTTGCCATGGGGGAGTTAATAAATCATGAGATATTACATACAGAAGAATAGGTATGACATTCACATTTACATGGATGCAGAGCTGTATTAGTGACATTCATTTTGATATAAATTTGACACTAATTTTCTCACGAACCGTTCATCACAGACACTATGCACCGTTGGAAAAGTCAGGTTGTGCAGTTTCATGTGATATATGTGTGATGTCTGTGTGATGAAAACTCAGCGACTAATGTAACGGAGAAGAATGGGTGTGTCAAATCAGATGTGACTTCCATCCCTCGGCTTCAAAGAGTTAAATATACAACAAATTCTGATGGTGAATGCATGTTTATGAAATGTATTTAAAGGGTCACCAGACTCATTCGTAAGACAGTTCAGGTCCTCTACATAAGGAGGATCCAGCAATGTTTTGTGTAATTTCAAAGCAAACGTTTTTGCAAACCGCCACAGCAACTAGTGAGTAACACCGTTGGAAAGCTCTGATTGTGCAGTTTCATGTGATATGCACTTTACGTGGCAAAAGCTCTAACGAAGAAGAATGGGTGTACATTCAGGGGGCATAGCGAGGCTGTCGGTGTCAAGTTTAGTCTTGCACCCCACCTGTCAAGTGTCCACACCCCACTGGTGGGGCATGCCCACAATTTGAGAAATGTTGCCCTAAATCTTCTGTGAATATATAGACTTGTGTGTACCATTTTGCACCGAGTGTTTCATTGTTCATATTTGTGAAACAATGAATGAGGGATGGCAACCGCACACCCAAGACTGCTGAAGGCCCACAAAGGTGCAGCAAAATAAATAACAGATTATTCAGACTCTCCATATTAATGCACCACCAGAAATGTTCACACACCTGGAAAAAAGAGTCACTGTCCACATGCTGTGATAACAGATTATTGGACTGTAATGAAGTAAAAATGAATTTGCCTGAAGAAGACTGGCCAATTTGCCAGATAGACAGACAGACCATTCAGTACTCACGAGGTGTTTCATCAATCTCTGGTTTCCCTGGAGTGTAATCACTCAAACCTGTTAAAAACAGCATGCTTCCTTGTGAGTTTTTACTGTGAAAACAAATCTCCATTACAGACAATAAAGACTCTATAGCTCTTGTTTTACCAATACATTGTATAAAAGAAGCAGAATCAAATGTGTTGAAACTATGTGACCAGCATGTGTTGCTCTTAACACACAGACAAAAACAGAGACAGACAGATAGATAAATAGATGTTCCTGATCTGCAAATAAAGCAATCTGCCATTTGTTGACTTGACACTAGCAATTTGCTATAGCTAAATGATATAAAGATAATAGGCTACTCACTAGATTTTGGATAACTGGAACTAGATTTGGAACTGGAACCTCTCTTCAATGACACTGGAAGGAGACTTATAATCACTTACAATGTTGTTACAATACATAAATCAAGATGTGTCAGTGATATATTTTTTTAATTTTCTGATACTGTGCCAAAAGCATAGCTATATGGGACAGATTTACCTGTGTCTAGAGCTCCTTTGAGATTTTTCCTTGTTGATACAAAAAGATTAAGAGCATAGTTTTGGTTTTGGTCACTAATTTCTAGATGGCAGATGCTATTTGTACCAGGGTGTTTATAGCCAGCAATGCTGTTTGCCCCCAGTGGGCATTGTAAATGTGGCTATTTACACCCAGGTGTATATAGCATGGAATAGCAGAGTCAAGCATCCGGGTGTCTGTAGCAAACAATGCTATTTATACCCAAGCATACTTATGTGTATAGAAACAGCATCAAAGTCCAGAGGGATCTGCTTTCCGAAGTGGAAAATGGGGGTTCTTCCATATGAGGCCAAGCTGTCTACTACTGAGCAGAAATCACAGCGATATAATGCGGTTGTAGCCTAATTGAGTTTTCATCTCCAAGGTACTGTACTCCTACATAAAAACTGCTAAGTATTCTCTCTGAGTCTGAGGCTCTGAAAGATAATTAGGTAACACTTTCTATGAAGACCATATCTATAGCGCATTATGAGCGCATTCATAACAAACTATAATGCGCATCATAATTACTCAAAATGCATTATGACTATACTCATAATGCTTCATGATGCATTATATCAACAGTTATAAATAACTATAAATCTAGCTTATAATGCCTTATAAATCCAAGGGTGTTATGAGTGTTCATGACTGGTTATAAACTACAGGCTGGCTGATGGGGCTTATAATACTTTATGACTACTAATACCCCTCTATGCACACACCTGGATGATCAACTGTTGTAAGGGCTCATAAGTTGCTATAATGTTTCATGTGGGATCATAAGCTGTCAATGTGTGCTTTAAGTAAAGTAAAGTTCATATGGATGCATCTATAATGCAGCACACCTCATTATAATAACCAAATTATCTACCAGGCTGCCATCAATCCAAGGGCGTAAATTTGGTCTCAGGTTTGGTAGGGACAATGCCAACCCCAAATAAGGCCCCCCTCTCCACCCATACACACACACACACACACACACACACACACACACACTCCTCCCTGGTTGTTGACACCTGCCCCCCAGCATGCAAAAATGGTAGCAAAATAGGTGCAATTTTCTTCAGTACCTCAATGTAATACCAATGCAATGCATACACTTTACTTTTTCTGATGGTCAAGTTTGAACATGCTCTAATTTGGATACAAAAGAAACAAGCTCAGACTCGCGATGGGAACGCTTAGTATGCACACGTTCTAATGTGTTATTGTACTGGTTTCATATTACATTAAAGAAAAAAAAACTTTTATAAAAAAATTATTTATGAATCACTACCTTTCAAAATGCACATACATGAAAATATTCAAAGAGCAGTGAGCAGCATGCAGTCTACATTCATTATTAAAGTATTTTGAAAATTCATGGAAACATGAAAAGTCTAAGGAGGATATTTAATCACCCGCTCACCTAGACTGAATCCAAACAAGGAGAGGAGCAGCCAAAGCCTGCAGAAATTAATCATCAGTGCCATTGCTGCCATAGATAAAGCAACTTTATGCTGACAATGTTACTGACGATGTTACTGACTCTGTATGAAGTGTCTGTCTGGATCCTGTGACATTTAGTGCCTGCTGCATCCTGCACCATATGAGCCACGCCCACCTGACCTGTGGGACTGGCTCAGTCATGGTATGCCTGCCCAGAGGCATACTGAAGGTAATCTGCGCCACTCCTGACGGCCAACTGTTTTTCCAACAGTATTGAAAAACATAATGAAGAAACTCAGATTCCACATGCTGGTTTCAAAATGTATGGTAAGGTATTGGAGCAATGATACTGAGTGGCAAATGAGTGACGAAGATTTGACTTCTAAATCTGCTATTGCAAATCTTACTTTGAATAGAAAGAAAATATCTTCGAGGATAAGAACGAGTGTACACACAGCCCACAGTATTTTGTTGTGTCATTTCTGACTTATGTGTGGAGACACAATGAAACTTTAATAAATATCAAGTAAGTAAATAAGTAATGTAATTTATTTATGTTTACTGAACAGAGACATTATGCAATTAGGCGTGTGTTCTTTAGAGGGTAAGTCGTTTGTCTCTCTCTGTAAGTTCCTCCTGGTCTTCTGAGCTCAGTTTGTTACCCCTCAACCTTGTAAATGAAGACAGAAAATAAAAATAAGCATTGCATTTTTTACCACACAGTTATCAAATACTAATCTAACAACACACTAATACGAAAAAACACTAAACAACAAACACAGATCATCTAACAAGTTGTATGTTTTTTTTTTTTTTTAACACACAGTACATCCAACCCCTCTGTTCTCTGTGCTATTCTAAAGACCACCCTATCCTTAAATTTTGTCCATGGGTCTTACCACAGAGATTTAACACAGGAGTTTGATTGCAGGGCATGGAGTAGACTTTCAACTCCATCCCTGGTGATACAGTTGTTGGTCAACCTGATGACAAGAATTAATTATTAGGTGACATTTTTTTTTTCAGGGTAGGCGTAACTGTTACAGCAGCAACCGAAAATTCTCGAAACAGGCATTTATCAAAATTTCAATCTTAACCACTGTGTTTCATCATAAACAATCAGAAAACAAGGCTTTAAGTGTAAAAAAAAACAAACTTGTCTTTTAAGTAAACGCAGTGACTAACCTCAGCAAAGAATTAACTTCCATCTACTCACCAAAGTTCCTCCAATGATTGAGATCTCTCTAGAAGCCTGGCTATGGCACGAGCACCTGTGTTACCGATCCCATTTTCTACAAGACTGAGGTAAAACACATATTAAGAGTACCCATACTATCACAGTGTCACCATAGAAGCCCATTATACTATATATCCTATACTTGCTATAGGAGAATAGTACATGCTTGATAATTCATCAGCCATAGGTTTGAATCCCACCCTTGTGTTTTGAATCTGTGAAGCTTTGGTTCAGGTAAATGTCACTGACCAATACATTCACAATACTGCAATATATAATTTTGGATATATAAATATCTAAAATTATTGAAAAGACTGAAATTCAAACAATCTTTGAATAATCTTTGAATATTACCTCAGCCACACCAGAGTCGTGCTGTTTTCCAGACCTTTGGCCAAAGCCACCGCCCCCTCATCTTTTATTTTATTTCCCCAAAGTCTGCATGAACAGTAGTACAAGAATTTACACACACACACACACACACACACACACACACACACACACACACACACACACACACACACACACACACACACACACACACACACACACACACACAGGCAGTGTCCCAATGAATGGGCACTGGTTATAAGGTTTAGACACAGGGTTGAATAAATTAATATCTTTATTGTAGGGCTGTCAAACAATTAAAGTGTTTAAATGTGATTAAGCTTATAAAATTATATATTAATCACAAAATTGCAGTTTAAACTGTACTCAAATACATTTCTAAAATGTTAGCTCAGTTAACATCACAACAGACATTATACAGCATAGCAGTTTAATTTCTTGAATATATCCTTGAATGTTTATGTCAGTTATAATAAGTATCATCTTCTCTATGATAGACAGTTTTACAGAATCTGATGCAAGAATATTTGAAATTCGGGTTTTGATGTTAGGACTAGGCTTATAGCCAATTCTTTCCAAAATAATGATATTTCAGAGCAAAGAGGAAGTAGTTTGACTTCTGACAGTTCAGTCAAGTGAAGCATTAGGCTATTTTGAAATCACTAGGCTACCTATACTCTACAGGTGAAGGTAAGGAAATGTGCTCATTCATAATCATAACCAATAAGTCATTATCCACGAGACTCCACATTTCACACTGAAAAGTGAAAGCAAACTCACACCGCATCACACCTGTAAGATATATAACTTACTTGCAGGTTAATTTGAGAAGTTGAAGAGCTACATTTTACCACAAAGTTAATGTTATAACTGCTTTATTGTGCATGCTAGTCGCCCACAAAATTCTGCATTGTTACTTACCAACATGAGCCCAATTCAATGTTGTTTATAGTCAATACCCTGCATTAACGGCGACACTGTTTTTAATCTCAATAAAGTGAGATTGCGTTAACACACTTAACGCGTTAACTTTGACAGCCCTACTTTATTGATATAATGATGTTGACATGGGTCTATATTCCTACACTGATCCTTACCCAAGGTACATTAGTGACTTGTTGCACTGTAGCCCTTCAGCTAAGTGCTTGGCTCCAACCGCTGTGATATTGTTGTTTCCCAGTCTAAAAGCACACAAGTTTAAGTTGAGAAAGGCAAGGAGTATTGCATGGACCTCTCACTAACACACTACGTGGATAATATGTCACATGTGTGCTGACCTTAAAGACAAGAAATTCTGTTTTGACTTGAGTAGGTCAGCAAAGTGATGGATTGAGTCATCAGTGAGCCTGTTGCTGAAAAGCCTGACAAGAGAAAAATGCATTACTGCTGCAGGAGTGTACTGTAGCAATTAATCAATGATTTATTCAGTGTTCAAATACCACATTTGTGTGAACAGAGAGGTATTGATTAGCTGGCAAACAGTTCATTGCATCAGACTGAGATAAGGTTCCTGTCAGGTCCTGCCAAACCTCTATCTACTGCCTAGGTAAGGTCCATAAAAAACAGAAACCTAATTTGATACAACATTAGTTGATTAGTGAACTGGCAGCTAACAATAACACTCATTCTTGAGTTTTTTCTTTCTTTTCAACGGCACCCATTCACTGGGAGCCAGAATAAAAGAGTACGGGAAGGGCGCCGTTTTGGTGTATGGTTTAATCATTGGCCCATGGTCATTTTCAAATTGCCAATGTCATATAGACATCATAGTAATGAGCAAACAATCTCCCTGAGACATCTGCACAACGGAATCCAATATACAACTAAACATGTTTCTTGTGAGGTGGTCAGTGTATCACCTCACAGTACTGCAGTGGACCCAATAAGTGTTTCTCAAAACACTCAGACAACTAAGCACTTACACTACTTACGCTAGCTTCTGGAAGTTCTCACACTGGATCCCCTTCTCAACCAGTTTAGCTATTCCTGCATCTGTAATGTTGTTGTGCCTCAAACTGCAGGAGAAATTGGAAAAAAAATTACCCACTAAATGCTCATGAAGAATGGCTGTTTGGGTCATTGTGTGAAGGATGGGCAAGTGCAAAATCAACTAATGAGCAAAATGTCCTATAAAACATATGAGAACCCTGAGCTGATCTCCCCGTGTCTGAGCTAAACACTAAAACAGCATTTTCACTAAATAGGGCCCTTAGTATCTTTCAATTTATGTATGAAAAAGTCACATTTTTGGTGTTGTAATTATGGTAGCCTACATATTAGTAGGTCAGTTCAAGCCTACTTCATGACCTGAATTGAAGTACTGTAGGTCTAAAGTGTGGTGCTGATTATTCTTAACACATATGACTGTGGCCACTCAGACCTGGCTCTCTAACCCAGACATGCTAATTCTGAGATAAACTATTTCTGCATCCAACTGTCCAGTATCTGGAAATGCATTACGGTCTTACTATAAGGCATGGCAGACATGCAGACAGGGCAATAGTTCCTCCACACCGACATCCCCAACAGCATTGTTGTCCAACTGGAGGCCAACTGGGTTCCTCAGATGCTGCAGCACATAGGCCAGAGCTGTACACTCAACAGGGCCAATGTTACAGTATGTCAGCTTGAGGTGTTCCATCTCCATCGCAGCCACTGCTTCCCTGGCGATTTCACAGTCCTGCATCTCATGAATGCTTTGCACAAGCCAGATGAAGCCCGGCATGGCATGGATGCTCTTCTTCTCTCCTGCGATGGGTTTAGGCATGGACTTGAAATACCTTTGAAGGCCTCTGGATAGATTCTTTGCCACTTGTTTGGATTTTGTGTTTAGCATTTGTGTGGAGCACGCCTGAAGGAGTGCCACCTGGTGGCGCTGAGAGAGGAGACCGGAGATAAATCTGGTGGTGATGTGGTGGTTCGACATTTCAGTTTTCCCAGCCTCCCTGATACGATTGCTGTCATAGTCAGGCCCAGACCAGCTGATGACTCTCTTCATGAGTTTCTTTAGGGTGACACGGTCACCATCATTCAGAACAAGATAAAGGGCTGCAAAAAAACACTGCATGGTGATGTGCAGGAACTCAAAATGTGCCTCAACACAGGGTAAAGAGCTTGTAAGTGAGGATTTAGTGAGGATACCTATGTTAATGTCTTGCTCTGTGAATCCTCTATGCTGCAGCTCTGAGTCAGAGAAGAGATACAAGGAAGACTCTAAGCCCTCAAAAGCCAGTTGCCCTAGCCGCATAATGGTTGTGAAATTCTCTTGCAGCCAACAGCTTCCAATGCTGTATCTCTTGGTATCCTTGCGATAAAGGAAATGCTTTAAGACTAAGATATATATATCCGTGGTTGTATGCAGGTCACTATTTCTGCTAGTGTGTTCAATGTAACATTTTGACACGATCCAACAAAGAACTGGCACATGACACAGACCCAAGAGTGCAGTGTTTCCATGCATCAGCCTCAAAATATGTAATGATGAATCAGAACTGTGGTGTCTCCTCACAAAGTTGTCAATCCCACTGCGTGAGAAGCCCCTGAGACGGATCTCCTTCCGTAGATACTGCTTCAGGTTGGTGCTGATAGCCACTGGTCGACTGGTCACCAACTTCCTCATCCCCTTCATGAGACAACCCTGGAGAAGATTGAAAAGCAATGTGGAAACTGGTGCTCGCAAGTTTGGACAGCAGTGCCTCTGTTCATCTGAGAAGCTCTGCTTGAACTCATCTAGACCATCAAAAGTGAATAGCACCAGGTGTGGATTGTCTGAGATGAATTGAAACAACTGTTCTTGGTCTCTGTCAGGCCAACAGCAGTGAAGGAAAAGCAGCTCCCTAAGAGAGAGATCCCTTTGCTCCATGTTCAGCTTCCGGCAGCTGAATGGAAAAAGTAGGAAGAAGTCCCTCAGGGACTCATTCTTGGCCCAAAGCAAATGTAGCCTTTGGAGAATAAAACTCTTCCCCATACCTGCCTCACCAGACACAAGTATGGTGTCTGCTTCCTCATTTAGCATTCCAACTGGTCCTAAGATGTCTTCTAGACCCAAGGGAACCTGGCCCTCAGCGCAGTCCCCTGCAAGCTCCAGCTCACAGTCTGTGTAGACAAGATCTAGTGAGTGCTTGCTGGTTCCATCATAGCTAGGAATAAACTGGGACTGTGCACAAACTGAACTGCATAGCTTCCTTTGGTACTCCAGGAATCCTGTATTGAGATATGATGTTCATTTGAATGTTAGATTACACCAGGGTGAAGACAGAAAGTCAGCAAGTCACTATCACTATCTTTCAGATGTAGCCCTGCTACCTTCACTGTCCAACAAGTCACTTGCCAACCAGGCATCAAGACAGCGGACACATTCCGACGTTTATTTATGTAATTACCAAGACATTTTTACAAAGATACCGACAGCAGACTATAATCCAACATAATTTTGGATGTTGAAGGGAGCATGAATTATACATTTATGCTGCTTTCAAAAATAGGCAAAATGAGGGTACTTTAGAGGACAGAACATTAATTTTATTCAGACATGCATGGAAGCCTAGTTGCTACCACCAAATGCTTCCTTAGAAGACAGCATTTTCTCTGTTTAGGACAGAGCCATTAGTAAACAAACAAAACAACAAAGGAAAACACAGATTTGACAGAGAAATAGTTAATGAAACAACGGTGTGGTTTCCTCACGTTCTTTGCCTGGAGGATTGTGCCTATGTCTGTCTTTACCATCCTTAGACCTGATTGTCAACTCCTCCAGATCATCCTCCAGTACCTCCTTCCTCCTTCCCTGTCTCACCTGGATGGAAATTTGTATTTATTTATTTTTAAATCTGGATTAAAAAAAAAAAAATCTACCCACTACAAGAGTCAGTCATGCAGGTGTGGTTGAGCAATGGTTACATCGCTTGTCTGACAATTGGGCAACCCAGGTTCGATTCCCGAACCCCGTGTTGCAAGCCTGTGACGCTTTGGTTAAAAGCCCCTGTTAAATACTAGTCAATTTTATTTTAATGGTCACTGTTCCAGATTTTCTTGTTATGAAAATAACAAATAACACACCCAAACACCAGGGGAGCAAGGGAGAGAGAGACAGAGAAAGGCTTGTATGATGATGGCGAACTATTTTTGCACCCTATGTTCCCATTTCTTTGGTTGTATCTGATATACTTTGTGCGTACAATATTCACCACCCAACCCAAATAGTATGGCTATACTACCTATGGTCTAATCAAGAAAGTTTTTTTTGAATTTGATAGAGCAAGACTGCTGTCAAACCCCCCTGGAGAGCAGCATTACAACCAGCTAACCACAAAGCTCCCAGAGTCACTACTATTTCACAATTTCTGGCTGTCAGTAAAACTTTTATACTGAAACACTATTTTTTGTCTCCACTAAACATCAACAGAGAGAAAAGGAGGGTGGCTGCTGCCAAATCACTTTCTTACCTGCAGAGAGAGGGAAAGAAGCTGTACAACCTCATTCATCTGCCTGTCCAGGCTTTCAAAGCTCTCCCTAAGGCTTGTGGCCTTCAGGGTTCGTTGAAATAAACCACTGTCATTGTGCTTCTCCACCAGCTCCTCTGCAGACACCAGGATCTTTTGAAGTTTCCTGAGGTTTCTCAGCACAAGGTCAGAATCATTGGAGAAATCCTCCTGTTCCTTCATGGCCTCTAACACTCTCATCAAGTCTGTGGTGCGAGCTAATAGATTCTCGCAGAGCCTCTTGTTGGACTTGACCATTTGACAGCGTTTGTATAATGTCCTGGTAATTGACAAGGAGTGCTCTACAGCTTGGGATATGGGCTCCATTGGTGCAAGCATGGGTGTAACCTATGGGGAAATTATTAGGGAAATTCAAAACATATTTTTTAATGTTACATGCAATATGTTCAAATTCAGCAAATAAAATGTAAAACAGAATTTACTGTGAAGTGTTTTGACTAAATTAATTATGTTTTGTGGAGGGCAAAGGTTTAGTTTTATAAACACTGATGTTTAGAATAGAATGGAATTGGTTAGAATTTACAGCTACTACAGCAACTACAAGACTTACAGATAATGTTGCACACTCAAACAGTATATAATGATTTGTATGTTATGTGATATAGTAGTAGTAATAGTTCATTTAGGAATTAGAACAGTACAACAGCAATACAACAAAATATTCCCAAGAATGTTACCTCTTGAGAACACATACAGCCTTCCTTATTCTTCTGTAGCAATGAAATCATTAGATTCATACATGTACAAACTTCTGAAAAGGGAAGTACAGTATCTAAAACCTGTCACTCCCCTGTCTGCTATATGTCTTATCTGTAAAATACCACTTCTCTTTGACACAAGATTAAAGGATCTTACTCTTTCACACAACATTATAACTCAGTGGTAATGTACCTTGCTCGTGCACATAATATTTTAAAGTCAGATGCTATTTGCACCTGGGTGTATATAGCCAACAATACTGTTTACACCTGATGGGCATAGTAAACGTGACTATTTCCACCCGGAATTCATAGCATGGAATAGCAGAGACAAGCACCCGGGTGTCTGTAGCAAACAATGCAATTTACACCCAAGTATACTTATGTGTATGGAAACAGCATCAGAGTGGACCTACTTTCAAGAGAGTGCGAGTGCTTCCTTATGGTTGCCAAACTGAATCTGCAACTGAGCGGGAATCACATCAATATAATGCGGTTGTAGCCTAATGCAGTTTTCATGTCCAAAGTACTGAATTCCTACATAAGAACTGCAAAGTAACCTACTCCTCTCTGAGTATGAGACTCTAAAAGACAATCATACCTTTCCTACAAAGTCCTGCTCCTCTACACTTCATTTACACCATCCTAATAACTTCCTGATCTCCTCACAAGTCCCCAGTCCTCTGATTAAGACAATTTGGACATCCCTCACACCACTGGGACAGAGCTTCCATGTTGGTGCTCTCTGTGGAATAAGCTACCCCTCTACATCTGTTATCTCCCTTTTTGGGGCCTGTGCATAACACACTAAAACACACCATTTTCACACACACCATCCTCATCCAATAGGCTATCACCAATCTGCTCAGTGGGTTAGCAATTTGGTTTCTTTATTGTAAGTTGCTAAACAGCGACTGATTTAAATATTCTTGCATAGCTATTCCACAGATAAAAATATAAATGTTCACAGCATTTTTTGTACATGCGCAAATGCGTTCATTATTGTGGGTGTAATTAGCCTTTTATTTCCCTATTGTTTATTTGTTCTCGGGGTGTAAATACACCCACGTATCAAAAGTGAAATGAAATAATTTACTTACACGTCTGATTCAAGAAGGAGAGATCATGACTTTTTCTGAGAGAACTGCTTTGCCGATAAACTTCCTGTGAATATATCGACTCTCAAGGAAAGGAAAGGCTGTGGTTAACTGTATTTGTGAACAGAGTGTTTGTGGTTTCTATGTTTTTACACTTTGTGTGTGTGTGTGTGTGTGTACATGTGCATGTGCCAGATAGTTCATGATTCCACATTTTCAAAAATCTATGATGAATTATGATTATCTAAACACTAAAGCACATTTTGCTCTCAAGATCCCTTCACTGTTAGAAAGCATAAATGACCATTACCAGTGCCGTAACTCAAAGAAATTTTAATAGCACTCTCAATATATAAACCCCTCCAGCTATAATCTGTCTCCATACTGTTCATCAACTAGAATGACTTTGTTTATGAACATAAACTGAAGAGTCAGCGACTGCACATGATTAGACTTTTATTGATGAGTAATGTCAACCTAGAATGATAACTGTATTGATAGAATATTATTAGCATGCCAGCTATGGAAATTGCTTGTTTTGCACAGCTGTTCAATAAATGAGGTGTTAGAGAATCATGGAGGTCTTACTGTCGCATCTTTTCCTCTCATCGTTCACAGATTCATTCTACCAATTCAAAATTTCCATTCAAATAGTACTAGTCATGTCCGTCTCTCCAGCAGTGGACAATTGCTGACTCATGCCGTTGGCTACTTACAGTAGGGTACTCACTTTCCTGGGGTACATAACCCATAGTTACATAGTGCTGTTTTTGCTGATAGAGGGTTGCAGTGGGTTTGAAAAAGACATTGTTCATCCTGTTTAGACTAGAATAGATAGTCAAGCCTTAGTTCCTCATCAACAGTTTCACTTCTCTTAAAGTTTACACAGCAGCAGTCATGTGAGGACACTTGCAAGAAATATCCCTAAATGGCATTTGTGCATTTGTCATACTTCCAGTCATACAAATAGATTTTCTGTGGTAAATGATGATGATTGTGATTTTTATGATGCAATTAATTTGATGCAAGTAATTACAGAGATCTCAACTTTGGCTGGAGTCAAAAGTAGCCGCTACAGAAGCCATGTCTGTGTTGTAGAGCTTAGAGGTTATTTTTTGCAGTCTGGTTTGGCAGCTGTAATATTGCTGACCAAAAGACCCAGCTGACCAGAAGGCACAGCAGAGAAGATCACCAGATCATCCCAACCTTCCATCCAGGACCTGTGCTCATCCTGCTGCAGTAGCAGAGCCACAAACATTATCAAAGATTAAAGATCTCACCCACCCAACACACTGACTGCACTGACTGATGCACTAACATTATCAAAGATCAAAGATCACACTGACTGTTCATATCCCTACTCCCTGGCAAGTGCTACTGTAGCATGCGGTGCAGGACTACCAGACTCAGCGATAGCTTCATCCCCCACATCAGCAGACTGCTCAGCTCACTCAAGGCAATCTCATGAACAACCCCCACCCCCAATTCTGCTACCTCATTATCGTCACTAAACACATATTTACCTGCTATTCATGAAGTAGGGTACCTTTTACTTATATTGTCTTGCCATTGTCATTTTGTAGTCTGTGTTTTTTATTGTTTTTTGATATTGCTATTTAAATAGCACATTTGAGTGGGGAGAAACAAAACTTTGAACAGGCATTTCAAGTAAACTTTCAGTTAACTTCTGTCCTTCCCTTGAGTTTTAGGCGCTACTGACTGAACAAGTATTTTTGTCTTGTGTGAATTGAAATGATCTGCACTTGTGAAGAGTGTGTGTGAGATGTGTGAAGATGTGACACACACTTGCAAGTGGATTATTACAACACAGAAAACTTACATTTCCTGTTTAACTGGCTGAGGTTTCTTAAGAGACATAAAACACCAAGGACAGCTCTGGAAGAAGGAACATTGCTGTGAGTCTTCTATAAAGAAGTAATCCCTGATCTGGTAAGTTAACATTTTTATTAATTAGATTATCTGAACTAAAATCGATAATTTTCCAATCTGGATTTTTCCAGTTTCAATCTAATAATAATCAGCAACATCTCATAAACACTTAGTCTATGACATGATGCTTTGTAACACAGCTTGTTTGACAAAGGGAACAAAGTAAAGGGAAATACTTACAGCTCCATTAAATTCAACAAATGATTACGGATGGAACTGTTAAAGCAATAGTCCGGAGTACTTATAGAACAGTTAAAGCAATAGTCCGGAGTACTAATGGAACTGTTAAATCAATAGTCCAGAGTACTTATGGAACAAACATTTAAAGCAATAGTCTGGAGTACTTATGGAACTGTTAAAGCAACAGTCCGGAGTACTAATGGAACTGTTAAAGCAATAGTCCAGAGTGCTTATGGAACAGTTAAAGCAATAGTCCGGAGTACTAATGGAACTGTTAAAGCAATAGTCTGGAGTACTCAATCCAAAGCCCTGTTGTTTATGCTCACCAAGTACTGTTGGTAGAAAGAAGAACAAGAGAGTTTGGCACAACATAGACCATACAGTGAACTGGCAATTGTGCTAACTTTCAATGTTGACAGTTTAATCTGATGTTTTCCAGCCCAAAACCTGCTCAAATCCCACCAGTACTTAGTACAATATCTACCATTTGTATAATGCTACGCTCCATTATTTCATTAGAAATCATTATACACAGGTAACACACCATGACTTGTAGCATGGATCTTGGCAAAATCAAAATGGCATGAGGGAAAAAAGAAGTTGCTAATAGCCTTTGTGACAGGATAGCCACAGCAGCAGAGAAGATGGAGGAGACCAGATAGCTTCCAACAAAAAGTTTTCGTTTATTTTTTTTTCTTTTTTAAAAAGGTGCAAATATTTACAGTGACAAAACATGCATGGAAAATATGCAAAAGAAAAACAGTACAAAAAGGAAACAAACAGGCATAGAAAGCCAGACAAGGTCCTCAGACCCTGAACCACTACGCCGCAACCTGCAAACATATGACATGTGCACTTCACCACCACCTCTGACATACTGAGTCTCTGGGGCCCAATACAGAGCATAGCTGGCCATAGCCTCACCCACTGAATGTCCCATTGCCAAAAATAATCCATTAACTAAATAACAACACAGTTACTATCAAATAATAAATCAAATGAGAAAACAAATAATACACAAACATATGAAGTAATTGACATGCACAAAAACAACTTATTGGACCCCCAAAATTACCTTCAAATCAAAACTAATGAAACACCCTCATCACAATGGGCTACCCCACAAAGAACCCAGGAAACCCCTCTATTTCTCCACGGTGGAACAATTCATCTGTTTCCCCAAACACGGAAGTTTGGAGTTTTGAATGCCGAAGAGTGAGTCAGTTTTCACCAATAAATGAAGTTTGTAACTGCCAGTGTGCATGATTTTACTTTTTGATACTAGACAAAGATTATACAGATGAGGAATGAAAATGACAATGTGTTTTAAATTAATATTTCTAATGAGCCACAGAGGCACAAACATAGCCACCAAGAAATGCCTTTCCTTGTACCTTAGAAAGCTAAGCTTGGCCCTGTGTGATTAATCTATGGCAAATGGTGGTTAGTGACAAAGTGAAAAGAGTACATACAAACAAAAGTACATACGGTAGTAGCAATGAGGATAACGACAGGCAGGATGGCTGTGATTCAAAAATGCCGGCAAATGGCCGCCTGTGCTCTGTGCGCTACGCAAGTGTCATGGCTCAACCCGTGATAGCCTTCTAACTAAAATGAACTGAAATTATTCAGATAATTTGATTACAAAAATCGTGGCAAAATATTCCCAAAGCTTGATGTAATTTCACTCGTGTAGCTCAGTGTTTCTGAAAACTAACTTATATGGGCCACAGATGAGTCTGCTTTTGTGTCTGGTGCACAATGGATAGAAAAATAAGTCAAACATTACCTGGTCAGAAAATAGGCTGCTTGTCAATCTGGTGTCATCAAAGAGATGCATAAATGGTCTGTTATTAACACTTATTCAACATGAAGTTTTCTGTGAGTGAGAAAACGAAAGTAAACCATTATACAGGTAATGCAGTAGGTTAAGAAGCAACAGCACAAGATTTGTATATAATGTGTTCAGTTGAGTGATTGACAGTAGCCAAACTCTCTCTGGTGTGTCTGTGTGTGTCAAGTCCTGTTACTGCCTATGTAAGCTTGTCTGTCACCTGAACTGGGACATGCTTTTTGGTTAGACTACAGCTCTGCTTGTGAATGCAAAACAGTGCCAAAATCACAACCAGTGGCCAAAACTATTGCATCTCTGCTGTTAGATATAAGAACAGAAGCCTATAAATAGTGTTTGAAAACCGCCAAACTGATCCCAAACCAGCCCAAATTTTATTCACCCACCCAAGCCAATTTATACCCGCAAAATTAAATCCAAAACTGCCCAATCTGTCAACAGTGCCCACTTTCAGTTTAATTTGCCATGGTACCATTCAGTTAGCACAAGCTGCTGGTTCATTATTGGGTTGCTCATAATTCTCTCGGTCAGCAGTTTATGCTGCTGACAGCAGCATAAACCATAAATAAACATAGCGGAAGTAGTTTAGGAATGAAATAGAATGTTCAGGAATTGTTTTTGTTTTTACAGTTAAGACCACTTATCTCTAGGTATTCTTTATGAGGTCAGTGGTTGGGACAGTCTATTGTGTTTAAAAAGGATTGTTGTGTTCCTGGTAGCTGGACAGGACTTTCTGTGACTTAATTGTTTATTTGAATTTATTTCTAGGAGTCTACCATGGCAGGATGCCTTTCACTTCTGCTGTCTACTCTGGAAGAGTTGAAACTGAAAGAGCTGAAGAAGTTCAGGTTGTACTTAAGCGAGGGCACCCCGGAGGGCTTTGCTCGCATGCCAAGAGGGAAACTGCAGGAGGACAGTGATGCCACCGACATTGCCAGCCAAATGACTGGGATGTATGGCAGTGAAAACTCGCTGAAGATCACACTTCTTATTCTGAGAGAAATGAAACACAATGAGATTGCTGCAAGACTAGAAGGAGAGTTGGAGAGGACACAAACAAATGCACAGGGCCTACTATGGTGACAAAGTTTTTGTCGAGCTTTTGTCAGTCATACTTTTTATGTTTAAATGAGAGCCTTTAAACCACACTCAATTTATGTAGACATAAAGTTCTCCCTAGCTGCAAAGTGTGTACAGAGTTTAAATGTACCAAAAGCAGTATAACATTATTTTCAAATTTTTTATATTTTCAGTCCAGTTTTTTTCTCACAGTAATAAATGTGTTGGGGTATTACTAATATATCTCCTACCATGTTTGCAGTCAACTTAGCTCAAGGAGTGATGAACCACATAAACACGGTGAGTTCCCTCCCAGGTCAGCCAATATAATGACAGAGTCCTTTCTGTGTGTATGTGTGAACCATAAAGGAGGCCTGTAATTCAAATGGAGTTTAACTTCAGATGGAGTTGAGTGTCATGGAAAAGCAGCCCAAAGCAAGTGGTAAAATTGAGGGCTATTGGCAGAAGACCAGTAGTTCATGTAACAGTGGCTGTGTTACTGTTTTCCGTATCCTCTGCAGTTAGCATGCAAATCTAGCCCGGCCATCCTGTAATATCATGTTCTACCACTTGGCTGCTGTATTTACAGTATAGTACAATTTAAGGGAAAGCAGAGCTGGGTTTAAGATAACTGGAAACTGAAAATATTCCATGGGAAATACACTTAGCAACTTTAAAAATAACTTCAAGTAAAATACAACTTAAATACATAAAAATATTTTTAGAACAAGATCTGATATTTCACCATCCAAACTTCAAACTGGATTTTCTTAATGGTCTTAAGATTGTTTTCATTTCTTTACCATGTCATTCATGCAGAGAACCTAATCAAACAGGCCAGTGAACGAAACAAGGGACGTTTGAGGAGGAAGTTTGAAAGGCTTTTTGAAGGCAGAGAAGAGAACGAGAACCAAAGATACTTACATAAAATCTACACTGAGCTGTACATTGTAGACGCAGAGACTGAGAAAGTGAAAAGTCAACATGAAGTTTGGCACATTGAAATGCAATCGAGGACACAGACGTCAAAAGAGTCAATAATAAAATGTAATGACATCTTTCATTGTTCACCTGGACAAAGACAGCTGAGAACAGTCATCACTACAGGTGTTGCTGGTATTGGCAAAACAGTGTCTGTGCACAAATTTATTTTGGACTGGGCAGAGGGCAGAGCAAATCAGGACATTGATTTAATCTTTGTTCTTCCTTTTCGGGAGCTAAATTTGGTCCTCCATGACCAGTACAGTCTTCTAAAACTTCTGCTCGATTTTCATCCTGAATTAACGGATGTGGATGATAGGGTGCTTTATGAATCTAAAATTGTATTCATCTTTGATGGTCTGGATGAGAGCAAACTGCCTCTTAACTTTGTGGATAACAAGAATTTTTCCAATGTGAAAGAGGCCACATCAGTTGACATGCTGATAACTAACCTCATTAGGGAGACTCTCTTGTCTTCTGCTTATATATGGATAACATCACGCCCAGCAGCTGCCAGTCAGATTCCCTCTGAATACATAGATCGGTGGACAGAGATCAAAGGGTTTGACAACCAGCAGAAGGAGGTTTACTTCAAGAACAAAATCAAGAACCAAGTGGAGGCTGACCAAGTTATCAGACAAATAAAGCAATCCAGAATCCTTTATGTCATGTGCCACATACCTGTTTTCTGCTGGATTTTAACCACGGTGCTTCAAAAAATCCTTAGCCAGGGTAATGACAGAACAATTCCTCAAACCCTGACAGAAATATTTATCCATTTTCTGGTAATTCAGATGAACAGGAAAAAACAGAAGTATGAAAGGAGTGAAAAAGATCAAAAGAAACTATGGGAGTCAAACAAAGATGCAGTGCTGAAGTATGCAGAGCTAGGATTCAAACAGCTGGACAAGGGAAACATCTTGTTCACCGAGGAGGATTTGACAGACTGTGGAATTGATTTTAATGAAGACCTAGAGAAGGCTGGAATTTGCACTGAAATTTTTGTTGAGGATATCCTGATGCAGAAGAAAAAGGTCTTCTGTTTTGTTCACCTAAGTGTTCAAGAGTTTCTTGCAGCTATTTTTGTGTTACATTCTTTTGCTAGCAAAAACCTAAAGACTCTTCAAGACCATAATATTTATGGAAAGAAGCTGCACCACATCCTAGCCAGTGCCGTGGATAAATCCCTGCAGTTTCAAAATGGCCAATTTGATCTTTTCGTTCGATTTCTTTTGGGCATATCAATGGAGTCCAATCAGAAACTCCTTCAAAGACTGCAGATACAGACAGAGAGCAACTCAGAGGGCATCAGCACAACCATCAGGTTAATTAAAGCGAAAATAAGCTCTGGTGTCTATTCTGCTGAGAGATGTGTGAATCTCCTTCTTTGCTTGCTTGAAATGAAGGACAACTCTCTTGAAAGAGAGATTCAGCAGTATGTGACATCAGGAGCGACACTCTCTCCAGAACAGTGCTCAGTGTTGGCCTACATGCTTCTGATGTCTGAGAACATACAGGAAGAGTTTGACCTGGGGAAGTACAACACTACAAATGTGGGTCGCAACAGGTTGATTGTTGCACTTGGAGTGTACAGGAAAGCAAGGTGAGTGAAAAGACTGTGAAATCGTATCAGTATGAGATTTCAAAATAATCATTTGTGCTATATCCTAAGCAAACAAGTAAACCCTATGTCTATTTATGATGAATTTGCAGAAATATATTTTAAAATTTTGATTAACTTAATTTCAGTCAAATCCAAATTGGATTGTTTTTGTCAAGAGTGCTTAACCTACCAATCCACCCTCAGGGGGTGGGGGAATTGAACAGATATGCAGAGAATCAGCAGGTTGGTCTCAAAAGGGAAAACTTTACTTGAAGCGAAATCAGTAAACTTAAATACAAAGGGTTCTTCAGTCACAGTTACAAAATTCAACAGAGACTTCACAAAGCCAAACATGGTTCTTACAAGCCAAAAGGAAAGAAGAAACAGGCACATATAATTCAAGCTTTGTTGCTCAAAAGACACTTACTAACCTGGTGGCTTATGAGAACTCAGCAAAGACAATGAGACAAACTCCTCCTTAAATAGTTCCACCAGTCAGCTAATCACCGTCAATTATTCACTTAACCAATCACACACAGAGAAGGTTATGGGAAAAAAAGGCAAACAGAATAATAAAACATAGAACAGCGACATCTAGTGGCCAGGTGAAAACATGACTGGCTTGAAAAGTCCATAGAGTTTGGCAGTTTTGGCTTGATTTGTTTTGGCTTGAATTGTGAGTTCTCTCCATTAGATTCAAGTGACCTCCTTCCCATTCAAGATGATTTACAAAATCAGTGAAACCCCAGGGACCAATAACAACTGCTTATCCAGTCTAGGGCAGGTTTTTGTGAACATGGTTGGCATCACTTTTATGCACAACCAGTGTGCGAATGATGGTGTCAGCATTAAAAATTATATTGTGATTTGATAGTGTATATTCTCTGGAGTTAAATAAACACTGTTATGTCCTTTGAGAATTGAAAGTGAACTAAGAAGTGCATATCAATTATCAATTGAATATGTAATGGGTGTCATCTATACTATACTAAGTCTTAGAATTAACTTCTTTACCTGTATGTGAAATCAACAGTTGCCTTATTGCATGTCTGCTTGTCTGCTTCTAGGCTGGTTTGCTGCGATCTCACCAAGGAATCCTGTGAAGTTATTAAGTCTGTGACCCATGCAGAAAACTCACCACTGAGAGAGCTGGACCTCAGTGGTAACTGGCTGAAAAAAGATGTAGTCCAGCTGTTGTGTGAAGGGTTGACTCACAAAAACTGCAAACTGGAGGCTTTAAGGTCAGATTCAAGTATCAAAGCAACGTTATGTCTACACACAAACAGTATTTATAAGTGAAGCTGTAGTTGATGATGCTTTTATCCAAATAAGATGGAACTTGCAGGTGAACTTGCATTGCCCAAGGCAAGTGATCCAAAACAAGGGTTTCATTAAACTGCACTAAAGACTTGCTGCAAAATCAACCATCAATGTATAAAATTATATTTTACATTTTTTATCTTCTCACTGACAGACTAGCTGGCTGTGATTTCAGCTACATAAGCTGCAAATCACTGGCTTCAGTCCTTCGCTCACAACACTCACACCTGACGGAGTTGGACCTGAGCAGCAACTATGACCTCAAGGACACTGGAGTAAATTACCTGAGCATTGCATTGATTCACTCCAACTGCAGACTTGAGAAACTGGGGTATCATATTTATCTCTTGTGTTTCTCTGAAGCAATAACCATTATTTGTGTTTAATCTTCTGTCCAGCATCTTGTATTACAGTAATTGTATGAAAGGCACTATAGAACTTTATATTTTTTGAATTGGAACAATAATTGTATTGCAGTTGTCTGGTCTTGTTAGGTAACTTTTCTCTGCTGGCAATTTTTGCATTTGCATGCAAGCAGTGCACTCAAACACGGACTACTACTGTATGTGGTGTCTTCCTTTTGTGTCACCAAAAAGAATAATAGAAATGTCACTTTCCTCACAGGCTTGCCTATTGTGAGCTCACGTATTGTACTTGTAGAATTCTGGCATCTGTGTTGACATCAGCAAATTCACGACTTAGATACCTAGACCTAACCAACAATGATTTGTGGGATTGTGGAGTAAAGATGTTGTCAAGTGGCATGAGTCACTTAAACTGCAAACTGGAAACACTGAGGTATGACCTGTTCACATAAAGCACAGTGCTTCTCAGTCAAAGCTGGACTAAAATATGTGTGATGTAAATACAGCCATATACAACAGTACAGTAAATGTTTCAAAGGAAGACTGGGAGCAAGTAGGCAAGAAAATGCCTGATGTTTTGTCCTGTTTTGTCCCTATTTTTCAAAGCGGGCTGTACACATGTACATATATGTTACTCCACCCATAGCCTTGTTGTACAAGCTTGCCAAGTGCTGTCAATAGAAAGAAGAACAAGAGAATTTGAAAGAAGACAGACCTGCTGGCTGGCAACTAATGGTAACTGAATGGTACTGTGCGTAAAGGGAAAGTGAGCTTATGATGCCATTCAGTTAGTGTTACCTGCTGGTTAGCTGGTGTATCTTCTTTCAAATTCTCTCCTTCTTCTTCTTACAGACTGCAGACGGCAAGCTTCTATAGCAGAGCTATGACTTCAAGTTGTCTTTTTTAGTCAAACAATTGTGAAAGGTATTCTTGGTACTGGCTGAATACATATAGCATAATTTAGAACTAAACTGTGGTAATTACAAAGTGATTCTCTCTCTCTCTCTCTCTCTCTTGTCTCTCTTTCTCAATGTTAATTTCTATTTCAGACTCTCTGGCTGTCTTGTCTCCAAATTGGGTTGTGAGCATTTGGCCTCAGTACTCTGGTCAAATCCCTCCCATTTGAAAGAGCTAGACTTGAGCTACAATCATCTAGGAGATTCAGGAGTCAAAGAACTCTCAAGGCTTCTTGAGGGCAACGTGTGCAAACTGGAGAAGCTGAGGTGAGTGTGGATTACTTACTTAATTTTATGAGTTCCCACATTATTTTTTTATTATTTAATGTCTAAGGCCAAACATAAATCTTAGTGTGTGTGTGTGTGTGTGTGTGTGTGTGTGTGTGTGTGTGTGTGTGTGTGTGTGTGTGTCTGTCTCTGTGTCTATGTGTGTATGTGTCTGTTTCCCAACAGTGTTGACCACGATGGGAAACACATGTTGAAAGCAGGTCTACGAAAATGTGAGAAATTGAATTTATTTAATTAATCCACACTGTTGTATGTTATTGTATGTTTTTTGAGCATGATAAGAGACCACACCTTGTTTATGATCATCTGAATACGTGTGTATGAAAGAAAGTCCATGAGAAACATCAAAGTTTTTCTGTATTTCAGGAATTTTCTGTATTTTCCTTACATAAAATATTTATTCTTATACTTATGTACTGCTTTAGTTCTTATCCAAACAACAACAGCATAGTTTACCATTAAAGCAGAGGATCTCCTTGACTGTCAATAGGGAGCCTAAGTCACGCTCTACTAGCCTACTTCTGTACTTCCAATCCATGGGACCTAACTTAACAAAAAATATGAACGGGAGTCAATGGAAAGATTGGAAAGATGGAAAATTATTTCTAGTCCCCTTTGAGATGTACTATGAATTTCACATATGTTGTGTAGATTTTTCGACAGACTTTGAGAGATATGTTAGGTTAGGTATACTAGGTGAGTCAGTAAAAGTTTTAGGTTGCTACCTGCTGGGTCACTCAGCAGCGGATAAATGGAAAGATATACCTTATGTGTTTTATATTATTATTATAGGCCTATATTATATTACCTGATGTGTTTTATCCTGTGACTCTATTCAGCTCAGTGGATTCTTGGTCTTTTCATAACAAAGAGTAGTCCAAAGTTGCTACAAGACCTGTTGCTAATATGGTTGTGAATCACAGCAAGACTAGTGTTATCTTCAGTGGTGTCACGATACGACTGACAGTCTGTAGCCACTGGAGTTACAAACTTTAACAATGCTCTGATTCAACAGTCATGAGACGAACTGCAATTTTCTTTACATGAAAAATTATATTCAAAATTCACAAAAAGTTTATATCGACTGGGACCAAAAAATTATTATTTTCTGTGTTCACCCCCATTCAAAATTTCTCAGACGATAGGTCCCTAAGGGCAAACCAGAAGGGGTGGAATTTAGGCTCTCTATCTAACCCTGAAATCTACTGCTCTATCAGTCAATTGCAAAGAGTTAAAGTGATTTCATTGAATCCTGTTGGATTCAATTAAATCATTCTTTCTTCCTTATAGATGCCTGCAAGTTGACATTCAACCAAAATACAGCACATCCCCATCTGTCCTTCTCTAAAGAAAATCAAAAGGTGATGCGTTCGCGAGAAAAATGCTCCTATCCTGAACATCCAGAACGATTTGAAGAGTTTGTACAAGTATTGTGCTCAGAGGGCCTCACTGGACGCTGCTACTGGGAGGTTGACCTGACTGGAATAGTTTCTATTGGAGTGGTTTACAAAAGCATCAGCAGGAAAGGTGATGACAGCAAGCTTGGACACAACAATGTCTCCTGGAAACAAAAGTTTCAGACTCTCCATCTTGGCAAGAAACACACTTCTCTTTCTAGCCTTTTGTCAAGCTACAGTCGAGTTGGAGTGTATCTGGACTGGAAAGCTGGTATGTTGTCCTTTTTCACAATCAATGGGCATGACCTAAGACATGAGCAGACATTCTATGCTGAGTTCACTGAGCCCCTCTGTCCAGCATTTGAGCTTCTGTACCATGACATCCAAGAATCTTCAGTGATCTTGCTCTAAACCAACTTAGCACTGGACCCTTCCCTGATTTTTGTGATTTCCAGTTGGTAAAATGTGGCAATTCCTAAAAACTTAAAACTTAAAACTTAAACATGGTGAATATGCCCAAGAGACAAGAACAACTCCTGTAGAACTCTTATACTTAATGTTGGAAATGGAAATAATGAATCTTTCTAAAGGAATGACTAAACATAAGACAAAATATGTTATAATTAAATGGCTGAATGATTTTAGAGATATATTCTGATTTTTTAATGAATATTGAGTTTGAGAGTAAAGAGAGTGAAACCTAATTTCCACAAAGTAACCTCCTCTACCTGCCTGCAGACAGATGATGCAATAGAATATGCACACTATGAAGAGAAAATCAGTCATTTTTCTGTGGTTACCAAACTTGACTTTATTGTGGCAGTTTTTTTCACAGGTAATGTATTATACTGTATACCTTGGAAAAAGCCATGTTATTCTCAGAGACAGGATCCTTGTAGGAAGATCCTATGAAAGAGAAGATTTTGGGCACTGTGAATACACAAGACAAGTCTTTCTAAAGCTGGTCAGTGTCAAATGTCCTACTCAGGGGTGCAACAAGGAATCAAGTCCATCAACTTTGCAGGTTTTCAGTGTCTTAGCCCCTACCACTACATAAATGCTTTGTTGAGTGATGACTGATAAATTAGTAGTTGCTGTATATTACTATGCCTAAGTTCACAATAAATACTGCATCACTACTTCGCTATCTGGAAACTATAGCTCTAGTAATAGTAATTAAATGCTTTTGAAGCCTGTTTATAGACTACAGTGAGTTCTACTACATGTGTCAAGAAAACTGTGGACTGTAATGAGTCTGCTGACACCTGTTGTCATTAAATAATATGGCATTACTGGGCACAGCTAATAAGCCTCAATCTAACACCATGCATCATACTGTAGTTCTAAAGACTGCTCTGCGTATTTTCATTGGGTATTGTGGTTAGTACATTTTGTTTTTGTATAGTATGCTACAGCATTTTGAATCACCTGAGGGTGTATTAGGCCTTTTGAAGAAGGCCTGTGAAATCAGAGGTGACTCAGTAGTGCTCATTGTTGTGGTATGAAAGAGTTTTTCTAAACCATGTTGACTACAGACAAACTAGGTGTGACAAATGTATCTGGGTTCGCTCTTCATCTCCTTCAGATCTGCTGACATCAAAGTGGCAATCACTGATGTGCCATCAGCCAGGTTGTCATATCGGACTGCAACAGCACCATATTTCTCACTATGAAACTTGCACATCAGACGGGATCCATCCTGGACCCATATGGGATTTTCGACAGGGCCAGAGCACATCTCTCTAGCTATGGCAAAGTAACTCTCTGGTGGAAGATTATTGTTGTTTGGATCAAGTTTTGGAAAGACAGAATGCTTGTCGTAGTGGTTAGCTGCTACCATGGAACTTTTAAACTGCATATTTCCATTTTTTGCATTTTCCACTTCACACGTCCTAATCAAATCCTGGAATTCTTCAACAATGTTGTCTTGCATCTCTCTATCATTCAGAAATGCATCTGCAACTCTTTCAAAGTAAAAGTTTTTGGCTTTCACTCTCGGCGGTCTGACTGGATTGGGGTTCTGCTTTTGCAGGTCAGAGACTTGGGCATCTAGACGACGAATCACATACTCTGTGGCAGCAGTAATTTCACTGACATCCTTACACCCCATCCGATCGGCCATTGTTTTGGCAGCCTCCACACATTTTGGACTGTAATTCTTGCCAGATTGTGACAGAACTGGTCCATTCTTTGAGTGTCATATGGTGAAAGTCCTGTCAAGCCTAAAGCGTCTTCAATTTTTTGTGAAGCCCGTTCTAGCTCTCTTTCAAAATGTATTCTGTATTTACTTTTGATCGAGGCAACACTTGTGTTGAACTGTGCCTCTGTGATTTTGTTGTTTTTCAGAGCATTTGAATTTTCAATAAGAATGGATCGCTCCTGCTCTGACATCTGCAAAAATGCTTTCCCATTAATGAAAAGCTCATTATTCACACTTAGATGATTGTCTCTCACTATTTGGAAATGCTGGAAAAATTCTTCCAGGTGGTCAATCTTCTTCAGGTCACGAATGAATTCCTTGTTCCCATGCATAGTTCTGACTTTTCCAGGTTCTACCATTTCCTTACGGGACAGAAGCATGTGATCAAAGGCATCTCTGTTCTCTGTAGGGAGACTGTTCCTCTTTGCAACAAGAGTCGCTTGTTGAGCATTTTTAATAATGCTGCTGGCAGTTTTGAAAGTCACAAAAGAATGAGTAAAGAAGAAAATGCTAGTGCTAACCTGCAGCACATCAAGGGCGGTCACTTTATCCTTTTTCAACACTTCATAAATGGAGTTGATGACTCCCAAGCCATGGACAGTCAAGGAGGAGAAGTTCAGTGCTGAACAGAAGAGACGAGTTCCACTTCCTGCCAGCTCCCCTGCTTCTGCTGTGAAGACCAGGGCCTCACCAGTCCCCAGTGTTGCAATGCTAAATAAGGAGGCAGCAGTTATTAGCCAGCTGTCTCTGGCTTCGCTGGATTTGAAAGGGTTAAGGGACATTTTATGGATGCCCCTGTCCACAAGTGTCCCCACACTCTTGCCTGTGATGTAGGCCGCGGCTGGAGCTCCCACAATTGCACTGGCAGTCATGAGTGGTACCCCAATCAGTGCCGTAGGAGGAATGCATGACAAGACAAATCCTACCACCATTGAAACACTTGTGACAATGGCAGAGGATTGTGACGCAATATCAAATACTTGGAGTACTTTTTCACCTGAGGTTTGGTCGTAAAACTTCACCTGGACATCTGCACCTGAGAGCACATATTCAGCATCCTCTGGTGTGCAGATCCAGCATCCGCGAAAGATATTGTGCCCTAGAAAATCGGTCCAGTCCTGATATACCCGTCCAACATGATCAATGAAATATGACAACGTGGGTTTTTTACCATCATTCTTCTTCACTCTGACAAGAGGAACTGTAACTTGGGTAGATTCATCTTTATAGGCACAGACAAAAAGAAAAGCAATGATCACGTCATCCTTCTCATTGCAATATGTCTTACACTTCTCTACAAGTTCAGACACAAACTCCTTCTGTTCAGTCGTGTAGCCATCGCCATCCTCACTTTGTGGGGGCCCAACAAAGGCATAAGAAATCTTCATCCTGAGCTCATTCTCATGGTGTTTCCGCTCAAACCGATCCCAGGTTCGGTCACCGAGAGAAACAGCAAAGTTCTTTTGTGTAGCTTTCGCTGTCTTCTTCCACTCGTCTGACATAGCTGTTCCAGAATGAGGTGGTCACAACTGTAAAAATATGAAGACATGAATACAATATACTGTGAAAGTATAGAGAACTGTAATGAGACAATTGTGATCATAATTTTACATTTGCCTCCACTTGTATTTGTGGATTGATACATTTTTAATCTCTTCACATATTCACTTTGCAGCATACATAGGTCGTGTGTACAGCAATATTTGGTTGTAAATCAAAACAGTTTGGGACATTGGCAACTCATTTAAAATATGATCAAAATAACCATAGAAGCTTTCGCACAATACTTGTTAGGACTATAAGTGTGCTTACTTTGGCTTTGCCAATTATGATTAGAGGAGATTAGAGGAGAAAACATTAGGTCTGGCAGTAAGCCAAGAATGAGAAATTCAGTGAAGGAAACACAGCACCTACCCTGATCCCTGATCCCTACTTACCTTATTTAAATATGCTTTGCAAAAATTTGATCTAAACAGCTTAGTTTGTTTTCAGATGTAAGTGCATAATTATATCTCACAGATCCTGGTGTCAAACACTGGTCCTTGTTCAATAACCTGTGACAGTTACTTCACAGACTTCCAGTGATGCTGATGCAGTTTGATGTCACATTGACTTATGTCTCATTTGCCTCATTGGTATGCTTCTATCTATGCTGATCCCATGACCATTGATAGGGCTAACTGCCTTTAGGCAAAAAAAAATCTGACTGTGTGACTATGTCAAGGAGGTCCTGAACAAAAAGAGGAAGGCTTTAAAAAATAAGATAAGAAGGAGATAAAGGAGCACAGAGGAAAGTAAAGCAGAGGAGTGTAAAGAAGGTGGATCTGAGGAAGACAATTACAAAACAACAACATGAAAGAGGTCTGGGAAGGTCTGGGAGGGCGTAAAAACTATCACCAGCTGCAAAAAAACTCACCCCCTGTTCCTCCCCTGCATGGCACTCTATCAGCCTTGCACAACACTCTCCCTCCTGTGGCTTAAGTGCACTACCCAACATCACCACAGAGGGGATTCAAGCTGCAGCACTGCCCGTTCCCCTCCCCTCTGCCCAGCCTCTTACCTGTATGACAACAGACCAGGTCAGAGATTCATAAAAGAGAATTCGCACCAGAAAGGCAGCTGGACTGGATAAGGTGTGCCCTTGGCTTTTGAAGACTGTGCTGCTGAACTGGCTGAGCCCCTTAAATGCACTTTTAAACTCAATACCTCCTGCATTGTCCCTGTGCCGAAGAAAAGCCATCCCAGTGAGCCAAATGACTTCAGACCAGTGGCACTTACTTTACATCTTATGAAGACACTGTAGTGGCTTCTAATCAACATCCTTAGGCCACAGGTAGAACATATCTGGGACCCCCTGCAGTTTGCATGCAATTCTATACTTTTTACACTGGGCCCAGTGCGGGGTGGCGCAGTGAGACTTCTGTTCTTCGACTTCTTAAGCGCATTCAACACCATTCAGGCCCTGATGCTACAGGACAAACTGGTCAGTATGCAGGTGGATCCATACCTGGTGACATGGATACTGGACTGCCTTACCATCAGACCACAGTATGTCAGACTGAATGATATCACATCAGACACTGTGGTCAGCAGCGTTTGGGCCCCTCAGGGGACAGTGTTGCCCCCCTTCTCTTCTCCCTCTACACAGCAGAATTCAGTTACACTTCTGAGCTGCGTCACATCCCAAAGTATGCTGATGACACCGCCATCGTTGGATGCATGGGGTGAACAGGACGAAGAGTACAGAGGTCTGGTGAGGGACTTTGTCGCCTGGTGCCATCTAAACATTTTACACCATTTAGCACTCATTTGAAGACATCCTCATTTGAACATTTTACACCAATCTTTTAAGAAAACTGGACTTTTTATTTTTTTTACAATGAAGTGTTGTGAAGTGTTACTTGTTTTTTTACTGTGTGGTTACAATGTCTGAAAAAACATTAAACAAGCTGCTGGCCATCCTGGATGATGTCAGCCACCCCCTGCATTCCACCATCATCAAATGATGGAAGGGAAATGTCGAGGAGACAAAGACTTGATTTATGTAGTGGGTCAGCTATTTCACTCCGCATCTGATTATTGCAGTTTTATTCTCAATAAACTTTTCATATTACCACGCAGTATTTTAAGAACAATGGCTTCCTTTTTTATGTCTACATTAGTAATTTTATGTCTGTACCACAACGGTACGGAGTTGCTGGTGATTAGAATTTCCTGCCGGGATTATTATTCTATACTTATCTATCTATCTATCTATCTATCTATCTATCTATCTATCTATCTATCTATCTATCTATCTATCGATCGATTGATCTATCTATTTATGAGCTCTGGAGAACAAGTCAAGGTCACAGAAGCACTTCATACAAATACACTTGAAAAAAAATTATACATTTGATATGATATTCTATATGAACTACATAGCTTCAAGAGTTGCTAAAAACACAGAATATTCATAGGAAAGTAAACAAATGTGAGTAACAGGCACATAGGCCTAATTGAAAGTTCAAGCAGGCGAGTAAATGAGACACATTGGAACTCTGTAGAGCATGTAGAAATGTAAGTAAATTAAAATTAAGTAAGTAAGTAAACATAGTAAGTAAAATAATACATGGATTAACAAAACTGGAGAGCACAAAAAGGAGCAGACAAGAGATAAAAACATGGGAGATAAAATGCCCTTACTGTGTCTATATGTCTATGAAATGAACAGATAGCTCTTTTATATGCTTTATCAAGTCTGATGTCCATAGCATATGTGCACAGTCATTCTCCTATCCCAGGGATCAATGTGATAGCACAAGCTCTGTGTTGCTAAAAATAGTAGCAGACAAATGCCCCTTCTGACTCCAGACTCTGCTTTTAGCCAGCCTCATTTCATTCAGCAGATAATTACATAAAGCTGAGAGCTCTCTGTTAACTGACAGACATCGGTAACTTGTTATCTTCTCCTCTGCTAACAGTGAACAATGACATAGAGTCTGTATAACTTACCCATGTGGAATCTCTCTAATGTCAGTCCCTCTGTCATAAATGGCTCTTTGTGTTTAAGGGTTTGGACTCTTCCATTTGCAGGGATAGGCAGGGGTGTGTATGAGTTAGTCAAACAAGTGCTGATGTTTTCAGTAGTGGAGAATCTTGGACTGTCTGACTGCATTCTTCAAAACAATCTTATGTTAATGTAATTGATACATAGTATTAATTTAAGCTCCTTCAATGCAGCTGCCCTGAAGAATGATTATGTCAAAACATAGACGTTCCTCTTCCCATAACAGAAGGACTTGTGGGACAGCAAAACTGAAACTATAAAACCCTCTTAACTAGAAAAATACTCGGAGAGTGTAGACCTCCAGCAAGGCATTATAGGGTCACTGACTCAATAAAAATTCCAGACTATGTTCCAGATCACTAGCAAAATTTCATCACCTGTTCCTTGACCTACTACCCATGTTGTTAGAAAATTTAAATTCCAGATCCACGCAGTACTTTTTGAGTTATCTTGCTCACAGACAGACAGACAGACAGACAAATGCTGGTGAAACATAACCTCTATGGCAGAAGTAACAATAGCCTACTTATGATGGTGTTCTCCTTGGACTGCTCATATGCTGGTTATGTAGTTTTCTAAAGAAAGGGGGCTCCATGTTGTCTGCACCTGAGGGAGTGTTTTTAAATGGTGGACTCATTACGCATTGCAATACCACTTAAGTGCTGCAGTCAATCTGCAGGCCTCTCACTTAAGCTCTTGTTTCTATCTTGTCTTATGAGGCTGCAGCTAGTCCACTTCCTCGGGCCTTTCTCTTAATAGATATATTTGCTTTTAGTGTCCTTTTTTTCAATAGCTCATCCATGTTAATGGGCAACCAGTCACAAAAAACACAAGAACATTCAAAAAATCCATGAATGTGTGTAAATAAATCCTGTTTGCCACAGTTGTCCACAAGGTGGTGGCATACAGACATCATATAGAGGTGAAAGGGCTTCCAGTATGGTGTAACACTTTAAAGATCAGGACAATTTTGTCTGACAAAAAAAAAACATGATTGATGTGTATTCAAAAAATGCTACTAAACATTTTTCTAATTAGACAAGTAATTTTTCCATGAGCCAGCTTGTAAATTAAGTTATATCTCCTCAACCTTAGACTGTAGGATTATTTTGGTGTTTTTCTTAGCTTACCAGAATTTATATTCATTTTTCAGTGAACAAATTACAGGCCTTATATGATGTTTTATTTAGACACAGTGCTGACTCTCCATTATAGTAGGAGGAAGTGAAGCTCAGTTCAGCAATACAGCTGAACACGTATACCGGTAAAAAGGTCAGAGACAGCACAAAGGAATACCCAAATGAGTTCAGTTAATGTTTAACAGATTAGGATGTGAAAGTAAATTTCATCAACCAGCCATAACAACACGGAAGCTTGTGTTTTGTGCAACTGTGTATCTTAAGTCTTGGAAATGGCTTCAAAGCTAAAACTGGATATATCGTGTCCTTTGTGCTCTGAGATCTACAAAGATCCTGTCATCCTGTCCTGTAGTCACAGCTTTTGTAAAACCTGTCTACAGCAGTTCTGGGAATCTAAACAGCCCAGTCAATGTCCTGTCTGCAAGAGGAGATCATCAAAGGACTCCATCCTTCCAAATCAGGCTTTGAAGACCATATGTGAGAGTCTGTCTGGGATGGTCTTACAAGAGAAAGAGGAGACACAAATTGAGAGTCCTGATGATAAACAGCCTGTGTGCCTGGACTCGAAAGAACCTGCAGCTGCATTTGTTTCAGAGGTAAGGCTCTTTGGTCATAGACTACCTGAGTAGCACCTTGCATTCCCACAAAGTGGTGAGTCTTCTCTTCTCTGAACACACTGCTGGTTCTTCGAAACAACAAAACCTCTCTTTTTACTGAATTTGCTCAGAGCACAGGCAGGTTTAAAGATAATATGGGCGGTTTGAGGAGGAAATATCTCACTCGGTCACAGTTAAGTCAGTCAGGGCCCAATTTCATTCGGTGGAAATAATTTTAAGGCTCCTGGCTATGTTTTGCACACTCAAATAGTGTAAGCAAAGTATGCTATGATAATATACCAAAAAGACTGTAGCTCTAAATCCAAAGCTCCTCTGGCTTTCATGAGTTTGTATACTTCTGTATTAAAGAGAAATTTATCTGTATATAGAAGAAGACATTCGGCTATTTATAGTCCTATTCTAAACCAATGACTGTTTGGTGTGCAGTAAATCAATGAGTGTTTGCCTGTACCCATAGCCTATGGGTGTGGCACTATGATTAATATAAAAATAATGAAACATTTCCTGATCCTGACTTCATGATTTTTGACTTAATCAGTAGAGATATAATGGCCATGAACTGGCTAAAAATCTAAATAAATATGTGAGGATTAAAACATTTGAGATGAAAATAAATTGCAATAGATTTTTTTTTTAAGCAAAAGCCATAATCTTCAATGCACATAAACAGGTGCCTCCAGGAGTATGGGGAGATAGTGAAGGACCACATACATATTGTACATAACAATATCCCAACATACATGGGAGTATGCAGGAATGGATACAGTTTTGCTGTCCATGCCTGATCAAAACTCCTGACTTGACCGTTATCTACACTAAGGCAATGCTATTCAATCAGGCTATTCTATCCACTCATATTGGCCCGGCTGACTGACAAGACTGAATATTTCCCATATGTCCCAGAGACTTGTAAGAATTTTTAAAAATATATAATTTATTCAATAAAAAGACACAAGTGATACAAACCTCTGCTCTGCTCTGTCTCGGGCTGGTACAAGTAGTGTTAAATGTAGGTGACATAAGTAGGAGACCCGAGGTAAAGTGTGATTAACTATGTGGTTGACGATTAAATACTATTGCAGTTTAATTTAGAGGTACTCATATCAGCTTCCATAGTTACCCATTTATTTTAAATCCATCATGGGTGATCTTATGTCTGTGTTCACGCCTAGATGCCTTTGGTAGCACCGCCCCTCAGAAAAATTAATTACAGGAAACAGTTGCATGAATCATAAGCAACTTCATAAGCCCTCATAAGCCCTTGTGACACTGAGGTCTTACCATTGTTCGTGTTTTTTATGTAGACATATTGATTACTTTGAATAGTAGGCTTAAAGGAGAAATCCAGTGTGAATCAATACATAGTCCCACAGTTAAAGGTCACTGAGTGCTGTCGGTAGAAAACAACAATAAGACAATTTGATACATTATAGATCAAATAGCAAATTTTCTATTCAAATTAACTCACTTTCAGTTTCATTTTCTTACGTCTCATTCAGTACTGGTTTGTTATTCGATATTCAGCATAAACCAGAACATATCCTGTGCTGAGAAACTCACACTGCATTCCATACACTTTTCCAACTGCTGAAACAGCACTTAAAGTGATTTTACTTGACGGTGGTACAACCGTATACGGCAGTGCAGTGAATCAAATTTTAATCATGATAACAATTATTGCTCCCAACAATCTCAAACATCACATAATCAGCAACAAAGAATTATTTTATCACTTTCCATTTGGCAAGTAGACCTACACTATAACGCCTTGGACACACAACTTGCGCGGCGGACAAGAAGTGGGTTTGTTGCGTAACTGCACAATTTCTACAGTAATCAAATCAGTCGACATACTGTGACTCTTTAAAAATGATCATAGCTGGATCCCATCTTTTTGAGACACAGTCCTGAGGGGAAAAGATTATTTGTGATCTGTGATCATCTTGAAATTAATTTTTTTTTTTTGAGTAATTGATTTTTAAAAAAATAAATAACACATAATTGATACATATCTTATAGTTGTATAATGGATAACGTTACTTTGCTTTTCACTGATCACTGCTCATAAACAGGATGATGTCCATGCTTTACCAAAATGTTCTGGTGAACCAACCTTGGACAAGGGTGTTGGTAGAGCCAAAGACATAGATTGGTTAAATGACATAGTGCTCAACATTGCTAACAGGGGAAACCGGGGCAGGAAAGTCTTCCTTTGTGAATGCCATCAGGGGTCTTAAAGATACTGATAAAGGAGCAGCATCCACTGGAGACGTAGAAACAACCATGAAGCCCACAATGTACTGCCACCCAAAGATGCCCAATGTGAAGATCTGGGACCTCCCAGGCATAGGAGGTGCAGAAATCGGCTCAAAGACCTATATAAAAAATGTACAATTTGAAAAATATGACTTCTTCATCATAATAAGTGCAACAAGATTTAGGGAGCATCATGCTGGCAAAGGAAATCAACAAAAGGAGAAAGAATTTCTACTTTGTTTGTTCAAAGATTGACGTGGATGTAGAAGCAGCTAAAAGAAGGGGGTTAAGGGAGGAAAAGACACTGTAACAAATTAGGAATGACTGTCAGAAAAATCTGTCTTCCTGATATCATCCTTTTACATTGACAAATTTGAGTTCCAGGAACTCCTAAATGCTCTAGAGACAGAACTTCCAAATCAGAGGCATTATGCACACTCTGTTTCTGGTCATACACTTTGTACACTGGTATAGCCATGGGTGGTTTCTGATCGTACACTGTGTACAATGTTATAGCCATGGGTGGGTTCTGATCATACACTGTGTACACTGGTATAGCCATGGAGGGTTTATGATCATACACTGTGTACACTGGTATAGCCATGGGTGGTTTAGGGACAATGGGTGAGTGGCACGAGCCACCAGCAACAATACAGTACAGTTATTATTACTGGTACACTTGGTTTATAGAGAGAACCAACATGAGATGCAATGCATCCTGGCGAGTTAGGAAAGTCAACAATGTCCAAAGAAAGTAGATAGAGAGAATAAGTTGGTGAAGTATTGATATAGGATCATCAATAATTGGTTACATTTCACTTTATAGCTGCCTGGGGAGTCTCGCTGCTAATATGATATCTCCACTGTTGTAGCACCGATTTCTTTCATTTTTGGGGTACTAGTAGTAAATACTGGCGGTAGTCATCTAACAGTGGGGTATAGGTCCATTTCAAGACATTTCAGAATGTTATAACCTTCAGAATGCTATATCTTCTTGTATTTTCTTTACAAGGTGAGTCCAATACTTCACCATAAAAAGTAAAACATGAGTAGTGACTATAACCTTCTTCTTTTTAGAACTTGGGAGATCAAGAAGCTGAAGTCCAAGATGTGCTACTTGAATCTGGAGAATCCAACATGGAGCAAGCCCACATCAAAGCAAGCAAACTAATAGAGCAGTTAAATGACATCACTCTCGACATTGCTGTGACTGGAGACACCGGGGCAGGAAAGTCCTCTTTTGTAAATGCCATCAGAGGTGTACATCATGCTGATAAAGAAGCTGCACCTACTGGAGTCGTAGAAACCACTATGAAGCCCACAGAGTATATCCACCCAAACATGCCCAATGTGAAGATTTGGGACCTGCCAGGGATTGGGAGCCCAACGTTTAGAGCAGCAAAGTACATGAAAGAGGTGAAATTTGAAAGATATGATTTCTTCTTGATCCTCACATCTGGAAGAGTAAGAGAGAACGACCTCAAACTGGCTGCAGAAATCAAGAAAAAGAAAAAGAATTTCTATTTTATTCGCACAAAGGTAGACCAGGAGGTACAAGCAGAGAGAGAAAGTAAAGGAGTGTCAGAGGAACAAACACTCCAAGTCATTCGAGATGACTGTGAACAAAGACTGAAAGCATTAGGATCACCTCCCATTTTTCTTGTGTCATCCCATTACCTGGAGAAATTTGAATTCAGCGACATGGTAAAAACTCTAGAGAAGGATCTTCCAAAGAATAAGAGAAATGCGCTAATTCAAAGTTTACCAGTTTATTCAATGGAGATTCTTGAGCAGAAATACAAGAAATTTAAAAATATTACCTGGGCTTTGGCCTTAGCATCAGGTGGAATAGCAGCAGCCCCAGTGCCTGGCTTGTCTCTTGCAGCTGATATGGCAATGGTATTTAGCTTTTTCACCAAAGTCTACTTTTCCTTTGGCCTTGATGATAAATCCCTTCAAAAGCTGTCAGAAAAAGTAAATAAGCCAATACCGGTAAAGATAAAGACAATACCACTTGTTAAGGCACTTGCTGAAAAGTCAGTGCAAGGAGTAATGAGACTGCTAACGTTACTTACAGTATCAGAAGTTGCTGAAAGTGCACTCAGTTTTCTGCCAGTTGTTGGGACTGTAGCTGCAGCTGGGCTATCGTTTGTCACAACACTTAAAGCTCTTAGACAGGGCTTGACAGTACTATATGATGCAGCCAAAGAGGTGATTCAAATGGCTGGACTTGATCAATGATTCTGATTCTGTATTTCAAATCTTTTGTATTTGCAGGTACATATTTCATTTACAAATTAAAATTGAATTAGCTTTTTAAATGCTGATATATCATAATTATGTGTTTCATAAGTAATATAGTGTGAATGAGTTTGTTTAGGGGAGGATCCAAATGAGGCCATAAGTTACTAAGTTACCTTTTTTTTTTTTTTTTTTTTTTTTAATAAATTGAGTAAATCCCTAAAAAAAGCAAATTATTAGACATGCCTCCAGATGTAGTTGTGTACCTGCAGTGAACCAGATCCTGATTCTGACTATCACAGAGGTAAATAAATGATCATATGAGCTTACCATTTTGCCTTTTCAAATTTAACTTACTTCAAATACATGTGAAGTAGCCTTGTATAATATTGCAGATATTAGATAAGTATTTTAGGGCTGTTTTCAGTATATTGTAATCAGGGAGTAGATTGGTGAGAGTGGTAATGGGTATAAAAGCTTCTAATGTGTGTACATGTTTTGTACTTCGAAAATGACAAATTTAGGTGCGAAACATCATATGAACCTTTATTTTTTCTGATTTAATCAAGTGCTGAAGAAAATTTATGTTTTAGTACAAGTGACTTGTGCTTGTTTAACTATATAATTTGTCTTTTACTTTCTTTTTTTTATAAATACTGATGGAAGGCTCAATACCTGCAAACCGGAATAAAAGTTCTAAAATAAACTTTTATTTTATTGAGTGCATGATGTTATCATTCAGCATCTGTGTTTTGTCTTTTACTCAATCAATAAACAACAGATGATTACTCCTTCCTTTGACTGAGTCAATGATGTTGCCAGTACACTACATGACATCCATTAATTATTAATTAACTCAATTAATTAAATGCTCTAACGCCAAAATAAAAAAAATGTTCATCACCTATGGAACAGACAAGACTGAAAAAACACCATCCAATGATTTTAAGCCATACATCAAAATGATTGGTGATGTGTCTATCAAACTCAACTGCCATTTGTTCCTCCCCCTTCCCCACTCTGCACTTGTTCCTGTACTCTGGAGGCGTGGCTTTAGGAGGAAGTCTGAAGAAAGGGGTTTGTTCTTTTCAATAGTGAATTTTCAAAATGTAGCTTGCTCAAACATTTTCCAGGATCTCCTATCCTACCCTTAATAGTCATGTCATAATAATGATAATATTGTAATGTCCCTGGGGTATTTATATCTTGGATTTGACTTTTTATGTAGGCCTATCCTAAGAGAATATTGTGTTTGCAGATGTGCTCTACTTGCTTTTTGTCAAACGGCAAACTGCTTAGATGAGTAAAACAAAAAAAATAAAGTGTATAATATCTTTACACTTGGGCAACTGTGTTCCATAATCACCAGGTTGAAACAAAAAAATAAGCTAAAATATAATACCTCAGCTATATCCATATTTTCTACATTGTTTCACACCTATGTTATGAATAAGACTGACTTGTAAGGCACACTGGTTAGGGCCTCGGTCTTGAAACCAAAGATTGGCCAGTTCAAGGCATTATAGGGTCACTGACTCAATAAAAATTCCAGACTATGTTCCAGATCGCTAGCAAAATTTTATCATCTGTTCCTTGACCTAATACCCGTGTTGTCAGAAAATTTAAATTCCAGATCCGCGCAGTACTTTTTGAGTTATCTTGCTCACAGACAGACAGACAGACAGACAGACAAATGCTGGCGAAACATAACCTCTATGGCAGAAGTAACAATAGCCTACTTATGATGGTGTTCTCCTTGGACTGCTCATATGCTGCTTATGTAGTTTCTAAAGAAAGGGGGCTCCATGTTGTCTGCACCTGAGGGAGTGTTTTTAAATGGTTGACTCATTACGCATTGCAATACCACTTAAGTGCTGCAGTCAATCTGCAGGCCTCTCACTTAAGCTCTTGTTTCTATCTTGTCTTATGAGGCTGCAGCTAGTCCACTTCCTCTGGCCTTTCTCTTAATAGATATATTTGCTTTTAGTGTCCTTTTTTTCAAATGCTCATCCATGTTAATGGGCAACCAGTCACAAAAAACACAAGAACATTAAAAAAATCCATGAATGTGTGTAAATAAATCCTGTTTGCCACAGTTGTCCACAAGGTGGTGGCATACAGACATCATATAGAGGTGAAAGCGCTTCCAGTAAACCAATAAAAATGGTGTAACACTTTAAAGATCAGGACAATTTTGTGTGACAAAAAAAAAACATGATTGATGTGTATTCAAAAAATGCTACTGAACATTTTTCTAATTAGACAAGTAATTTTTCCATGAGCCAGCTTGTAAATTAAGTTATATCTCCTCAACCTCAAACTGTAAGATTATTTTGGTGTTTTTCTTAGCTTACCAGAATTTATATTCATTTTTCAGTGAACAAATTACAGGCCTTATATGATGTTTTATTTAGACACAGTGCTGACTCTCCATTATAGTAGGAGGAAGTGAAGCTCAGTTCAGCAATACAGCTGAACACGTATACCGGTAAAAAGGTCAGAGACAGCACAAAGGAATACCCAAATGAGTTCAGTTAATGTTTAACAGATTAGGATGTGAAAGTAAATTTCATCAACCAGCCATAACAACACGGAAGCTTGTGTTTTGTGCAACTGTGTATCTTAAGTCTTGGAAATGGCTTCAAAGCTAAAACTGGATATATCGTGTCCTGTGTGCTCTGAGATCTACAAAGATCCTGTCATCCTGTCCTGTAGTCACAGCTTTTGTAAAGCCTGTCTACAGCAGTTCTGGCAGTCTAAACGGCCCAGTGAATGTCCTGTCTGCAAGAAGAGATCATCAAAGGACTCCATCCTTCCAAATCAGGCTTTAAAGACCATATGTGAGAGTCTGTCTGGGATGGTCTTACAAGAGAAAGACGAGACACAAATTGAGAGTCCTGATGATGAAAAGCCTGTGTGCCTGGACTCGAAAGAACCTGCAGCTGCATTTGATTCAGAGGCAAGACTCTTTGGTCATAGACTACCTGAGCAGCACCTGGCATTCCCACAAAGTGGTGAGTTTTCTCTTCTCTGAAATTTTTTGCATATGTAACAGGAAGCAGTTACCTGTCCCAGTATTGCTGCCTTTAGTCGGCTGGCTGCTGCCCCGCCCCTTTCTGATTGGGAAATTGTCAGCTGTGTGGCTGCCTTCTTTGTGGGCCTGCTTTGTCTGGGATCACGTTGGGTTTATCGCCAGTCTCTCTCTCTCTCTTCGCTGTGCGTTCTCAACCACTACAGTTGCAGTGGCAGGAGGTTTGTAATCGTCAGATGTGCCCACGGATTCCGTGTGTTGCATTTGTGTGCTGGACAAATCAGCGTCTGGGTGCAGTACTGTCCGGTTGGCTTCAAACATCCCATATTGGCGGTCGCTTGGATTTGGCGATATTCCAGTGTCGTTGCTGTTCTGTTCCATTGCGTGTGTGTGGGGCCATCTTGGTTCTCCGTGCTGTGGCTGCATCTCTTCCCCTGCCTGTGGCTGGTAGCTGGCGTCGCTAGCGGGGTGCTACTACACGCTAACTGGTTTCTGTGGCTGTGTTTGTGGGTGCATGTGTAGGCCTGTGTGTGTGTGGAGGTTGTGTTGTAGGTGTCTGAGTGTAAGAGTGTGCGTCTCTGTGCCGTGTTATTACTCTTATTTTGGGGTGGTGTTATTTTGTTTATCTGTAATTGTTATTTGTATGTGCTTGCTTGGGCTTGCTTGCTTGTGCTTTGTTTTCTGGGTGTTTATGTTACGGGGGATTTTGTTTTGCTGTAATTGCATGTGCCTACTATCTGTGCTCTACTTACAATTGACTGGTGATGGGGTCTACTCCCCTCTAGTGGTGTTTATTCCCTAATGTGGTGTGTGTTTGCTGTGTTGTTTGTTTAACTTTAACCCATTTGGTTGTGTGACATTCTTTTGATTTATAGGGACAGTCCCTCATTTTGCATGGGTTTGCTTGTTGGGTATGCGCCCCTTCGTTTTGCTGTGTGAAATGCTTCTTATTTAATTTGCAGGAATAACATCCATGAGGTTAGGGCACCTTTACTGGTAAGCTTCTGAGCCAGTTTTAGTGGCTGGATATTAATTTGTCCGCTGTTGCACTGCTACTCTTTGTCGGCCTACTGCATGAAACAGTTTTATTGTTGAGTCATAATACTTTTGACAACAAGAAAAGAGATTAAATAAATATCCTTGTACCAACTGAATCCTCTCGCCTCTGACTCCTGTTTCTCAGGCTGCCGTTCCTGTATGAGTCTAAGGGGTAACCTAGAAGGTCTGGGGTCCACTGGTTATAAGGGGAGGGTGGACAATTGGATCTGAACTGGTTCACTTTTGGCTCTGTCACACATACATGACCAGTAGCCATTAGCAAAATCTCTGTTCCAAATTATGATTGATCAGTGAACACACTGCTGGTTCTTCGAAACTACAAAACCTCTCTTTTTACTGAATTTGCTCAAAGCACAGGCAGGTTTAAAAATAATATGGGCGGTTTGAGGAGTAAATATCTCACTCGGTCACAGTTAAATCAGTCGGGGCCCAATTTCATTCGGTGGAAATAATTTTAAGGCTCCTGGCTATGTTTTGCACACTCAAATAGTGTAAGCAAAGTAGGCTTTGATAATATACCAAGAAAAGACTGTAGCTCTAAATCCAAAGCTCCTCTGGCTTTCATGAGTTTGTATACTTCTGTATTAAAGAGCAATTAATCTGTAGATAGAAGAAGACATTCGGCTATTTATAGTCCTATTCTAAAGCAATGATTGTTTGGTGTACAGTAAATCAATGAGTGTTTGCCTATACCCATAGCCTATGGGTGTGGCACTATGACTAATACAAAAAAAATGAAAATTTCCTGATCCTGACTTCCTGATTTTTGACTTAATCAGTAGAGATATAATGGCCATGACCTGGCTAAAAATCTAAATAAATATGTGAGGATTAAAACATTTGAGATGAAAATAAAGATTTTTATTTTTTTTATTTAAGATTAAGATTATTTAAGATTTTTTTTTTTTTAAGCAAAAGCCATAATCTTCAATGCACATAAACAGGTGCCTCCAGGAGTATGGGGAGATAGTGAAGGACCACATACATATTGTACATAACAATATCCCAACATACATGGGAGTATGCAGGAATGGATACAGTTTTGCTGTCCATGCCTGATCAAAACTCCTGACTTGACCGTTACACTAAGGCAATGCTATTCAATCAGGCTATTCTATCCACTCATATTGGCCCGGCTGACTGACAAGACTGAATATTTCCCGTATGTCCCAGAGACTTGTAAGAATTTTTAAAAATATATAATTTATTCAATAAAAAGACACAAGTGATACAAACCTCTGCTCTGCTCTGTCTCGGGCTGGTACAAGTAGTGTTAAATGTAGGTGACATAGGTAGGAGACCCGAGGTAAAGTGTGATTAACTATGTGGTTGACGATTAAATACTATTGCAGTTTAATTTAGAGGTACTCATATCAGCTTCCATTGTTACCCATTTATTTTAAATCCATCATGGGTGACCTTATGTCTGTGTTCACGCCTAGATGCCTTTGGTAGCACCGCCCCTCAGAAAAATTAATTACAGGAAACAGTTGCATGAATCATAAGCAACTTCATAAGCCCTCATAAGCCCTTGTGACACTGAGGTCTTACCATTGTTCGTGTTTTTTATGTAGACATATTGATAGCTTTGAGTAGTAGGCTTAAAGGAGAAATCCAGTGTGAATCAATACATAGCCCCACAGTTGAAAGGTCACTGAGTGCTGTCGGTAGAAAAAAACAATAAGACAATTTGATACATTATTGATCAAATAGCAAATTTTCTATTCAAATTAACTCACTTTCAGTTTCATTTTCTTACGTCTCATTCAATGCTGGTTTGTTATTCGATATTCAGCATAAACCAGAACATATCCTGTGCTGAGAAACTCACACTGCATTCCATACACTTTTCCAACTGCTGAAACAGCACTTAAAGTGATTTTACTTGACGGTGGTACAACCGTATATGGCAGTGCAGTGAATCAAATTTTAATCATGATAACAATTATTGCTCCCAACAATCTCAAACATCACATAATCAGCAACAAAGAATTATTTTATCACTTTCCATTTGGCAAGTAGACCTACACTATAACGCCTTGGACACACAACTTGCGTGGCGGACAAGAAGTGGGTTTGTTGCGTAACTGCACAATTTCTACAGTAATCAAATCAGTCGACATACTGTGACTCTTTAAAAATGATCATAGTTGGATCCTATCTTTTTGAGACACAGTCCTGAGGGGAAAAGATTATTTGTGATCTGTGATCATCTTGAAATTATTTTTTTTTTCCAGAGTAACTGATTTTTAAAAAAATAAATAACACATAATTGATAAATATCTTGTAGTTGTATAATGGATAACGTTACTTTGCTTTTCACTATCACTGCTCATAAACAGGATGATGTCCATGTTTTTTCAAAATGTTCTGGTGTTGGTAGAGCCAAAGACATAGATCGGTTAAATGACAAAGTGCTAAACGTTGCTATAACAGGGGAAAGTCAGGAAAGTCTTCCTTTCTGAATGCCATCAGGGGTCTTAAAGATACTGATAAAGGAGCAGCACCCACTGGAGTCGTAGAAACAACCATGAAGCCCACAATGTGCTGCCACCCAAAGATGCCTAATGTGAAGATCTGGGACCTCCCAGGCATAGGAGGTGCAGAAATCGGCTCAAAGACCTATATAAAAAATGTACAATTAGAAAAAGATGACTTCTTCATCTTAATAAGTGCAACAAGATTTAGGGAGCATGACATCATGCTGGCAAAGGAAATCAACAAAAGGAGAAAAAAATTCTACTTTGTTCATTCAAAGATTGACCTGGATGTAGAAGCAGCTAAAAGAAGGGGGTTAAAGGAGGAAAAGACACTGCAACAAATTAGGAATGACTGCCAGAAAAATCTTATGTAATTTGAATCTCCACCTGTCTTCCTGATATCATCCTTTTACCTTGACAAATTTGAATTCCAGGAACTCCTAAATGCTCTAGAGACAGAACTTCCAAATCAGAGGCATTATGCACACTTTGTTTCTGATCGTACACTGTGTAGACTAGTATAGCCATGGGTGGTTTCTGATCGTACACTGTGTACACTGGTATAGCCATGGGTGGTTTCTGATCACACAGTGTGTACACTGGTATAGCCATGGGTGGTTTCTGATCACACAGTGTGTACACTGGTATAGCCATGGGTGGTTTCTGATCACACACTGTGTACACTGTTATAGCCGTGGGTGGTTTCCGGTGGGAATGGAGGAGCAAATGTGCCTTTAATTCTACCTTGTCTTTTTCTATTTTCCATAATATAAATAAAAGATTAGACATGTTTTAACACAAGCTCTTCTCATTTCAATGACACTTATGATATATTGTCCTAACCTCACAAAAGACATTGCAGAATGCCATAACTCCTTATCTTGCATGTTCTTTCTTTTTACTATACGGTGGTGAGTCCAATGCTTCACTGTAAAAAGTAAAACATGAGTAGTGACCAGAACCTTCTTCTTTTTAGGACATGGGAGATCTAAAGGCTGAAGTCCAAGATGTGTTACTTGAATCTGGAGAATCCAACATGGAGCAAGCCCACATCAAAGCAAGCAAACTAATAGAGCAGTTAAATAACATCACTCTCGACATTGCTGTGACTGGAGTAACCGGGGCAGGAAAGTCCTCTTTTGTAAATGCCATCAGAGGTGTAGATGACGCTGATGAAGAAAAAGCTGCACCTACTGGAGTCAAAGAAACCACGATGAAGCCCACAGAGTATATCCACCCAAACATGCCCAATGTGAAGATTTGGGACCTGCCAGGGATTGGGAGTCCAAACTTTATAGCAGCAGAGTACATTAAAGATGTGAATTTTGAAAAATATGATTTCTTCTTAATCCTCACATCTGGAAGAGTAAGAGAGAACGACTTCAAACTGGCTGCAGAAATCAAGAAAAAGAAAAAGAATTTCTATTTTATTCGCACAAAGGTAGACCAGGATGTACAAGCAGAAGCAAGAAAGGGGAAGTCAGAGGAACAAACACTCAAACTCATTCGAGATGACTGTAAACAACAACTCAAAGCAGTAGAATCACCTCCCATTTTTCTTGTGTCATCCCATTACCTGGAGAAATTTGAATTCAGCAACATGGTAAAAAGTCTGGAGAAGGATCTTCCAAAGAATAAGAGAAATGCGCTCATTCAAAGTTTACCAGTTTATTCAGTGGAGATTCTTGAGAAGAAATATATGAAATTTAAAAAATATTACCTGGGCTTTGGCCTTAGCATCAGGTGGAATGCAGCAGCACCAGTGCCTGGCTTGTCTCTTGCAGCTGATATGGCAATGGTATTCGCTTTTTCACCAAAGTCTACTTTTCCTTTGGCCTTGATGATAAATCTGTTCAAAAGCTGTCAGAGAAAGTAAATAAGCCAATACTGGTAGAGATAAAGACAATACCACTTGTTAAGGCACTTGCTGAAAAGTCAGTGCAAGGAGTAATGAGACTGCTAACATTACTTACAGTATCAGAAGTTGCTGAAAGTGCACTCAGTTTCATTCCAGGTTTTGGGACTGTATCTGCAGCTGGGCTATCGTTTGTCACAACACTTTCAGCTCTTAGACAGGGCTTGACAGTACTATATGATGCAGCCAAAGAGGTGATTGAAATGGCTGGACTTAATCAATGACTCTGATTCTGTATTTCAAATCTTTTGCATTTGCAGGTACATATTTCATTGACAAATTAAAATTGAATTAGCTTTTTAAATGCTGATATATCATAATTACGTGTTTCATAAGTAATATGGTGTGAATGAGTTTGTTAGGGGAGGATCCAAATGAGGCCATAAGTTACTAAGTTACCAATTTTTTTTTTTTTTTTTTTTAATAAATTGAGTAAATCCCTAAAAAAAGCAAATTATTAGACATGCCTCCAGATGTAGTTGTGTACCTGCAGTGAACCAGATCCTGATTCTGACTATCACAGAGGTAAATAAATGATCATATGAGCTTACCATTTGCCTTTTCAATTTATCTTACTTCAAATACATGTGAAGTAGCCTTGTATAATATTGCAGATATTAATAAGTATTTTAGGGCTGTTTTCAGTATATTGTAATCAGGGAGTAGATTGGTGAGAGTGGTAATGGGTATAAAGCTTCTAATGTGTGTACATGTTTTGTACTTCGAAAATGAAAATTAGGTGCGAAACATCATATGAACCTTTATTTTTTCTGATTTAATCAAGTGCTGAAGAAAATTTATGTTTTAGTACAAGTGACTTGTGCTTGTTTAACTATATAATTGTCTTTTACTTTCTTTTTTTTATAAATACTGATGGAAGGCTCAATACCTGCAAACCAGAATAAAAGTTCTAAAATAAACTTTATTTTATTGAGTGCATGATGTTATCATTCAGCATCTGTGTTTTGTCTTTTACTCAATCAATAAACAACAGAGTCAATGATGTTGCCAGTACACTACATGACATCCATTAATAATTAATTAAATGCTCTAATGCAAAAATAAAATGTTGATCACCTGTGGAACAGACAGGTCTGAAAAAACAAGTCTGAAGAAGTCTGAAGAAAGGGGTTTGTTCTTTTCAGTGGTGAATTTTCAAAATGTAGCTTGCTCAAACTTTTTCCAGGATCTCCTATCCTGCCCTTAATAGTCATGTCATAATAATGATAATATTTTAATGTCCCTGGGGTATTTATATCTTGGATTTGACTTATTACGTAGGCCTATCCTAAGAGAGTATTGAATTTGCAGATGTACTCTACCTGATTTTTGTCAGATGGCAAACTGCTTAGATGAGTAAAAAAAATAAATGAATAATATATTATCTAATAATAATAATATATCTAATGCATGTTATCTTTACACTTGGGCAACTGAGTGTGTTTCATAATCAACGCCAGGTTGAAACAAAGAAAATAAGCTAAAATAGAATACTTCAGCTATATCCATCATTTCTGCATTGTTTCACACTTATGTTATGAATAAGACTGACTTGTAAGGCCCACTGGTTAGGGCTTTGGTCTTGAAACCAAAGGTTGGCCAGTTCAATCCCTGGCCTGTAGGAAAATGTTGACAGGGGAAGTGGTTGAGCATTGCCCACATCCACAGCTGAAGTGTCCTTTAGCAAGGCACCTAACCCCTCACTGTTCATGCATATAATTTTTCACCTTGAGGGGAATTATACTGTAGCCAATATCACACCAATTCACACCAATGAAAAGTAGTACAGAAGCACTTCATGAATCATTGCATTTTATGCATGTGCATTTAACACACTGACATATCCTGATACTCTTTAACCTTCCGAGATTTCTCAGGTAAAGTAGCGGCATGATGGTGCTTCCGAGTGTGCTGCAGACCAAAACAGGTATTTTGACATTACAAATGGTATTAGGTGGTATTACGGTAGTATGGTATTAGAGGAGAGGCTACATACACAACAAGTGGGAAGAGGTAGGACACTACTGTCATGATAAAACTGTTGGTGATGGTCTGCAGAGCTCTCTGTTTCTGTGGGTGGATGTCACTCCCTCCAGACGGATCTGGTGTTCTCAGAGCGTGTAGGATGTTAATATCACAGAACACGATGGAAACTGCCAAGATACGTGGGATCCCCCAGACAGGAAGATGGAGCAGTTGTATCCAGAGTGCGACCATTAAATGATAAACAAAGGTGAAGGACCATACCAGTGCAGAGACCACCAGTCTGTATCTGTTTTATTTGACTTTCATGTATAGAATGGGGGAGATCACTGCCATGTAGCAGTCCACACAAATACAGGCCATAATCAGAGGTCTTCCATTCAAGCTTAATCCTTCCAGGAAGATCGCCAGCTCCGCAAACAGATGATCTTTGACAAATAAACAGATAAATAAACTGTCATTTACATGACGCTTTTGGGTCCGACTCGCTCTGTTCCGTTACAAAACCAAGATGACTATCGGTCCTCCCTGGATTCTCAAATAACACAACGTGCTGACACGTAGGGGAAGCGACACTGAAAAAAGCATAATTGTGAATTTATTTCAGCCTAAGCTAAAGGTCATGGCATATGCTTACAGACTATAGCTTACACATCTTCTAATTCAGGCTATGACTTTACCTTGCACTGCACTGCAGCTGTGGTGCTGTGGCACAGCTGGCTACATGAATGGGTCTGTTTCCACAGGGAAGATATGAATCTGGCCTGTGGTCATCTCTCAGTCCCACCCCTCTCCCACTTGATTCCTGTCTGCTCTCTACTGTCCTGTCAATAAAAGCTAGAGAAGCCCAGAAATAAATAATAAATATTAATGATGTAATATAATATAAATAAATAATATGTAATATGTGTAATAAATAAGTAGTTAAAATATATACTCAGGAGTATTTAACTGTCACAGGAACAGAGGAGGTATGATGCAGAGCTAGATGCTTCAGCAATATGGCAGTGGATCTACATGTCAGACATCTGTATGAAATGAAGCGTAGAACGAGGTATGCTTTTATTACCAGCTAGTAAGTGTGTGATGTGTCTAAGAGTTTTTGATTGAGTTTAAGTCAATTGAGTTGGAATATAAATATTTCAGCTACTTATTGAATTTTTATATATATATATATATATATATATATATATATATATATATTATATATATTATATTATTTCATTTCATTACATTACATTGTATTATATTTGATTTAATTAATTTAAATAAAGTACTGTAAATGTATTATAGAAAAATGTTGTTGAAGCTATGCGGATACAACTATGCAAACAGTATTGCTTCTTTGTTTAGCAGAAACACTGTCTGAAACAACATCCCTCTTAGGCTTTAAAGTGTCCTTTTAATGTCAAACAAATTTGTTAGCTCCTCAAACAAGAGCTGGTGTATTGACATACATGCATTATGAAAACTGGAGGCAATAAGTACTGTAGGAAAAATTGTAACCACAGACTGAAGGGCAAGTGCAAACAAAGAGTTGCCAACCGTTGCCATGTTGCAGCTCCAGTCCCGTATTTGCCATTAAACGGCCTATGCAAATGATGCACAATTTCAATTGAAAGAGGAATATAATCTGTAAAATCTGTAAAACATAAAGTTGGCCCGAAGGAAATTATCATTTTAGCTTTCTAGTCCAGTTGGCAATAATATAACCCCTTTTTATTTTAAAAAATAAATAGGCTTATGATATGGCTAATAAAACCTTCAGCTGCTGGGGACGTGTGTGCATGCATGCACCTGGAAAAAAGTGTCCCTCATTTGGGGTTTAGGAAGTTGGCAACCCTAAACCAAAAACAAAGATATAAGAAGAGTATGGTATGAGACAGCATTCACTTGTCTGTGTATGTGAGCAGTTCTTCAATAGTAAGTGGCTAAATGAAAACATTGGCTAAATGAAAACAGGTTTTACAGGTTCTAACATGTTGATAGAGGAAACAGTCAGACAGTCAAACTAGGACTTGACCTAAACCTAAGCAGCATCGGATGCAGTGCTGACTCTCCCCTACAGAAGGAGGAAGTGAAGCTCAGTTCAACAGTACAGCTGAACAACTACACCGGTAAGAAAATGAGAGAAAGTACAAAGGAATACTCAAATAGGTTTAGTTATTGTTAAAGAGTATATTTAAAAAAAAAAAAGTATGAGAATTATCAAACCTGTGAAAGTAAATTTGGAAGTGCAACTGTTTATCCACAGGCTTGGAAATGGCTTCAAAGCTAAAACTGGATATATCGTGTCCTTTGTGCTCTGAGATCTACAAAGATCCTGTCATCCTGTCCTGTAGTCACAGCTTTTGTAAAGCCTGTCTACAGCAGTTCTGGGAGTCTAAACAGCCCACTGAATGTCCTGTCTGCAAGAAGAGATCATCAAAGGACTCCATACTTCCAAATCAGGCTTTAAAGACCATATGTGAGAGTCTGTCTGGGATAGTCTTACAAGGGAAAGACGAGACCCAAATTGAGAGTCCTGATGATGAACAGCCTGTGCACCTGGACTCGAAAGAACCTGCAGCTGCATTTGATTCACAGGTAAGGCTCTTTGGTCGTAGACTACCTGAGCAGCACCTTGCATACCCACAAAGTGGTGAGTGTCCTCACATCTCCACCATGCCAGCAATAACAAGCAGACAAGCCGGACATGACCAGATGAATTCACATACCCAAATTTACAATTTATACAATTTACAATTTAAGATGTTTTGTCTCCCTGCTATTTTGATTTGTCATTTACATCTGAAAGAAATTTTTTGCATACATGACAGTAGCTATTAGCGAAATCTCTGTTCCAAATTATGATTGATCAATGAACACACTGCTGGTTCTTTGAAACTACAAAACCTCTCTTTTTACTGAATTTGCTCAAACCACAGGCAGGTTTAAAGATAATATGGGTGGTTTGAGGGGGAAATATCTCACTCAGTCATGGTTAAGTCAGTGTCGGCAAGTCGGTGTAAAAAAAAAAAGAGTCCGGGCCCAATTTCAGTTGGTGGAAATAATTGTACATATATCAAGCAAAGACTGTAGCTCTAAATCCATGAGCTGGTATACTTCCGTATTACAGAGAAAGTAATCTGTAGAGAGAAGTTCAAATGTTTGTGTGTGTGCTCCACAATGTTGTTAACCACTGATCAAAATTTGTGCATTAACATTTGGCCAGTTATAGTCCTACTCCAAAACAATGATTGGTTGGTGTGCAGGAAAGCAATGAGTGTTTGCCTACATGATTAGTGAGTCTGAAGTACAGGTGAATAAGTGTGGCACTATGACCAATATGAAGGAAATGACTGATTTCCTGATCCTGACTTCCTGATTATTGTCTTAATGAGTACAGATATAATGACCATGAATTGGCAAAAAATCTAAATAAAAGTCTGAGGATTAAAACCATTTGAGATGAAAATAAATTGCAATACATTTTTTTTTTGTAATTTGAAAAGCAAAAGCCATAATCTTCAATGCACATAAACAGAGCAGAGTAGACTGCATATTTTCAAAAACATCTAATTTCTTGGCACAGGTGATACAAACCTCTGATTGTGAAATGTGTCCCTTGCTGGTGCAGGTAGTGTTGAATGCAGGTGATATAGGTTTTATTTAGAGGTACTCATATCAACTTTCATAGTTACCCATTTATTTTCAATCCATCATGGGTGACCTTATGTTTGTGTTCACGCACAGATGTCTCTGGTAGCACCGCCCCTCAGAAAAATTAATTATTATTATTATTAATTAAGTTAAATAAAAAGCACAAACTGCAACTGTGTGAAGGCCCAAGTGTTATTTTCAAATTAATTATTATTAAGAATTATTTTCAAAAGAAATGCTGCTGATATAGCCTATTGTTAAATGCCTGTCACTTTAAGACGTTTCAAGTTCCACCAAAATAACCTGATGCTAAGAAAGTATTGCAGACTTTGGATATTTCAAATAAACGAAATTGAGCTGTTTATTAAGTGGAGATGATTAAGATTAGGTCTACATCTGAGGCAGAAGAGAGTGACTGATAGCTGGTCAGCAGTAAAGGTAAGCTATGTTATTTTTATGCTTCGGTGCTCTATTTTGCATTTAAATGCATAAAATCATAAGCTAAGCAGTGCATGATCTGCGTTACTGTAGTTCCAGCCCTGGCAGAGTGCGAAACGTTCTCTCTGCTTCTTAATCAAGAGTATGGCACAATTACTGAAAGCGCATCTTTTCTTTTCCGTGGCCACACTTGCCATGGTTGCCTGACCTGCCTGAACAGCACGCTCTCAGATCTGAGATTGCTTACAACTCAAGGAGGAGTTTGTGCGCATGTGTACAGTTTGATTGATCACTCAGTCTGTCGGCTATAGCTTTTATTCCTCTTTTCTGAATTACTAGACAAAAGTCAAGAGTGGGACGTAGAATGAATGTATCCATGTTTTTATTTTCAATGAAGTAGGGTCGAATGAAAACGCGGGACAGGATATTCAATGTGCTTGATGTGGGACAAAGGGTAAAATTGCTGTACTGTACAACATAAAGCCGGAACTGTGGTCACCCTACCCCACAGGCCTAAATTGGGCACCCTTGCTGCCACTCATCTACTATCTTGTGCACTGTCCCACTGACCTGTGCACTGTTCCATGCACGTCTTGTCTACTGTCTTGTGCTCAGTGCCTCATTTTCCTGATGCAGAGAGTGCAGGAAGTCAAGTTTGAGTGAGGTGCTCAAGTGTGTGTGCATGGTTCAGTCTTGCCCAACTGCAACAAACATGTTCAAATTTCTTATGTGTTGAATTTGAACATGCTACTTATGCTGCTTTGCTGTAATGTGTAGGTTATAAAAGTACTAATGACCACACCATAGCTGAATATTAATAATAATAATAATAATAATAATAATAATAATAATATAAAAACGTAAGTCTATATAATGGGATTACTTGATCACGAGCCCAACCTGACAGAGCTTGATGATGACTAATTGCAAATCTCGGACCGTCTCAGTTCAAGAATTCTAAACAACTCTAAACAAAACACCTATTATTATTAAAAATATTTGATATTTACTATTTCTTTTTTTCTTTTAGATCTTGGCTGATCAACAGGATGCTGTCCATGTATTACTCAATGATTCTGGTGAACCATCCCTGCAGCAGGCCTTAGCTAGAGCCAGAGAAGAATTTGACAGTTTAGAGAATGTAGTGCTTAACATTGCTGTAACAGGGGAGACTGGGTCAGGGAAATCTTCCTTAGTGAATGCCATCAGAGATCTTCAAGATGCTGATGAGGAAGCTGCAGCCGTAGGGGTGACAGAAACCACCATGGTGCCCACCATGTATTCCCACTCAAGAATGCCTAATTTGAGGATCTGGGACCTGCCAGGTATAGGAAGTGTAAATTTCAATGCAAGCAATTACATGAAACAAGTGAAATTCCAAACCTATGATGTCTTTATCATAGTAAGTGCGACTAGATTTAAAGAGAATGAGCTTAAGCTGGCAAAAGAGATTAAAAAAAAGAATAAATATTTCTACTTTGTTAGAACAAAGATTGACCAGGATGTAGAAAACACAAAAAGACAAGGGCTTACACAGGATCAGACTATCAAACAAATACAGGAAGACTGTGTGGAAAACCTCTGTGGACTGAGTTGTCCCATCTTTCTGGTATCATCCTGTAACAGGGATAAATTTCAATTCCAAGAACTTTTGGAAGCTTTGGAAAAAGATCTTCCAATCCACAAGAAATACATTCTTGTTATGGCTGTGCCAGTTTATTCAAGCCAGTCTCTAAAGAAGAAATATGGAGCATTCAAGAAAGCGGTCTGGGTTCTGACTATTGCATCAGGTGCCATCGGAGGAATCCCAGTGCCAGGTCTCTCAATGGCAGTAGATGTGGCTATGATAGTGTCGTTTCTCACCAAATGCTACTTCTCATTTGGGCTGGATGATACATCCCTTAACATACTGGGACAGAGAGTAAACAAGGACATACTAAAAATGGTTAAGGAGTCAGAACTTGTCATGGCACTTGCTGACAAATCATTGGTCACTAAAATAGCAATAAGACTTGGGGCTGCAGGTGGTATTGAGACAGTATGTAGCTTCGTGCCAGTTGCTGGCAACACTGCAGCAGCTGGAATATCTTTTGTCACCACACGAGCTGTGCTTCAAGAGATGCTAGATGAACTCTACAGTATTGCAAAAAAGGTGATTGAAATGGCAGGGCTGCAGTAGAGAAAACGAACATGTAATCCAGGTTTAATAGTATGGATTGGTTACTGTGTAGACGGTGGCAAAGTATGAGGTATACATCATATGAAATGCCAGAAGTAAAGCAGGCGAAATATCTTGTTCAGAAAAAAAGGACAGGGCAGGCCTATGGGTGGGTGAGTGCTACTGAGTGTTGTTTCCACATTTTAAAGAAATACAAACATTGGTGAGTGTCAAACATTATGAATGAGATTTTCTTTGATCTACCACTCTGTACAATGGAATGCTTAATTGAGCACTTGCAACAAAAAGAATTCAAGTTGGATTCATTCACTCTCGTTTCCATTTTGTTGTTATTCTTGCGATATAGAAATCATGCTTTAGAGAAATCATGTATAGAACCTTCACATGTAAATATATTCTGCACCTTTAGCTATTGAGCATCATCATTTGTCACCTTTATTGCATCACAATGTATAACACACCATGAATTATTATTGTTACTTTTTTTTTCTTTTGGTCACTGTAATCACTGTAAACAGCTTAAAATGTCAAGGCAAATTAAGTTGCCAAATGATACTTTTGACCTCAGATAACTTTGCCTTCATATTCACACAATTACCATATTTTCAGTTAATCATTAAAAAGTTCAACATTTGAGTTCAATTATCTTTTTATTTTACTAATTATAATAACAATAAAGTTCAATTAGCATGTTATCAGAATGTATATTACTATCATGTTTATATGTTGAATGTATTGAGAGTTATCTACCGAAGTGAAATTCCTTGTGTGTATGTATACCTGGCCAATAAAACTGATTCTGATTCTGTTTATTTTAGCTTGGTGATAGAAAAACTGCTATAAAACTGTGGGAACTGTGGGAGTGCTTTTTTGTTAGTCACACATTCACTTATTTTAAGCCTGAAGCTAATTAAACAAATTAAATGCACAAACAACATTTACTACTAGCCAACTATTGAAATGCTACAAATGACATACATTTACATTTTTACATTTACATTTAGGCATTTAGCAGACGCTTTTATCCAAAGCGACTTACAAAAGAGGATAACATTCAAGCTACAACACAACATAGAACTTACAAATGTCCAATATGCATGCAATGAACATCAAGAGTGAATCTCTTAAAACATACATATTCAAAAGGTAAATTGCAAACTGCATATCATTACAACCAAAAGTACACATCACAATTTGGATGAAGCAGAAGATGCAGGCTGTTCTGTGTGTAAGTATGTTTGAACTAATCGTCACTGAATTGGTCCTGACTCAAATTTAGCTCACTCCTGCATAAATAATCTTAAAGCAGCCAAACTGACCACTAATGATTCATGCCAGTGCTACAAAGAATTACCTTCATCAGTTAACCAATTGCTGAAACATTCACAAATATGCAATTCAAATGCAGAATATTTAGGCCACGCAAGAGTAAGCTCTCATCGTAAAACCATACCACATTAACTTGGACTATAGTTTAGCTACATAAACAGTAAATGAATGACTTTACAGAACAGAATTTGTATGTCTGTAGTTTGTGATGGTGCAACTGTTGCACTGTACTTGAAAAGCACACTACTGATCTTCTTAAGTTTATTTATTATTAGTGTGCTTGCTCAAGTACACAGCAGTCGAAGGCACACACACACACACACACACACACACACAGAGAACCAAGTATGCATACACACACACACACACACATAAATACACGTAGGCAGACACACACACCCCAACATACACACACACATACACACTCACAGGTGACCTAAAAACATAAAAAGATGATCTAAATGATGACCAATGTTGACCAAACACATGCAGACACACACACACACACAGAGAACCAAGTATGCATACACACACACACACACACATAAATACACGTAGGCAGACACACACACCCCAACATACACACACATACACACCACACACACACACACATACCCTCAGGTGACCTAAAAACATAAGAAGATGATCTAAATGATGACCAATGTTGACGCATGTAGACGCACACACACATTACATTACATTACAATTATGCATTTAGCAGACGCTTTTACCCAAAGAGATTTACAAAAGAGGATAACATTCAAGCTACAACGCAACAAAAGAAACTAACAAAGAGTGCATATTGCTAACATAAAAACTGCACTATTAATACTAATACTAATACTAATAGTGCCATAAAGTGCAGCATAAAAGAGAAATTAAGTATAAGATGTTAAGCGCATACTCAAAATTTAAGCCATGAGATATTCTTGGAAGAGCTGGGTCTTCAAAGGTTTCTTGAAGGTGGAGAGGGTATCAGTTGATCTGGCAGCACTTGGAAGGTCATTCCACCAGCGTGAAACCAAACATGAGAAGAGTCTGGATTGACCTGCGCAAGGTGTTGGCCGTGCTAGATAACGTTCCTTAGAGGAGCGAAGTGTCGGCGGGTGACATAGGGCTTAGGAGAGTATTCAGGTAGATGGAGCAGAGTCATCATCACCTGTAGGCCACCATTAGTGCTGATTGATGCGAGCAGCCAAGGGTAGCAGTGGAGTTCAATGAACAGAGGTGTGACATGTGCCCTTTTTGGCTGGTTAAAGACCAGACGTGCAGCTACATTCTGGATCATCTGTAGCAGTCTCACATCACAGGCTGGAAGGACCTGATAGGAGGGTATTGCAGTAGTCAAGACGAGAGATAACCAGGTTATGTACCAGGAGCTGGGTTGCATGTTTGGTTAAGTACGGCCTGATCTTCCTATGTTGAATAGGAAAAAACGGCACGACCGAGCCACAGAGGCAACGTGATCTGCAAAGGTCAACTGGTCAGGACAGACAGGGAGTCGATCTTGATGCTGAGGTTGTGATGTATGGCTTGTTTGCCTGGGAGGACCAGCAGTTTAGTTTTGGAGAGATTTATTTGCAGGTGATGTCCTTTCATCCATGCAGATATATCTGAAAGGCAGTCCGAGATCCGTGTTGACATCGTGGAGTCGTCAGGCGGAAAGGACAGATAGAGCTGGGTATCATCAGCATAGCAGTAATAAGAGAAGCCATGTGATGTACAAGACAAAGAGAAGGGGCCCCAGCACAGATCCTTGGGGTACTCCTGTGGTGAGTTGGCGAAATGGCGATGTCTGTCCTAGCCATGATACATTGAACGACCGTCCAGTAAGATAGGATTTGAACCAGGAGTGCACTGTGTCAATACCCATGTTGGCCAGCTTGTCCAGTAGGATGCGGTGGTCCGTGTCAAATGCTGCTGATAAGTCCAGCAGGATGAGTACCTCTTTTAATGCTTCTGTCACAGACAGAAGCGCCGTTTCAGTGGAGTGGCCACTTCTGAAACCGGATTGGTTGGAGTCGAGGAGGTTGTTCTGAGTGAGAAATCCTGTGACCTGTTTAAAGACAGCTCGTTCAATGGTTTTGGAAAGGCAGGGAAGAAGAGAGAGACAGGCCAGTAGCATAGATGGTCTTTGAGCAGCGGTGTACTGGCTTGTTGAAGGTGGTGGAAATGTACCCTAGTTAGTGAAGCATGACACATGTGGCTGCTGTCACATGGTGGGGTTATGGCTGAAGAAGGGTTGGGATAGGTCAGAAGACAAGAGTAGCCGGCTGTCTGTGAGAAGCTTAGACACCTCTGCCTCAGAGAGAGGAGTGAAAGAAGAAAAGGAAGCAGTTGGTTTAGAGAGGCTTGGAGGAGGAACCTCTGTAGATTAGTTAGAGAACTGACTACTAATTGCTGCAACTTTGTTAGTAAAAAATGCAGCAAAAGTGTCAGCTGTGAGGTTATTTGCAGGAGGTGGGTTTAGTAAAGATTTGAAGGTGGAGAAGAGTTTCCTGGTGTCCGTGGCATTGTGAATGTTGTCATGATAGAAAGCCTTTTTCGCAGCAGTGACATTGGATGAGAAGAATGATAGCAGTTCCTGGAATTGTGTTAGATCGACCGTGTTCTTGGTTTTATGCCATTTCCTCTCAGCAGCTCTGAGGTTAGTGCGCATTGAACGAAGTGAGCCATTAAGCCACGCATGAGACTGAGTGGATCATGCGGGTCTGGTAGACAGAGGGCACACACGATCCAAGCAGGAGCTCAGCGTAGAACAGAGTGACTCTGTGGCATTATCAACCTCAAGAAAGAGAAGCTTCTGGACAGTGGTAGAGCAGACGCCACCAAGGAGGAAAAGTGAATAGGAGATAGATCCCGGACACTGTGACGGAAAGAAACAGTAGGAGTAGGAGCAGATGGTTACTGACAGAGAGAAACTTTGAACTGAATAAAGTAATGGTCAGATAGATGTAGAGGAGTAACTGTCTGCGAAGTAGTGGCACACTTCCTGGTAAAAATGAGATCAAGTTCCATACCAGCTTTGTGAGTTGGAGGACTGCAAACCCATTGTAGCTCAAAGGAGTCCAGCAGAGATAGGAAGTCTGCAGAGCCTGGATTGTCTAAGTGGATGTTCATATCACCGAGAACAAGCATGGGACAGTCATGCTCAGGGATAGAATAAAGCAGAGTGTCTAGTTCCTCAAGGCAATCACCCATTTGACCTGGAGGACAATAGATAACACACAGATATATTTTGAGCGGTGCCGTTACCAAGATGGCATGGTATTCAAAGGAGCTATATGTGACAGATGGTACCAGTTGAGTATATTTCCATTTGTCCGATATTAACAGCCCCACACCACCCCCTCTCCCGGATGGATGTGAGGTGTGGGAAAATGCATAGTCAGTGGAGAGTGCAGCAGTCACAGGTGAGCTAAAACATAGAAAAGGGATGTGGGAAGGGCAGTGTGAAATCTCCTTCTAAATGATGACACTTTTAGACACACACATACAGGCGACATGCACACTCAAACATACACATACAGACAGACACACAGAGCTACACACCATATACACACTGGTTCTCTTGTGTTCTCAGATCATGTAGGATGTTATCACAGAAGACAATGATGTAAAACTGCCAAGATACGTGGAATCCCCCAGACAGGAAGATGGAGCAGTTGTGTCCAGAGTGCGAACATTAAATGATAAACAAAGGTGAAGGACCATACCAGTGCAGAGACCACCAGTCTGTATCTGTTTTATTTGACTTTCATGTATAGAATGGGGAGATCACAGCCATGTAGCAGTCCACACAAATACAGGCCATAATCAGAGGTCTTCCATTCAAGCTTAATCCTTCCAGGAAGATCGTCAGCTCCACAAACAGATGATCTTGCCAGACAAAGTAATTGAGCATGCTGGTCAGGTTGAGCATGTAGATGTCAACTGATAAGGTGCTGCTTTGCTTCTGAATGAGCACCCAGAGAAGCCACACGCTGGCAGGCGTACGCACACATGCACAGGGTGCACTGAATGTTCTCATGATCAAAGGACCTGTGGTCAGATCATTACAGAAAAGGTCAAATCTTCATTCATGTTCAATATATCTGTAAAGTTTGAAGATCTGTCTGTCTTCATAGTTGCATTAAGTACATTAACAATGAACACAGTCTTCAGACCTGTCTCAAGCAAAGTTTGTATATCAAAGTATCCTCATGGGCATATGCTTTATTGTCTTATTTGACTGTGTCATTGTGCTAATGCTACCCATTATGCAATCATCAAATGTTTTCTTCAAGCAAAGCTGATGGCAGTTGAGTCGACAGAGATTAATTAATAACAGTCTGACACCTGACATATTTATGTTTGCAGAGGGTTGACATACAAAAGGATCACATTAATCACATTATTAAAATCGCACTCTATGAAAATGTGATGTGTTGATGTTGTTGTTAGGGTGGGTCCTAAAGGTTATGGTGGTAAACAAACAGAAACATTTTGCCCGTAAATACAAATAATGGCTATTAAGTTTGATAAAGCATTCCATCATGTCATACAGTAGATTTATGTTTGTTGAAATTGAATTTGAAATTTTGATATTCAAATCAAAGAGGTCAGACACATGCACGTGCAAATATTCTTGCCCCAAACCTTTTGTGTGCTGATTCGGGATGAGCCAGTGAAACTAGTTGAGGCTCCATCTAGTACTTACTGTGTAGCACTGTTGAGCAACGCTTTAGGAGTTTACAGTTGTCAAGGTTTCACTCTGCTCACCTTGCACGCACTCAATCATCACCGCACCTGTCTCTAATTACTCTTCATTGACTTCACCTGCTCCTTGTTACCAGCCACAGTATATTAAACCACAGTTTCCAGACAGTCTTTGTCAGGTCGTCTTCAAGTTCATGGTGATTCAGCTATACAACTTCGTCACTCTGACTTTTTGTTATCGACCAGAACTACTTGGCTACCCCTGCTCTTCTGCCCTGGTAATCCTGACCTGCTGCCTGTCTCGCTACCTGAGTTTAGCCTGTGTGTTTCCTGCCCCGCCACCTCCACGAGGGTGTACCTGTCAACACCTGGTTTGCTGCGTATGGATTGTTCAGCTCCCCGCATCTCACCTCTGACTCAGCTGCCGCCTGTCGGGTCCACTTTCCCCCATTCCCCCTGACTCTGAACTCAAACTGTTTGTGTTTGCAAAGTGTTGCTCTTGGGTTGTTTGAACAGCACCATTACAACAATAGCATTTGAATGTGCACTGTATCTGGAAAGCTTCAAGAGAAATCTATACAACAATTTGTTTGTCAAAGCTACTGCTTTCATTGCTGTCCCGTCATATTAACCTGGATAATGTTGATCATCCTTGTAGCCTCTAACCTCAACCTGGAAACAGGGTTGTGGGTGTTGGACGGAGGGCTTTAGAGTCCCCTCACTTCTATTTCGCACTTTTTTAATATTAGGCATTCATTTATAATATTCTGTGAATAAAATGTTGTTACCAGTGGTACCAGTAAGTGTGCACATCAAGGATGACAATCATGCAGTGATACTGTCAACGCTGGTTTTGGAGGTGCATGTGACTTTCTTTGCAATTAGGCCTGCGTCATTAAAACTGTGTACCCCCACAAAAAAAAATCCCCACTACATCTCCGCCTGGGAACCAGACACACATCAATTACAATGCAGGGTATGCCAAAAAGTGATTGGCCTCCAATTTCTAGGGGCATAACCAAGATGACTTTATCGGTCCTCCCTGGATTTTCAAATAACACAACGTGCTGACACGTAGGCGAAGTGACAATGAAAAAAGCATAATTGTGAATTTATTTTAAGCCTAAGCTAAACGTCATGACATGCGTACAGACAACATATATATATATATATATATATATATATTACACCTACAATCGTAAATATTTATTTCAGAATTTCATATCATTAAATTGTATTATATTTCATTTAATTAATTTAAACAAAGTACTGTAAATGTATTATAGAAAAATTTTGTTGAAGCTATGTGTCAGGCACAGACTAAACACAACTTGACTTGTACTAACAAAGGGGTTTTATTTACAAAATAATCAAACAAAATGAAACTCAGCTCAACGTCAGCTACAGATAGCCGAGGACAAAGAAATAACTACAACGCTCAGAAGTTTAAGGGAGAAACAAAACTCAAGGAAGATAACACAAGTGCTCAAAGCACAAACTAAAGTAAACGGTAGAACAAAGGATTCAACAACACTGAAACTGAGAGAGTCCAGGAACAAGGAGCGCAAGGCACAAAGCCGGCTGACTCGGAACAGATCCAGGGGATGATTGACGAGGCCAGACAACAGGGGATCCGGGAGAGATACTTAAATAACGTGGAGACCAGGTGAAACCAATTAATACTCAGGGGAAGGTGCACGGGAACCAGGAAGTGGCTGTGAACGAGGAGACGAGCTGTGAGTTTGTGAGGCAGAGAGGGCGTGGTTGTGGCCAGATCTGATGCAGACCTGACACTATGCAAATACAGCTATGCAAACAGTATTGCTTCTTTGTTTAGCAGAAACACTGTCTGAAACAACATCCCTCTTAGGGTTTAAAGTGTACTTTTAATATCAAACAAATTTGTTATCTCCTCAAACAAGAGCCGGTGTATTGACATAGACACATTATGAAAACAGGAGGCAATAAGTATTGTAGGTAAAATTGTAACACAGACACAGACTGAAGGGCAAGTGCAACCAAAGAGTTGCCAACCGTTGCCAGGCCGCAGCTCCAGTCCCGTATTCTAATCACAGCCTCATCGGCCAGCTCAAAGGCTACTGTTAACATGCTAAAAGTTGCTATGGGACACGGCTGTAGGTGATGGTGTGTACGGACTGGACACACATTCAGGGGCATTGCCGGACGATTTTAGCAGGGCTTCAGCAAAACTCTCAGGCTGTCAAAATTAACAAAGCATGCCATCATGAGGTGGGCTGACTGGGCTGAGGAGACAGCACTGTTGCTGATATCTGGTTTAGTGTGAGGTTATTGTAGCCTCCACAAAGTTTGTTATCGTATAGCCTACAGAGCATAGAGAAATGGAAAGACGATTAAATTAAAACCGGAAGCACTTTTGAGTTATGAATACCATACAGGTGTTCCCAGTTTCAGGCCCTGCTGATCTCTTGTTCGACTGGCAGGCGCACTGCCACTGCAGTTCGGGCATTCCAGTTCTCTTGGACAACATGTGTAAAAGGACCATAGTTTTACCTGGAAAATTAAAAGTTAAATGTAGCGTAGGCCTATTCCATTTTTAATGTTGTCTTGATAATTTCAAAGATATGGAAAGGACAAAAAGAGGTTTGCATTTTCATTATTTCTTTTTTGTCTACCTCCCAACCGTTCAGATCGTCTACAAAAGGTTCCAAGCAAAAAATAATAGGCTAGTTTCTGTTTTTTCAAGGCTGCAGCCTAGGCTGTCTGATTGACTCGTCTTTTTGTGCTTTGTCACAGAATTATACTGAACAAACAAAACTCATTTGCAGCAGTAGAGGTAGACCTACCCTACAGGCTAGAAATATTTTTGCAAGCAAATGCATGAAGTAGCCTATGGCTATGTCTATTTAAGAGATTTGGAATGTTGTGACTCCTGTTTGACTTTGGTAAAGGCTTGTTGAGTTGAACTCAAAGTGACAGTTTACAATTACCAATCCAGTGCACAGCAGCATTCCTTATGGGGAATTACATGTGTGACAGAAGAAGAGCAAGCATAGTATTATTTCCACATTTTGTACGTTTCCATAGGCTAATCATTCGTACAAATGGCCAACCGGGGAAATTGTTGTTATGGCCGTCACAAAAAATCTAATTTTTGCCCTATTTGCCATTAAACGGCTAATGCAAATGATGCACAATTTCAGTCGAAAAAGGAATACAATCTGTAAATTTTAGGCTTTCTAGTCCAGTTGGCTATAATATAACCCCTTTTTATTTTATAAAATAGATAGGCTTATGATATGGCTAATAAAACCTTGCGATTTCCATATTGTTGGTCAGCTGCTGGGGATGTGTGTGCATGTGTGCGCCTCATTTGGGGTTGAGGAAGTTGGCAACCCTAAACCAAAGACAGAGATATAAGAAGAGCATGGTATGAGACAGGGAATGACAAGCACAGCACGTTCACTTGTCTGTGTATGTGAGCAGTTCTTCAATAGGAAGTGGCTAAATATAAATACTGGCTGAATGAAAACAGGTTTTACAGGTTCTTACATGTTGATGGAGGAAACACTAGCAGAGAAGACTATATGTTTATGCCTTTGAGTTACAGGACAGTCAAACTAGGACTTGATCTAAGAACCTAACTAACTAACTAACTAACCTAACTTGAACCTAAGCAACATCAAGATCAGACGCAGTGCTGACTCTGGAGGAAGTGAAGCTCAGTTCAACAGTACAACTGAACAACTACACCGGTAACAAAATGAGAGAAATTACAAAGGAATACTCAAATAGGTTGAGTTAATGTTAAAGAGTATGTTTTTTTGTTTTTTTTTAAGTATGAGAATTATCAAACCTGTGAAAGTAAATTTGTAAGTGTAACTGTCTATACACAGGCTTGGAAATGGCCTCAAAGCTAAACCTGGATATATCGTGTCCTTTGTGCTCTGAGATCTACAAAGATCCTGTCATCCTGTCCTGTAGTCACAGCTTTTGTAAAGCCTGTCTACAGCAGTTCTGGGAGTCTAAACAGCCCAGTCAATGTCCTGTCTGCAAGAAGAGATCATCAAAGGACTCATTCCTTACAAATCAGACTTTAAAGACCATATGTGAGAGTCTGTCTGGGATAGTCTTACAAGAGGAAGACGAGACCCAAATTGAGAGTCCTGATGATGAACAGCCTGTGTGCCTGGACTCAAAAGAACCTGCAGCTGCATTTGATTCAAAGGTAAGGCTCTCTGGTCGTAAACTACCTGAGCAGCACCGTGCATTCCCACAAAGTGGTGAGTCTCCTAGCGTCTCCTCCTTCTCAGCAACATGCAGACAGGCCGAACATGACTAGATGAATTCACATACCCAAGGCTACAATTTAACAAGATGTTTTGTCTCCCTGCTATTTTGATTTGTCATTTACATCTGAATGAAATTTTCTGCATACATGACAGTAGCCATTAGCAAAATCTCTGTTCCAAATTATGATTGATCAGTGAACACACTGCTGGTTCTTTGAAACTACAAAACCTCTCTTTTTACTGAATTTGCTCAAAGCACAGGCAGTATTAAAGATAATATGGGTGGTTTGAGGGGGAAAATATCTCACTCAGTCACAGTTAAATTAGTGCCGGCAAGTCGGTATTAAAAAAAAAATGTCCTGGCCCAATTTCAGATGGAAATCATTTTAAGTAATTCAAAGTAATCTGTAGAGAGAAGTTGAAATGTTTGTGTGTGTGCTCCACAATGTTGTTAACCACTGATCAAAATTTGTACATTGACATTTGGCCATTTATAGTCCTATACTAAAGTAATGATTGGTTGGTGTGCAGTAAAGTAATACTGTAAGTGTTTGCATACATGATTAGTGAGTCTGAAGTACAGGTGAATAACTGTGGCACTATGACCAATATAAAGGGAATGACTTCCTGATTTTTGTAAAAGCCATAATCTTCAATACATGAAAACAGATACCTCCAGGAGTATGGTGAGAGAGTGAATGGCCACGTACTGATCAAAACACCTGAATTGACCATTACCTACACTAAGGTAGTGATCAGGCTATTTTATCCCCTCATATTGGCCCGGCTGACAGACTAGACTGCATATTTCCCAGAGGTGTCTTATATATTTTTAAAAATATATAATTTCTTTAATAAAAGGCACAGGTGATACAAATCTCTGCTTGTTAATTGTCACCTGTGGGTGCAGGTAATGTTGAATACTGGCCTGGTCATGCCTTCCTAGCACTTCCACTTGATTATCATCTCCCTACAGTGCTAGTCTGGCCAAGCAGCAAACAGATGAAGGCGTTGTCAATGCAGAGCTAGATCAGTCAAGACAAGCTATCGGCCAGTCTTTTTAAACTTAAACACCTCAAGCAAGCGAATCTCACTACCGATTGTCCAGACTCTCTGTATGAAACGAAGATGTAGAACTAGGGTCTGGTTTTATTACCAGGCTTGTTGAATGCAGGTGACATAGGTAGGAGACCCGAGGTAAAGCTTGATTAACCATGTTAAGAGATCATGAGATATTTCACCAAGATGAATGAGTATGATGAGATGGAGGCAGAGCTGTATTAATATTGGTATTTTTATGTTAATTTAAAGCTAGTTTCCTTGCAAATCTTTCATCACAGCAACTGGCGAGTAACAGTTGGAAAGCTCGGGTCGTGCAGTTTCATGTGATATGAGTGTGGTCTCTGTGTGAGGAAAACTCCACGAGTAATCTGACAGAGACGGATGGATGTGAATTTGGGGGCAAGGTGTGGGCATCGGTCTCAAGAGTTGTAACAAGGGTTGCGCCCAACTTGTCATGTGTCCGTGCCCCACATTTTGAGAAACGCTGCTGTGGGCTACGTTAACACCACACAATTTTCCACAGAAGAAAGACTTGAAGTGTTGATTTAATACTTTGCAATGAGAGGTTTGTATTGCGTGGTATAAACAATGCCAGTAATAATGCCAGGCATTGTCAGGCAAAAATAGGACAACATGAGTTTGAATACCAAGATAATAGTAATGTTAAGTTGCACCTGTTTCTGGGGACCTGCAGTAGGTTCCAACACTTGCATTGTAAGCACAACATATGCAGGGCCTATGCTTTCTCCTGTCTTTTACTTGCCTCAGTGAGTTTGCTCCATGTGAGGAGAACGTGAGTCTGCAGACCCTTTGTTCCAGGCAATGAACATGCAGCATGGACAACCCTGTCTCTCTAGCTCTGGAATGCAGAATTCTGACACATCTGACACACACACACACACACACACACACATAAAAAGTGACCATTAACATTATACTGTTGAGTTTGCAAAAATATGTAAATAAATTTGTATCTTTGTTATATAAAAATTAAATGCTAAATATTGGTAGGGGCTATTTTGTCTTCCCAAAATATTGGTTGTGACATGTCCCTATGCTACATATGCATATCTACACCCTTGATTACAACAATCACAGAGGTAGCTTTGGTACACACTGACTATAGAAGAGTTTGATCACTATAGGCTGTAGATTGGTGTGAACAGGCTGTTTGAAGGACTATGGAATTAGCAATAAGTTACATGAAAACGAGGTAAGGAAGAAGTTATTCAGAAAGCATGGATTCCAGTCTCAAGTCCGACATGCCACTCGCACCAACTGACACTCTCTAGTTAGCTGGTTAGATTTCCTGATTTAGCTTTTTGGTAGCAACATTGTTATTTTGATGAAACAAGCCTAACATTTTCTTCAAAAATCGAACGAGGAATATATTTTAACTCAGCAGACCGAATTGTCTCACTTTCTTTCGCACACACTGTATTTGTGCCGGGTGTGCAAAAAGACCATACATTTTACATGTGTTTTCCACCTTGGGAAGCTTTGTGGGAGTGTTAAATGCTAACAAGGAATATTACAAGCTTCTGGGTCTCGTGACAATTCTGCATTCATCCCCATAGCAACAGTTGCAGCTTACTAATTATTATTATTTAGTTTAACCTTCAACATTTGAACATTATTATTCAGTTTATTGGTATATTCATGCATGTAACTTACTAAAAAAAAAAAAAAAAACAGTAAAAAAAAATTACTTCATTTTTATACTAATATTACACTTAATTGACCAAATTTCTTAATTTTCTTAAGTGTTAATAACTTTAAAACTTAAGAAACTTCTTACACTTAATGACACTTTGTTAAAGTGTATGTGAAATGCTACCATCAGTACTACTGTTGTTGTAACTTTATTATCCTTAGACTACAGAAGTCACAGTCCTTAATAAATTACAGCAATAAGAAATATTGCCAAATAGTTGGTATTTTATTGAATGATGATATTTGTACTGGCATGCTTCCAATAGTTAGATACCTGCATAAAATATAAAAAAAATATCCAAAAAAAAGAAAATATTTTTTATCTTGATTCTAAGACTGATGTAAGCCACATGTAAGTAGTATCACATCAAACACTGCCAGATTGGATAGCATAGAGCAGGTGTCAGCAACCCCTTGCATGCGTGCCACAGTTGGCACGCAGAGGGATTCTCACTGGCACACTGGCGATGCACGCAGAGGGATTCTCACTGGCACACTGGCGATGGTCCGTCTTCTGTATTATTACTTTATTGCCTTTAAAGATTTTTCCACGCAACGAATCTCAGTGCAGTAGTTGCCCCAATGATTAAGGCATCTGGACATATCCTTCCTGGTTATTATGGGTAGAAGTGCTGTGTGCTTGTTCAATTTTGAAAGTTTTGTTTGTATTTGTCCAATTTCCATCGTCCTTGTGACGAAATGACAAGTTGGACGTACTCAGAATTCAAGGCTTTGAACTGGTTAATGTAACAAAAACCAACCAAATGATTAACATTTTGCTAGATTTTTTTTTAATGTACAGAACCGCCATCACCTGTAAAAATACAATGTTTCCTTTCAGTAGGCTAGTATTAGTTTTCTGCTTGCAATAATTTTAAGGACAGAGGGCCCTATCATGCCGCGGCGCACTGTGCATTCGCGACATGCGCATGGTGTCATTACTATTCTGTGCCGGCGCATCGTTCATTTTTTTCCGGCAAAAAATCACGTTGTCTAGATGGCAGATGACACTGCGCCGTCATGAGTGTGTCAGCGAAAAGAAGAGGTGTGGTCTGGCGCAAAGCGTGCCAGATGCTATTATAAGGACGCAAAAATTCAATCCGCCAGTGACCAACAAAACCCTGGTCTGTCGTCAGTTCAGTGACGCTTTCATACGCTTTGGGGTATGAAAGCGTGCACGACGCGCGCACACCCTGCTTCTCTCATCAGCAGGAGCGCGCAGCAGGGCTTATGCAAAAGTTTTTCATGTGGAGAAAAAAATTATGGAGTCCCTGGAAATATGAAATATAAATGTACATCACATATATCACAATATTTATTAATTTGCGTTGAAAGCTTTTGTTTCCCCCGTCTTCTAACATCATTGTACCGCTTTCGGCACTGTTCGGATGTTTTTTTTTTGCCAAAGGCGGAGGACACAACTGAGGATATTTCCTCCCATACTTCCTTGACCCGTGGAGGTTTGGGGGGATTCTTTTCATCCCCGAAGATAACCTGTTCACGTGCTTTTACTTCACGCACTAGCAGATTGGTCTCCTCCATCGAAAAACGCTCCTGTCTTTCGGGTAAATTCGCCATTGTAATAGCAACACACCATGGACAATGCACCGCTGGCTTTTAAAGGGAATTAGAGTATAAATCCTGATTGGTTAATTGTATGTTACGCCCAAAACACACCCATGACTAATGAAATACTTTAAGACCAACCCTTTTGAACCATGGGCCTGGCGCAATGTTCGCTTTTCCCGCTGTCAAAATACCAAATTGTGTCGGGCACGCCCCCAAAGCAACTTGCACGACAGACTTTAGACTATGCGCATGTGATCGTGAAAATAGAGCCAAGAGAGGTAGGCCTACTAAAGGGTAGGATACCCAATGATAGAAGTGCAATTAAAGCGCAGTGAGAATGTTGTTAGTTACAGATATTTCCACAAACCCCAAATGAGTGATTGTGCTTCCCATTATGCAAGTTAGCCTGTAGTGCACACTTTCATGTTTGAAATTTGATTCCTATATTTTTTATTTTTTTTAAAAATGAAATCAACATGTTCCTAAAGTGTGGTTTTGCATAGCCAGAATGGGTTCAACATATTTTGATGTTGGAAATGTGCCTCCCTAATTATGCATCATTAAAAATAATTGGCCTGGAGTTTGGCACGCAAACCAACAAAACCATTTTTTATTGGCACAACATTTCAAAAAGTTGCCATCCTTGGGCATAAAATTACCCCTAATGAACTTTTTCATTGGAGGGGTTGTCAATTGCACTAACCACACTATCGGGTCTTGTTGGCATAACCTTAATTTTTTAATGCTTGCCTTGATGTTATGTGATAACAAACCTTCAGGAAAACATGGAGATCCCATGCGAGCTGCAAGACGAGAGGTAAGAAACTCTGTTTAATGGCCATTACAGTAATTCACATTCACATGTACAGTCCTCCCCAATTTGTTAACCTTATAGACAAAGACATTTAGCAAAATCAATATATGAACCTTGGATAATAATCAGGGCCCATATTCACAAAGAATCTTAAAGCTAAAAGTAGCTCCTAACAGGCGAATCTAGGAGAAACTCAAAAATAATGGGCATGTCAGTCGTACCTTTAGGACTCCCAGCACACTCCTACCTTCACAAACCTGTCACTTATCAATCAATCACAGATGTAAATGCAAGCAGGCTCGTGCATGAGACCATAGCAATGGATTTTAATCCTATCCTAAGATTTGTCATTTTTCCAAACTAAAATAGGTTTCAGCAGCTTTGAGAATAACTTTTAAAAGAAAACTCTTAGTTAGCAATTCTTAGCGTGATTTAAGAGTTCTCTTAGTGCTAAGATTAAATTCTTTGTGAATATGGGCCCAGGAAAATATGGTATTATCTACTTACATACCCATCAAAGGAAAATTGAGATGTAAACAGATGTGATATTAATAACTTAACAGTACAAGACCTGCGACAACAATACAGGTTGTATCAGACACAAAAGCACTGAGGTCATTAGGTCTACTTGAATACTGCACGTCCATGCTATTTTTACATAGTATTTTTGTTAATATATGTGTAATGACAGTGAAACTGTGTAATGACAGTAACTTTTAGCCCTAGAGTTGATCAACAAATCTGCATCATTGAAATGGAGAACCTCAAGCTTCCACATTATTTTACAAATCGGTCAGCTTGGGTCTGATTTTCTTTTGAAATGCCCTGTGGTGGTCATCATCTGCTTTTGTTGCATGTACTTTTACTGTGCATATGCATTTTAACAGTTTCATTTTTCCATAAATATTCTAAAACTATTCTCTTCCTCCCTGCCAGTGAATTTGATCAACTGCCAGATAACATTCCCATCAGTGCAATCATAGCAGGCATTGTGGAAAAGCGGAAGTTCAAAGTCCATTATGTATTTTATTGTTCTTCTCTATCTTTTATATCTTTGCTTACCAGTACAAGAGCAGTCACACTCAGATATGTTTATGATGAAGTCTTTGTCTGTCTGTCTCTTTTCTCATTTTTGTAGGAGTTTGTGATAGATGTGAAGACTAAAGGTGGTAGTAGTTACCTTATCTCCAGACGATACCGCCAATTCTTCAACCTGCATAAGAGTATGGTGCTCAAACTAGGACAACAAACCAGCTCTACCATATGCACCCTCCCCACCCTGCCAGGTGTGTGTTTGTGTTCTTTACCAGCAACCCAACAGACCATTATTTATTTGCAGACCTGCAGACAGCATTCAGATTGTCGTGTCACGTGTTGATGACGTATTTTGATTCTTCAGCTGAGTTTGTTTGTAGTATCCATTGCAACCAGAGGAATGGTTAGGTCAGAGACATCGACAGTAAAAGAAGTGGACTCAGTGGGAGGCGTTGAGGCCGAATTGTCCATTGTCCAATTGTCCATTGTCCATTCTCTACTGCGCATAGTCCTAGCAGATGTAGTCACGGTGATCTGATGAACCCAAACACGGTAATTTGGCTAGTAGATATAGTAACAGAAATTCTCACAAATATAACAACAACAAATCTTCTACTGTCTGTGAAAATAACTGTCCTTAAAGCATTAAACAAAGTAACTGCTCCAAAGGATTGTGTTTAAATTACTTTGAATTGTAGTTATTTCATTATGTAAATATGATGTTAACATACCTGGACTCCCAAAGTCTGACGGAAAACAATGAAGAAAGTATGGTAAATTCCCTCCTGTGCGACAGAAAGTCACTAGCTATCTGTGAATTTGTTTCATCACTCAGCATCGTCACACATAAAAGTTTTTTACAAGGGAATAACATGATACAGGAGATAATGTAGCCAATATGCATTGTTGTGTTTACGCTGTTGTACAACAATACCATAAACAAGGTACAAGGTGTTTTATATGTAAAGTTATTTGACTTGGACGTGTCGCTAAAATAAATTCCAACCAATGAAACACCAATGGCTAGAGGGCCCTTTGCGGGTAGAACCAGGTGGGAACAATCTCCATGGGTGTTTCAACTTCCACGTGTATTCCTACCCCTTTGGTTAGAGAAAGTTAGTGATGGGCATTACGATTCATTGTCGAGAACTAGTTCTTGTCGTTCAGTTCATCTAAACGAATCATTCAGTTTCTCTGTTCTAATGGCTTGTGCTGTGCATGACTCAATGAGTCGTTCTCTGATTGATTCTTCTCTTTCCCTTCTTCAACTTCTTTCACAATACCAAGAGTGTTTGATATTTTAGTGCAGTGGGCTTTTGGGCTGTGTGTACACAAAACATTTTCTAAAAGTAATATCAACCATTATCACCATTTAATTAGCAATGGTAATTAGTCAGGAACTTCCTATCATTCACGAATAGTCATTCATTTGTATACTCTTGGTATTGGTTGCTATACTTCATTGTCTTTCATTGGCTAAATGGGGAAGAACGTTTGAGATATGATTGGCGGGCTTCCTCTGCCACGGCCACTGAACTAGGGTGTTGAGTGACAGCTCTGACTCTTATGAACAGCAACCAAAAGAACGAATGAGACCTGGTCAAGGAGAAGTGGTTTGTGTGGTTTGTTTCAAAGATTCGTTCAAAAGAACTGATTAGTGTGTGAACGACACATCACTAGAGATGGTTGATGAACTGGTTCAAAGGATTTACATGAATGAACTAGCTTGCAGAAAATAACTATATATTTATTAACTATGTATTTATTATATTTATACTATATATATTATAACTATAATATATTTTTTGTATTATATCACACATACATTGACTTGCTGTATCAGTTAACAGAAACAACAGCACTGTATCACTGTAAAAGCTGTTATCTAGCTAATTCAGAAAGCTAGTCAAAAGCTCCTTCCTCTGGGCACTATATGACTATATATGACTATACTATACTATATGAGTTTGTCTTGTCTGAGCTGACTTCTCGAAGAAAAATGCATTTTATGCTTTCTGTTTATTCATTCTGGACAGAAACCTGCCATGCATTTGTGCATACGTTGTTTACAGATGATCTGAAAGTTGTATGTTGAATGCATATTTAAGCAAACTTCATACGGTCAGCAACTTTAGAGTCAGATTGGAGGGGGGGGGGGGGATATTTCACCTGACTGTGAATCAAACGGTAGGAAAAATTGCAATATCCTAGAAATTTATGTCAGCAAAAGAGAATAGTAATGTGATACAAAATGTATGCCTTGTGTAAAACCCTATCCTGAAGGGTAAGACAACCAAACAAGTCAAATATGTTTAAGAATGTGGGTAACTGCTGGTGAAAACCAGACAGGTAATAATATGGCTCCACCAGGAACTTAGAAAAAGTAAAAGATGGAACCTAGATAAGACGAAACCCTTGAAGGGCAAGAAGTCAAATTCCTAAGGAGGGGTAATGAGGTCTGTATTTTGCTTTACAACATGTGATGTGTATTCTGTGGGGTATAAAAGGAAATCTTAGTCTCCAAGAGGATAGACTAGTTACTTGGCACACCTTGTGTAGGTTTTGTGTGGGTAACCTGTCCCCGGCATCAAAATTAAAGACTGTTGTGTCTTACCTCTTTAAAATTTTTGACCACAAAACCAAGAGTAGCCACGTTTACGCACTGTCTGTAGAGTAACAGCTATTTTGTTTTATATGACTGTTTCTGCCATTTCTATCATTTTCATGTTAAAATCTTCAAGACTGTTATAAACCAACTTGCACATAAAGTCAGTAAATACACTAAAGTTATAGCCAGCAGAATCATGTGTGGTTGCAGGGTGTACGCACGTACAATTTTGTGACATGGCAACACAAATAAATCTCATATGAAATAATCTGATTTGACAGTGGGAAAAAACACAGTGCTTTTACTGATGTCTTCAAACAAAAGGGCTCTGATTTCTCTTGCAGTGCACAGTGTTCAATGCATCTGAATTTGAGTAAAATGACATCCTCAGAAACTTCTAAAACACAGAATCTTAAACAGGCTAGCATTTCAGATTTCAAAAAGATTTCCTGATGATTCCTTTGCAGATATTGGCCTCTTGTTATGCAACAATCAACAAGTGCTGCCGCTGCTGTTACTGCAAAATCGTCTGGTTTTTTTGTTGTTGTTTGCGCTGTTTCCTTAGTGCCACATGCTAGCATACAATATAGGCCTACCAAAGGTATGTATGTGTGTAGTTGAAGGGAGGGGCAATGTGCGTAGTATAAGATGAATTCCTGCAGGTGCCCCTGAGGTAAGCAATGGGTAAATGTAAGTTTATCAACAAATGCCTCAAAAATGGCAGTTCCCTTTGTGCATGGGGGGAGTGTCAGGATGGTTGACCTTTTCCAGTTATTAGCTTTTACGATGGTAAACAATTGTAATGAGCTAACTACAAAATGAACCCTGAACTGGCAAAGAACATGGAAAGCTTATTAGTTAGGCTTACTTTGAATAGTAAACTAGTATAAGTACACTGTACAACTAATACCATGCCTAATATCAATCTAGTCTACCATACTTCACAAAAATAGATGTTCACCAGAAAAGAATGGCAATCCTGAAACAAATGTTCTCCTGGGACTTTTTGGCCTCCATGCACAGAGCCCATTACTCATGGAGGCTGAAAGCTGTACCCAATAGAGCTGGAACAATGCGTCAACATAGTCTACAAAAAATAGTTGACATGAAAAATTGCATGTAAAAATTCCATCGGTATAGTTGAGTTATGTTCTCATCAAAATATTATTTGTACACCATGACCTGATGCATAAACAAGATACGGCTACGCGAACTATTGACCTTTCCCCTCGAACCAAGCATGTTATTATTAATATGTTTCTAGTAGTATTGTTACATTAGTCAATATATTTTTTGTCTTAGCACATTTCTACATCAATGCTTGAACAGAAGTTACAGTAAGCATCACTTTTCATTTGGAAGGCCTTATGGGTCAAAATATGTTTGTCCGTGTTTCCTTATAATGAATGGTCATGAGACAATGGTCATAAGACGACAGATGGTTGCGAGAGAGGAACAGAGTGTTTTGTATGGGCTTGAGGGTTTAACGGATGATTTAGAAGCAATTCACTTATCTTACTTAAGCTTAGTGAAAATAGAACACTTTATTTGCACATGCAATTAATCACTTAAAAATTAATTAAAATTAAATAAAATTAAAAAATAACTGTTTGATCGATTAATCATGCCCAAGGATGCTAGCGAAGCCTACTGTGTGGTTTGTGGTAAACACTTTAAGTTGGGCACAAAGGGGATCAAAGTGGTGGAGTCTCATATGCAGAACGGTAAGCACATTGCTTTAGATTCTCCCCCCTGCTACTGCCACACAAACTCAAACATAACACAAACCTGGCTATGAAATAATGGTCCACTTACTCATTTCATAACCTGGTTTAGAAACTAAACTGGCTTTAGAATGGATATTGAATAGAATCATGAATTTAATTGAATTGACGTTGTGGATCAGAATCTAATTGATTCAGAAAATCTGCATCGATACCCAGCCCTATCACAATGTGTTCAATTCCTCACCTATACCACGTTCCCTTGTCAGTGAAACCACTGGTGGAGCTTTCACTGCTCATTAAATCCAGTCAAGGTATGCCTTCCCACACCTACTGCACAGCACATGAGACCTCCCAATGCTGCACAAACATACTTAAAGCAGTAATTCAGATTCTATCAATCAATCCCTTACGAAAATACTGCATTGTACTGCAGTATCAAAACTGCATTTTTTTCTACTGTGTAAATGCTGTACTTTTTCGTAAGGGATAACCCTGTTGTTTGAGGTTGCCGAGTGCTGATTTTCGTACAACATAGACTGAATATGGCATTATAACTACATCACTACAGCTGTTGGTTAAAGGACACCTATCATGATAATCAACTCCAACTGTCTGTTCATTTGCAGAAAAGGTGCTCATTGGACATAAGCAAGACATAGCCATGAAGAGAGTCCCACTGCTCAATGCCTACATGAAGGTGAGGCCCATTGTTACCACGTAACGCATTGGCCCAAATATAAGACGATTCTGAAAATAAGACAACCTCCCTATTCTAGACAAATTTTTTGGGAAAAACTTATTTTGTAGACCAAATTTTCCTTTATATATTAAATAATTTTATTTGAAAATGCTGGTGAAAACTCATTGGAAAACATTTTCAAAGTTGGCATATTTTTTGAAGATCATTACTATAAATTAAAGCATGAGATGAAGTTAATAAATGTGGATAAATTTGTCACATTTAAATTGAATGAAGAGTAGGGTACCATATGAATGATACTTTTTCATGAAAGTGTAAACAATACACTGACTATCTACAAGGCAGAAAACCACAAAGTACCCAGAGGTCTGCATAGTACAAGTGACTGTGAGACACTCAAGAAGTATTTATAGGGCAAAAATATTGTCTTATATTCAGGTTAATACAGTATTAGCCCCATTTGTACTGTGTGGCCATCAGCCCAGGAACCTAAACCGAGGCACCGAGGGCACAATCACCAAGGCTAGAGTTCCTGATTGGTTTGTACTGTAGTGGGCCAAGTAGCCAACTGACAAAAATTTAAAGAGACACAACATTCCATGAACAGATAAAAAGCAAAAAAAAAATCTGCAATCTTAATAACCATCCATAATGATGTGTAAGCACCAGAAACTGAGGTGGGCCTGTTGCCAGGGCAATAGTTCCAGGTTTGACCCTGTACTGACCCAGTACATTATAAACTATTACCTGGGCCAGGCCTAAGTTCAAGCACCAGTTTGGCCCATAGTATAACGGGGCTATAGACATCAACCTAATACACTAATAAACACTTTCATTTGAAAAAAATGTGCAACATGTGTCATAAATGACCCACATTAATTTTCCGTCCATCTGTCTATTTATCAGTCCCTCCAGGATTTTGCGGCCTTTTTTGAGATAGGTGCGATCAAAAATTGTTGTTAGGGTTACATCATTATTATCATCATCATCTCTTAATAATAATAATAATAATAATAAGAAGAAGAAGAATCATAATAATAAATGAGAAAGTCCTGCTTAAGCATTCTAGCTTTTTATAATTCAAGTTCACATTGAAAACCAAACAAAACTGTCAAAACAATTTGATATTTGAAAACGAAGTAAAAAATGTAGCTTACACAAACTGAAAAATGTGTTGATACTACTGGTTGGTCTGCTAGACCAGATGAGGAACAGGATAGCTCACGAAAAGTAATTTTCCTAGAAAGAGGGGTTCGGTCATGCAATATTTGATTTAGAATTCACATAGATAATGCAAGAAGTTAAGAGCACTAGCCTATATTTACAACAATATTGCATTTTTTTTAAGCAAACAACTACAGTTAAGCAAAAAGCACAGACTGCCAACTGCCAAAATCCCAGGTGTTTGAATATTCTTTTCAATAGAATACTGCAGGGGTGCATTTGAGCATGGCAAGGGGGTAGACACTTCAACCACAGCTCCTGCAAAATCTTTTAAAAACTCATATTTTGAGAACCATTTGGACTCCATTTTTTCAGATTTATTTTTTGCTGTTTTGGATTTTGGTCTTTTTAACCATTTGAAAACTTCTTTGGTTTGAGGCATGTCAGATGTTATTGAGGTAAGAGGGCTCAATCTACATGCTCTCCCAGACCCATGCACCTTGCCCTCTCCCAGTTTTTACCAGCTATAGGGTAGCGTATCAATCTATATGATTATAAAATGATAAGCATCATGAATAGGCTGTAGTAGAATATAAAATAAAATTATAAGCATCATGGATAGGCTCGAGTAGAGGCGTTTGTAGTGTAGGCTTACATATAATGTGATTAGGAAAGCAATCAGCCTTTTTAATGATTGATTTTTCACAAAACGTTTTTCAGTGAAAGTATGCATGATCAGTGCCTCTTAAATGTTTCAATGCTGTTTCCATGAACGGTTGCAGGAATTCATGTTGATGTTTTGAACATCGTTTAATAGGTTATCATTTTTTATAGTCTACCAACAGCAACAGGCAGCAATTTCACTTTCTCTCGCGCAGATGAACACACTCTCTCACTCAAAGAGGCTGTGCACTCCCACTGCACCTAATTACATGCACCTACCAGTGTTATCACATGAAATTAGAAAGTATTTCCCTTTCTAAGTATATTGAGAAAGAATGCCTTACCAGAAGGCAAGCTAGGCGACTCCTGTAGAAATGTTGCACATAGCAGATATTTAAACTCACATGGTGAAGGTTCGTGATGGTTACAGCCTAAAGCACAGCAATTTGGTAATTTCGCAGATCAGTGGCCTGTTGTATAGGGATTTAGACTGGCAATCTGGAGAAGGTTGTTTTAAGAAGTTGCATGTTAACAAGCAAAAATTCACAAATTCCAGGGATTCTGCGTTTATAGGAAAATTCCATTTTCATATCTGGATTCCATGATTATGACTGTGTTTACTGCATTGTGAATATCATAGGCTCTACACATAGAACTGTAGAAGAGGCCAAAGATCGTAGGTTGTTGAGAAACCTTGCTTCACACTGTGACCAAAGTGGATGCTAATGCCAAAGGCATGGAAGCGCTAGCTAAGTCAGTTGATGCTATACAAGCCTCAGTCAACTCTTTTCAAGAGGGAAGTCGGCGTCTATAGCTTCTCTACACTCGACACTCAATGCATTTGGCTAAAGAATTACAGATGTGTAGGATGGACTGAATGAACTTGATAAAAGATTGAATGACGTGGAGTAATCTCAATTAGTTAAGGAAAATTCTATGTTGAAAAAGACGGTAATATACTTGGAAACTACACAAGACAACAGAATATCTGCATTGTGGGGGATAAAAGAAAACACAGAGAGGTCACAGCCAACAGAGTTCATCGCTAATCTGCTATTTGGTGAAGATAACTTTCCTAAACCACCAAAGGTGAATAGAGTCCATAAGAGTCTAACCCCAAAACCTGGAGAGGGCGACAAACCACGACCATCATTTTCTGACCAAAGAACAGATCCTGCGCAAGAGAAGGGCACGCTTAACCACAATGGATCAAGAATTCACTTTATGCCTGACATCTGCTCTGATTCTGCTTCTGTTAACAAACGATGTACCACTTTCTTAGAATGCAAACAGGATGTCTTTCAGGATGAAGGCAGTAGATAGTCTCTTATCCTTGTCTCCAATCTCTGATTTGGTTAAACGGAAAATAGGATTACAGACTAAAGCCTATCTCTCAGCCACTTTCCAGTTGGAGAGGCAACAAAGTCTCACAATCCATTTCATAAAGAGGATGATAAACATCCAAATTATTGGCCCGTCAACTTTATCAAAAGTCTGCAACTCACATCAATTCCACAGATTAGATTGTCTGATGGTTCATTAAGTGAAGATCATCGTAATATTAATAATCACTTTAAAGAGTTCTACTCCAAACTATATTCTTCAAATCTGAAACCAGACCATCACCAATTTTACATTTTTTTTCTAAATTAAGGATTTCTACAATTGTCTCTGATAAGCCCCAGCCCCTGATAGGTTTTTTATAGGATAGGTTAACATTTTAATTGGCCAATTGATAATGTCAACTTATAAAGAAACATTGGAAAATAACATATCATAATGAAATATCTGTAACATATCAGGGTACAAACTCAACTATGATAAAAGTGAGTACTTTCCTATCAACACAAATGCTGTGAAAGGTACCAATCTGCCATTTAAACTGGCAGAATCCTGAATCTGCTGACTTGTGACAAGTGTGTTGCTCATGCTACTGACTCCATGTGTGCAAGTCAGGTGAGTAAGTACTGCAATTTCTATGCAGTGTAAAGGGATATGCCATTGTTTTGCCCAATTTACTCATTTTCCACCTCCCCTAGATTTCAACAATAGTTTTACCTTTCTTCATTTCATCCAGCCATTGTCTCAGTCTAAAGGTAGTGTTTTTAGCTTTTTTAGCAGACCAGTGAAGGCCTAAAATATATATTTTTTAAGGTCTACTCAAAGAGTGATATAAAATAGTTAATATGTTTTTAGTGAATTTTAAATATTCACACTTACATTGCATTAGAGTATATTTTTTGTGGCCATTAGCACTCTTTGTGAGTGCACTAAAAATAAAATTAAAAAAAAAAAAAAATTGTAAGTGCACTGAAAGGGTACTACAACTACATTTTCCCCACACTTTTCAAGTACATACTCATGTGGTTTGCAGTGCAACAGTGTTGCTGACTTTTAACCACTGGTTAATGATAATGGTTATTATACTAATCTCTCTCTTTCTGTGTGTTCCAGGGATTGCTCTGTTTTCCCCTGTGGTCTCTGCTTGATGATTTGATCCAAATGTTCTTCTGTCAAACAGAAACTGACAGCCAGCAATGTTGGCAAGTGTCTAAATGCATTTTATGACACCACACACAACTTTCCTTTTTCTCTGCCCCACTCAGTTAGCGTTAGCTGGCGGATTGCACATTTTTTACACCAAATTTTCTCATTCTTCCCATTTATACCGACAGCACTCGGTCACCTCAAACAACAGGACTATTCCTTTTCACAGTGCTCCAAGTGGCAATATAATCCATTTTCTGAAAACGGATAATTCCAGTCCTTGATTGTGATTGGTTGAATCGCGATCCATGCCATTATAAAATCCAAAATATACCACGGCTCCAATCACATTTCATTCTATACGGCTGCACCGTAGAAAAGTGAACCGCTAGAGAAAATATTTTTCTTGGTAGAGGAGTTATTAGCTATGAATAATTAGCTTCACTTCTTGTTGTGTCTTCCTTTAATGAAGCCATGTCAGGTTAATATGATGACTGTTTTAAAAAAGCAATGACCCACTCGAGTCTGTGAGTTATGTTTGTTTTACCACAGCTTAGGTGGTTTAATGGCACTCCGCTCCGCGTTGACCATGACTAATGGCCTCTCGTGGGTTATTGCTTACTGAGACATAAGACCCAAGATGGTTTTCTTTTAACTTAGCAATTTGTCCCACCTCAGATGATGTTGTATGTGGGTTCTGCATGCAGAAAGCATTTGAGACTTTTATCCTTTAGATTAGTTTTGTTTCATTTAATGTTTGTGCTAGGTAGGTAATTTTTGTACAATGGCCCTGACAATTATTGGCACCCCTATCGAAACTGACTACAAAAACACATGTAAACCACATAAAGATCATCTATTTATAATTGACTAACTAACATTGACGTAAAATCATTTCTTGCAAAGAAGCAAATTTATTCTGGTAAATAATAATGATGCAGTTATTGGCACCCCTGCATTTGGTACGTTGTAAAGCTACAATAATACAAGTGTTAGCCTTCTCCTTAATGCCATAAAGTTGTAAAAAAACACATTTGAAACCCTTTTCAGAGTTTATCCAGATGGTCTGGATTCACTTTAACTTAAAAAAGTTTAACTTAAAAACTTAAGCTCATTTGCTGCCCTAACGAATTGGATTTGTGAGTTCAGTCTTGGTTAAAATAGCAATCTGTAGTTAAAGCAGTAGCAGGTATTGTCTCAAATTAGAAATTTAAGTTTAACATAAAAACAACTTATTATAATGCATTTATTTGACTTTTAAGAATGAGGGGTTTAACTTTATTTATGATAGATAAAAGAAGTTCTTTCCTACCCTGTTTCCTAGTTAACATTATGTTCAAATATTTGTCATTTTAACTCAAGAAAATGAATTGAGATGGAAGCTTGGGGTAGTGTCTTAAGTTAGAGTGTTTTTTATTGCCTATTTATGTACACCCTATAAAGGGCAGTAGGGTTTTTTTAAACAAGAAACCCATAATTAGCACGGACCTCACTTAAGCCATTAGTGCAAAGTTACAGATTTTAAGTCTTAGCTCTGCTGTGAATAAGTACTAAACAACTTCAAATTTTACTGACCCCAACCCTTATTACTATTATTACTGAGCTATCATTTCTTCCCTGACATGACCAGCTTCTTAAGTGGCGGCCCAACCAGCAAGACCAGCAAGAGCTGGTAAAAGAACAGCTAAGACTAGCCAGAACCGGCTAAAACCAGCCAAAAGCCTAGGCTGTTTTTTCAGCAGGGGATGTTTATGTCATTATACACTTGTAACAGGCCACAAATAATCACAAATACGGTTCTTTCTACTGCTAATACTAGTTTCTAATACTACTGGTGAACTGCAGGTAATGTGTGGATGCTTTCTACACAAGCATTGGAGCATTGACATTGTTTAATGGTAGGCCAGGTCCGTTTCATATCATTTGAATGCCATCAATAATAACACTCCAGAGCTTAGTAGTTGGCTGACGCAAGTAATATCATAGAAGAGACTTTAAAAAGATTAACTTTGTCGATAAGAATTTGCCTTGAACATTTTTTGTAATCAAATTATTCGAGTTACTTGAGTGATTGTTTCAGTCCTATTATTTTGTTCTGTTTTGTCTTGGCTTGGAAAATAATGCTCAGTTGGGAAAGTAGGTGCAATAAAGGCTGAGGATGATACATATCTCCTGATCAGTATCGGGTATCAACCGAAATGCTAAACCCATGTCTCGGAACCAGTATCGAACAAAAGAAATTAGATCGGTGCATGTGTTGCTAAGTATCACTAGTTCTAAGCTACTACAATTGCTAAAACAACACCACACTTGGTTGGTAATGGTAGTATGAGGGCTCCTACATTTAAAACGATAGCCCAGAGTACTTCCAGCAGTAACCCTGTTGTTTGAGCCCACCGACTGTATAATTTTTTACAGCAAAGTCTTCGTCAGTGGGTGGGCACTTTGTTCAAACTTTAGGGGGTATTCACACCAGGAAGTCCATTAGTTCACTTGCTTTGGTAAGAACCAAATTTTTTATTTTTTTATTTGTTGCAGTTTACTTTCACAGCGCAAGTGTACCAAAATTTCAAAATAAAATCATGTGGTTGGGAAAGTCGTTCAATATTTGGGGCGGGGGACACAGAAATAATCATGGAATCGTGGAAATCTTGCTGCACTCTTTATTGTTTATAACCATTAAACTGTCTCTGATTTAACAGCTAGTTATTTGTAATAGGCTACAATGTTGGTTTTAAAATGCTTTACTTGTAGTACTGCAACAATGACTTGCATTACAGTTGTGGCAGAAGATGGGCAAATAGCTTATTTTGAATTAGATGCTACCGGAAGAACAGGCTAATATTTTGTCACCATAATTTATATCAAAGGGAGCTTGTTAGGTCCAAAAAACATATGCATTTTGTGTTTGGACCGACTGTGATGCTGGAGACCTGAGCTCCACTCCCAGCCTCTGCAATCTTTTCAAGGTGTAATTTAGGGCTAACCATTGCTCACCGCTGAACCAAGCCTATAGCCTTTCAAAAGGCAAGTAAAGTATAGGCTACATAGTCCTCGCTTTAGATTAGGGGACTGCAAAACATACTACAAATTGGTAAGAAAGGGCTTATAAGTGTATTAGTTATTATTTTATTGTTGACTAATAGATGAAGATTGTAAGTGACTTACAGGCTTCATGTTAATGGTAACTAATGTTATTCTTAATGTTAGTCTTTGAAATTTACAATAAACTTACAGAAGTCGGCGATTAAAATATGACGTGTTATCGATCTTTTAAAATATGGCCCAAATTAATCTCTAATTGAGCCAGGGGGTTATTTTGTTTAGTAGAATCCACAATATGGCCAAATTCAAAGTATCGCTACCAGTACCAATCGCAACCAAACCCAAATATTGTCAATATTCTGGTTACAAAACCGATATAATGTTCAGCTCATTAATATGATTATCAGATGCATGAAGTGTCACTGACTGCAAACTGCTCCCTCTCTTCGATTGTCGTGTTGGGCTAAATCACAATTGTACATTGTCTGATAACCTTCATGTTTCTCTCTAGCAGGAGAAATGACCGATTCTCCTCACTCAAAGCTAAGGTAAGCTTCCTGACAAACACAATTATCCCAATATCACACCTACTACACATTAAGCCAGAATAGAATCATAAAGGCACCATATGATGAGTATAACAGAAAAATGTCACAAGACAGAAACAAGATTCAAACACAAGAATTGGTAAACAAAGAACAGGGCAACTAAACACTCAAAAAGACCAACACTTCAGTACTTACAGCAAATTTACACCAAAAAAGGGTAGCACTATATAACAATCACTACTTATGAAGCATTTGTTAACTCATCATTTTTTAAGAATTATTACATTATTCCACATCAGTAAATCATTTATAAATATTTTGTTTTGTTCTTGGTAAATGAGGGCATCTAAATAATGTTTATAAATGTTGTCAGTACTAAAAAAAATATTCCTAAAGCATTTGTTATATATATATATTTTTTTTTTTTTCATTATTTTTATAATTTGTAGGTTAATCACTAACAAACTATTTAAACATAATTGTATCTATGCTCCAATTAATAAAGTGATATGGGCACACACCAATAGTTAGTAGGTGTCAACTTATCTTTTACTCATACAATTACTGATTAATTAAAGAGCTATTAGTGATAAATTAAATATATTGTGGGAGCTCATCTAAAGTGAGGACTTTCTGTGCTTTACAAAGCACTTACAAATGTGTTGTCAGGGTTACTAGAAAGCCAGAAAATCTGTATACTTCTAACAAAAGATATATAAAACAAATTGCTGCAAAATTTTTCACATTTATTGAACGTATGTCATTTGTGTTCTAAACACCCCATATGTTGAAAATATGAATAAAAGTATTTGATTCTTTTGTGCATCATTTGTGCACGATTTTGCACAATTTGTGCACGATTGTGCAGGTAAAATTAACATCTGTGCACAAACAGTCTTCATGATATTCAACATTAAACAGGTTGGTGACCTGGGGTCACCCAGCACCCCATCAACATCCAAATGACTCCAAAATGGTCAGAATCGTTTGTGCTTCAATTGTGCACGTTTGTGCAGGCAAAATTAGTATTTGTGCAGGCATTGTTTTGATAGAGGTTGGACAAAGAGAGCTTGAATATGTCTGTAAAAACATCAGCCAACTGCTCTGACCATACTCTGATTACACAACCTGGTACCCCATCAGGCCCTGCTGCTTTGCTGATGTTAACTTGCCTGCAGGATTTCCGCATATCAGCCTTTGTCAGTATTAGGCCTGGATCAACCAAGAGGACAGTGATGGAGGGAGTTTTTTCTGGAGGGTTGGTGGTAACCTCATTGTCATGTATTGTTCTTTGAGTGCGAGATCTGTACTGGCTCGTGGTGGAATGTGGACAGCTGTAGACAGCCGTGAACTCTCTTGGCAACCAGAATGGACGATGTAGAAGAGTGAGATATTCCAGGTCCGGAGAGCAAAAAGATTTGAGGAGATGAATGTTCCTTGTGTCATGCCAAGCATTGGTAATCATGAAGCACACATCTCCTACCTTGACTTTTCCCGATAATTCTTTTGACCTGTTGGCTCAAAACACAGAGAACCCAGTGGGTTGGTTGATGGATTGGTCTGATGTATCTTCTGACAGCCAATTTTCCATGATACAGATGATGGTAAAGTGCCTCATTTCCCTGACTGACTGAATCAGTGAGACACCAGAACTAACATCAGGATAAAATACCTAGCTGTTAGCCTGTTCAGAAGAAGTTCTGTCTGAGCCCAACCTGACCCATGAACTGTAATTATGAGCCTATGCCGATTTAAACCTGACATTTCAGAAAACAAATAGCTGTTGGGACTTAACATTTTCAACAATTTTGGGTTGTTTGATTTGCAGAAATTTGTTCAGAATGATATTATTGAAGCATAGGCTAGTCTGTATTGGCAAGACTTCTTTGTTTGTCTATTAAGTGTTGAGGTCCCCTTACTTTTGCGGTCATAAAAGAACAGCGTGCAGCAGACGAGAACCAAGATGAATGAAACACTTTACAGTTTAACTAAACAGCTTACAAAAAATGTTGCAAAAGACTCAAACTAATAAATTTGTCTATCAACATATATCTGTCCTCTGTCAAATACAAACACGTTTTCTACCCTGAACAAACCAATTCAGGAATAACTTTTGCAAAATAGGACGTGCGTTCTCTTTCCTTCTTGCTGAGATGACTCATGTATTTAGGGGCATGTCACTCCATGAGAAAGAGAAGATTTTTGGCAAATAGATGAAGGCTATAATGCTATATGTTTGTCAGAAATGTTGCGTGTTTATTTCATTGCATTCAGAGAAAACCGGAATGTTTCATTTGTCCATAGCCCCGGTTCTCTTGATGTTTTAGCCTTTTGTTCCTCACATTATCAAGCTCCATTTTACTCTCTATCTGATGCAGAGAGTGCAGGAGGTCGAGTCCTTATGTATGGAATTTGAACATGTCACTTATGCTGCTTTGCTGTAATGTGTAGGTTATAAAATTACTAATTATCCCACCATAGCTTAATAATAATAATAATAATAATAATAATAATAATTTTTATTATTATAAAAATGTAACCCTATATAATGGGACTTCAGCTCAATCTGACAGAGCTTGAGACAAATGGTTGGAAATCTCGGACGGAGTTTGGGTCAGGCTTAGTTCAGGAATTTAAACAAAACACGTATTATTATTAAGAATATTTGATATTTACTATTTTTTTTTCTTTTAGATCTTGGCTGATCAACAGGATGCTGTCCATGTATTACTCAATGATTCTGGTGAACCATCCTTGCAGCAGGCCTTAGCTAGAGCCAGAGAAGAATTTGACAGTTTAGAGAATGTAGTGCTTAACGTTGCTGTAACAGGGGAGACTGGGTCAGGGAAATCTTCCTTAGTGAATGCCATCAGAGATCTTAAAGATGCTGATGAGGAAGCTGCAGCCGTAGGGGTGACAGAAACCACCATGGTGCCCACCATGTATTCCCACCCAGTAATGCCCAATTTGAGGATCTGGGACCTGCCAGGTATAGGAAGTGCAAAATTCAATGCAAGCGCTTACATGAAACAAGTGAAATTCCAAACCTATGATGTCTTTATCATAGTAAGTGCGACTAGATTTAAAGACAATGAGCTTAAGCTGGCAAAAGGGATTAAAAAAAAGAATAAACATTTCTACTTTGTTAGAACAAAGATTGACCAGGATGTAGCAAACGCAAAAAGAATAGGGTTTGCAGAGGATCAGACTATCAAAAAAATACAGGAAGACTGTGCAGAAAACCTCTGTGGACTGGGATGTCCCATCTTTCTGGTGTCATCCCATAACAGGGATGAATTTCAGTTCCAAGAACTTTTGGAAGCTTTGGAGAAAGATCTTCCAATCCACAAAAAATACACTCTTGTTATGGGTTTGCCGGTTTATTCAAGCCAGTCTCTAAAGAAGAAATATGGAGCATTCAAGAAAGCGGTCTGGGCTTTGACTATTGCATCAGGTGCCATCGGAGGAATCCCAGTGCCAGGTCTGTCAACGGCAGTAGATGTGGCTATGATAGTGTCGTTCCTCACCAAATGCTACATCTCATTTGGGCTGGATGATAAATCCCTTAACAAGCTGGGACAGAGAGTAAACAAGGACATACTAAAAATGGTTAAAGAGTCAGAACTTGTCATGGCACTTGCTGACAAATCATTGGTCACTAAAATAGCAATAAGACTTGGGGCTGCAGGTGGTATTGAGACACTATGTAGCTTCGTGCCAGTTGCTGGCAACATTGCAGCAGCTGGAATATCTTTTGTCACCACACGAGCTGTGCTTCAAGAGATGCTAGATGAACTCTACAGTATTGCAAAAAAGGTGATTGAAATGGCAGGGCTGAAGTAGAGAAAAACAAACATGTGATCCAAGTTTAATAGTATGGATTGGTTACTGTGTAGACGGTGGCAAAGTATGAGGTATACATTATATGAAATGCCAGAAGTAAAGCAGGCGAAAGATCTTGTTGTTCAGAAAACAGGGCAGGCCTATGGGTGGGTGAGTGCTACTGAATGTTGTTTCCACATTTTAAAGAAATACAAACATTATGAACGAGATTTTCTTTGATCTACCACTCTGTACAATGGAATGCTTAATTGAGCACTTGCAATGTACATAATTCAAGTTGTATTCATTCACTGTAGTTTCCATTCTAGTGTTATTCTTGTGATATTTATCAGAGAAATCACTAACATGTATAGAACCTTCACATGTGAATATACTGTACCTCTAGCTATTGAGCATCATCGTTTGTCACCTTTATTGATAACAGGTATTACAATGTATAACACACAATAAATGATTGAAATATTATTATTATTATTCATTTATTTATTCTTTTTGGTCAATGTAATCACTGTAAATCTACAACAACTTAAAATGTCAAGTCAAATTAAGTTGCCAACGTATACAAATAACTTTGCCTTCATATTCACACAATTACCATATTTTCAGTTAAACATTAAAAAGTTCAACATTTGAGTTCAATTATCTTTTTATTTTACTAATTATAATAACAATAAAGTTCAATTAGCACGTTATCAGAATGTATATTACTATCATGTCTATATGTTGAATGTATTGAGAGTTATCTACCGAAGTGAAATTCCTTGTGTGTATGTATACCTGGCCAATAAAACTAATTCTGATTCTGTTTATTTTAGCTTGGTGATAGAAAAACTGCTATAAAACTGTAGTGGGAGTGTGGGAACTGTGGGAGTGTGGGAACTATGGAGTGCTTTTTTGTTAGTCACACATTCACTTATTTTAAGCCTGAAGCTAATTAAACAAATTAAATGCAGAAACAACATTTACTACCAGCCAACTATTGAAATGCTTCAAATGACATAGAACTTACAAATGTCCAATATGCATGCAATGAACATCAAGAGTGAATCCTTTAAAACATACATATTCAAAAGGCTGACAAATTGCAAACTGCATGTCATTACGATCAATAGTACAATTCACAATTTGGCAAAGAAGATTTAGGCTGTTCTGTGTGTAAGTGTCTTTGAACTAATCGTCACTAAATAGGTCCTGACTCAAATTGAGCTCACTCTTGCATAATTATCACAAGAGTCTCAAAGCTGCCAAACTGACTATTAACAGTTCATGACAGTGCTACAAACAATTAACTTTATTTGTTATCCAATTACTGAAATGATTACAAATATGCAATTCAAATGCAGAATATTTAGGCCACACAAGAGTAAGCTCTCATCATTAAACCATGCCACATTAACTTGGACTATAGTTTAGCTACAGAAACAGTAAATGAATGACTTTACAGAACAGAATTTGTATGTCTGTAATGACGAGTTTGTGATGGTGTAACTGTTGCACTGTACTTGAAAAGCACACTACTGATCTTCTCAAGTTTGTTTATTATTAGTGTGCTTGCTCAAGTACACAGCAGACAGCAGAATGCCGAGTAAATGTCTTAATTAAAAAACGGAAGCTCTTTTGAGTTATGAATACCATATAGGTGTTCCCAGTTTCATGCCCTGTTGATCTGGCTGTTGCACGCAGCCTCCCGTTCGACTGGCAGGCACACTTGACATTTCTCCACTAGACGCGGCAGTTCAGGTATTCCGGTTCTCATGTGTAAAAGGACCATAGTTTTACCTGGAAAATTAAAAGTTAAATGTAGCATAGGCCTATTCCATTTTTAATGTTTTCTTGATCATTTCACAGATATTGAAAGAACAAAAAGAGGTTTGCATTTTCATGGGATGCATGTTTTCATTATTTATTTTTTGGCTTTTTTGTCTACCTCCCAACCGTTCAGATAGTCTACAAAATGTTCCAAGCAAAAAATAGGCTAGTTTCTGTTTTTCCTAAGCTTTTCCTTGTTTGACTCATCTTTTTGTGCTTTGTCACAGAATTATGCTGAACAAACAAAACTCATACGCAGCCATAGTGTCAGGCACAGACAGGCGGAGGCAGAAGTTCAAACAAGGAGTTTTATTCAAACAAAGCAACGGGGGAATAACAAAAGTCGTGTCCGTCACTTTGACGGAGAAAACTGAAAACTATAACACACAGAATGTGGGAGGTAAACTAACACACAAGAGATAACGGTAACGAGGGGAATAACAAAGGCCACGTCCGTTACTATAACGGAGGAAACTAAAGTATAAAGCTCAGAAGTTAGTATAAACTCAACACACAGGAGATTAAGGAGGCGAAACACAAGAGAACTAAACAAACCGCTAGAAAACACAGGGAATTACAATACCAACTGGGGAGTCTTTGGCTCGCGGGGCAAACAACGGGAGATCGCGGGAGACGGAGAAAACACACTGACCCGTAGGAAGTTCAAGGAAACATCGACGAGGCCAGGCCCCATGTGAAGCAGGAGGGAGGCTTAAATAGGGTGGAGACCATGTGACACCAATTAGAGCTCAGGTGAAGGTGATCGTGCATGAGGAGGTGAATGCAAACGAGGAGACGAGCTGTGAGTCTGTGACGTTGAGTGAGGGGGCGTGGCCGTGACCAGGTCCGATGCAGACCTGACACATAGAGGTAAGCCTACCCTACAGGCTAGAAATATTTTTCCAAGCAAATGCATGAAGTAGCCTGTGGCTATGTCTATTTAAGAGATCTGGAATGTTGTGACTCCTGTTTGACTTCGGTAACGGCTTGCCGAGTTGAACTCAAAGTGACAGTTCACAATTACCAATCCAGTGCCGCAGCATTCCTTATGGGGAATTACATGTGTGTGACAACAAGATGAGCAAGTATGGTGTTATTTCAATATTTTGCACGTTTCCATAGGCTAATAAATCATACAAATGCCCTACCTGGTAAATTGTTGCTATAGCTGTTACCAAAAATCTAATTTTTGCCCGATGTGCCATTAAACGGCCTACGCAAATGATGTACAATTTTAGTTGAAAAAAGGAATACAATCTGTAAAATCTGTAAAGCATAAAGTTAGCCCTAATGAAATGATCATTTTAGCTGCCTTTCTAGTCCAGTAGGCTATAATATAACCTCTTTTTTATTTTATAAAATGAGTAGGTTTATGATATGGCTAATGAAACCTTGCGATTTCCATATTGTTGGTCAGCTGCTGGGGATGTGTGTGCATGCATGCACCTGGAGGAAAGTGTCCCTCATTTGGGGTTGAGGAAGTTGGCAACCCTAAACCAAAGACAGAGGACTAAGATCATCATGGTATGAGACAGGGAATGACAAGCACAGCACGTTCACTTGTCTGTGTATGTGAACAGTTCTTCAATAAGAAGTGGGCCACTGGCTAAATGAAAACACGTTTTACAGGTTCTTACATGTTGATAGAGGAAACACTAGCAGATAAGACTATATGTTTATGCCTTTGAGTCACAGGACAGTCAAAGGCTTCACCTGAACCTAAGCAGCATCAAGATCAGATGAAGTGCTGACTCTCCCCTACAGATGGAGGAAGTGAAACTCAGTTCAACAATACAACTGAACAACTACACTGGTAAAAAAAAAAAAAGGAATATTCAAATAGGTTGAGTTATTGTTAAAGAGCATCTTTTTTTTAAAAAAGTATGAGAATTATCAAACCTGTGAAAGTAAATTTGAAGGTGCAATTGTGTATCCACAGGCTTGGAAATGGCTTCAAAGATAAAACTGGATATATCGTGTCCTTTGTGCTCTGAGATCTACAAAGATCCTGTCATCCTGTCCTGTAGTCACAGCTTTTGTAAAGCCTGTCTACAGCAGTTCTGGGAGTCTAAACAGCCCACTGAATGTCCTGTCTGCAAGAAGAGATCATCAAAGGACTCCCTCCTTCCAAATCAGGCTTTGAAGACCCTATGTGAGAGTCTGTCTGGGATAGTCTTACAAGAGAAAGACGAGACACAAATTGAGAGTCCTGATGATGAACAGCCTGTGTGCCTGGACTCAAAAGAACCTGTAGCTGCATTTGATTCAAAGGTAAGGCTCTTTGGTTGTACACTACCTGAGTAGCACCTTGCATTCCCACAAAGTGGTGAGTCTCCTCACGTCTCCACCTTCCCAGCAATAACAAGCAGACAGGCCGGACATGACCAGATGAATTCACATACCCAAGGCTACAATTTAACAAGATGTTTTGTCTCCCTGCTATATTGATTTGTCATTTACTTCTGAATGAAATTTCTTGCATGCATGATAGTAGCCATTAGTCAAAATCTCTGTTCCAAATTATGATTGATCAGTGAACACACTGCTGGCTCTTTGAAACTACAAACCTCTCTTTTTACTGAATTTGCTGGGTGGTTTGATGGGGAAAATCTCTCACTCGGTCACAGTTAAGTCAGTGTCGGCAAGATGGTACAAAATTTCAGGGCCCAACTTCAGTCGGTGGAAATAATTTTAAGGCTCCTGGCTGTTTTGCAGGTGCTTAGGAGATAAGCTGGCTAACACACTCAAATAGTGTAAGCAAAGTATGCTATGATATACATATGTGACCCCTAGGGGGCTTTTTAGTTCAGTCACAAATTGATAACCAACAATCTGATCTTTAGGAGTTTACAAGCAGGCTATCCCAACAAAGGGAAATAAATAGAGAGAGAGGGACTGGAGTATTATAAAAATAAAGACAGTTTAATATTTTATTTTTTCAGATGGACATACACATAAGGAAACAAACACTAGGCCTTTGGGTAATAAACTCAGGGGCGGGGAAAACAAAATACAACACCAAGGTGCTTAAATAAGAAATACTCAAATAGAGAACAAACATGTATCAATAAGCAAACACGGTAGATACAGTGGCGTAGGCACATAAGGGCAACAGTGGGCCGGTGCCACTATGATTGACAGCTGGCCCACCCTATCGGAGGTGCCCAACTTGATTGAGAACGGGCTCGCTCGAGTTGTTTTATAACGTGAATTTCAATGAGCAGGTTAAAATAATGTAATATAACACTAAACACTTTGAATTAAGTATAATGTTTCAACTATTTACAGAAATTATATTTTTGTCAGTGGTCTTTTCTCTACATTATTTTGATTGGGTAATGTCCGCGTTTTTGATAAGCGAAAAGAAGCCAACATTCGTTGCTATGCCAACAATCGGAAGTTATCGCCTACCTGACAGAGAATGCTAATTTAGCTGCGCTAGCTTAATCGAAAATGTCTAAACAGACATCGCTGTCCTGTTTTTTTAATAAACCAAAGAGATCAAAATTACAAGAAACAGATGTGGACAATGATGATGCCGTCCCTGTACCAAGTTCGACCTCCGTGACCGCCACACCAGATGGAACCAGCTCTACTCTCCCCATGACAAGCCCTCCTGCCTCTCAGGCCAGCAGCCCCCCTGCAGACCTGTCCGCCCTCCTGGAACCGGCTACCCAGCCCGATCTGAAAGAGTTCCCACGAACCGTGATAAACTGAAAAGCCAGGTCTTTTTTTTTTTTAAACAAAACATCTGCTCTGAGCTGAAACTTGACACAATTCTTAATCTTGCCATTGATCAGAGGGCTATGAATCAGATGGGATTTGCTAATATATTCACCCTAAAATTGGTTAGAATGCAGGAAATTGCACCTAAGAAATAGAACATTTTCTGGGGGAGGTCCACCAGACCCCCCGCTTAAATTGGGGTCCACTCTATTTCACAAAAGTCCACAGTATTACACATTTCTGCCTACGCCCCTGGGTAGATATAAGGCACATCACGGGTCATACACACAAAGCAATCATTTGCACTCTGCAAACCAGTGACAACACAAACAGATTGTTACCCCTCCCGAATATTGCACTAACCCACTGGCCTAAAATACAAAATTACATATAACAAACATACAGACAGACACACATATAGCAGCACAAGCAAGGAGAGACTACTGGGCAGCACGGTGGGCCTCCCTCCCACACACACACACACGCTCTCCCTCACTCACTCACACACATGTCTGAATACTAAAAACAGGCACAGGAAAAACAGTGGCCAAGGTGGCGTACGGCTGGTCCTCCTGCAAGAAAACACGGCTACCAGGTCATAAGGAATTATACATGTCATATCAAAACTAAGCCTACGTTGCAGCCTATGCATCAGTGAACTGAAGTCCACGCCAAGCCTCAAAGGCCTTCGATTGAGTCTAGACAGGACATGAGTTATACTTCCGTATTACAGAGAAAGTAATCTGTAGAGAAAAGTTGAAATGTGAAATGTGCGCCGCAATGTTGTTAACCACTGATTAAAACTTGTACATTGACTTTTGGCCATTAATAGTCCTTTACTAAATAAATGATTGGTTGGTGTGCAGTAAAGCAATAAATGTTTGCCAACATGATTAGTGAGTCTGAAGTACAGGTGTATAGGTGTGGCACTATGACCAATATAAAGAAAATTACTGATTTTCTTGATCCTGACTTCCTGAAAATGGCCATGAACTGGCTAAAAACTGGCTTGGTAATTTGTAAAGCAAAAGCCATAATCTTCAATGCACAAAAACAGGTGCCTCCAGGTGAATGTGAATGGCCACATACACACTGTACATAACAATAACCCGACATACATGGGAGTATGCAGGAGTGGATACAGTTCTGCTGTCAATGACTGATCAAAACTCCTGACTTGACCATTACCTACACTAAAGCAATGATCAGGCTAATCTATCCACTCATATTGGCCCGGCTGACAGACTAGACTGAATATACCCCAGAGACTTGTGAGAATTTTTAAAAATTTAAAAAAAGAAACCTCTGCTTGTGAAATATGTCACCTGCTGGTGCAGGTAGTGTTGAATGCAGGTGACCCCAGGTAAAGGGTGTATTAACTATGTGGTTGACGATTAAACATTATTCCAGTTTACTGGTACTCATATCAGCTTCCATAGTTCCATAGCTTCCATTTATTTCAAATCCATCATGGGTGACGTTATGTCTGTGTTCTTGCATAGATGTCCCTTAGCTTTGAGTAGTAGTCTTAAAGGAGAAATCCAGTGTGAATCAATCTATAGCCCCACAGTTAAAGGTCACTGAGTGCTGTCAGTAGAAAAAAACAATGAGACAATTTGATACATTATAGATCAAATAGCAAATTTTCTATTCAATTTGATTTGATACAATATAGATTGAGTAGCAAATTGACTGGCTTTCAGTTTTATTTTCCAATGCCCCATTCAATGCTGGTTTGCTATTCGGTATTCAGCATAAACCAGAACATATCCTGTGCTGAAGAACACACACTGCATTCCATACACTTTTCCAACTGCTGAAAAAGCACTTAAAGTGATCAGAAGTGCTGATTAAGGTAGTACTACTGTATATGACAGTGCAGTGAACCAAATTTTAATCATGATAACAATTATTGCTCCCAACAATCTCAAACATAACATAAGTTATTGATGAGTTATTGATTTATTTAAAATAAATAACACATAATTGATATATATGTCGTAGTCCTATAATGGACGTTACTTTTCTTTTTTTAGATCACTGCTCATAAACAGGATGATGTCCATGCTTTACCAAAATGTTCTGGTAAACCAACCTTGGACAAGGGTGTTGGTAGAGCCAAAGACATAGATTGGTTAAATGACATAGTGCTCAACATTGCTATAACAGGGGAAACCGGGTCAGGAAAGTCTTCGTTTGTGAATGCCATCAGGGGTCTTAAAGATACTGATAAAGGAGCAGCACCCACTGGAGTTGTAGAAACAACCATGAAGCCCACAATGTACTGCCACCCAAAGATGCCCAATGTGAAGATCTGGGACCTCCCAGGCATAGGAGGTGCAGAAATCGGCTCAAAGACCTATTCAATTTCAATGAAGTAGGGTAGAATGAAAAAGCGGGACAGGATGTTCAATTTGGGACAAAGGGTAAAATTGCTGTACAGTAGGTGGTGTCAGAGGCCTGAGCGGCCAGCTCACGAGAAGGGATGTGGATTGAGAAGTGGAGGCGGTAAGAATTCACAGGAAAGGTGTTGCTGGTCCAAAAGTGAAGGGTATTTATTTCCCAAAACCACACTAATAAACAAAAACACTTGAACCTAAAAAAATAAACCAAAATTCAGTTTCCTTCAACACAGAATTAGTTACAAAGCAGTAGAAATGGCTCACTGCACCTTCTCTACCTCTTCACCAGGCGAGTAACAGGTCACTTAGCTGAACCACCAGAGGCACTGAACTACCCCCCATTATATGCATTGCCGCATTAGTGCAAATTGGCCATGAATTGGGACACCTAGATCGTACCAACGAGCCAGGGATACAAACATTCAAAGTTGACAAAAGTACAAGCTGGAATCATTATATCATTTCTAATGTTAACAGTATTCAGAGAATTACTAACAAAGCATAAGTCGGAAATACATAGAAACACTGTGGCATTGAAAAGTAAATTATAAAATACAATACGAACCTAATGAACACCCCTGCGTGAGAATGGCAGGACTTAGGGTGTTCCCACCCCTGCAGAATGACATAAAGACTGTCCCATTGCGGCGCGCGCTTCCAAAAAGGGACGGCTTCAGAGGTGTTGGAGGACCAGGAAGAATTGTGAGTTAATACAGAGTTGGCAAATGACAAATGAAAGTTTGCCCATGGGACAGTTAGTAGTGGCATGGGACAATGACGGAAGACAGTAGGCAAGTGGCATGGAAATTAGGTATCTTACAAGACACAAGAGACAAATCGCAAACAGGAGGTGTGTGATGAAGGATAGGGAACGGGACAGTAGGCCAGTTGCAAGGGACAGTGAACAGGACAGTGGTGTGGGACAGTGCACAAGTTAGGCAAATGGCACAGTACAGTTGGTCAGTGGAGCACGACTATCCAAGGGACAGTGGGTGAGTGGCACGAGCCACCAGCAACAGTACAGTGCAGTTATTGCTCCTACTGGTACATTTGGTTTATAGGAAGAACCAACATGAGATGCAATGCATCTTGGAGAGTTAGGAAAGTCAACAATGTTCAAAGAAAGAGAGAATAAGTTGGTGAAGTATTGATAGAAAGATCATCAATAATAAGTTACATTCTCGCTGCTAATATGATATCTCCACTACAGTAGCACTGATTTTTTTTTTTTCATTTTTGGGATACTGGTAGTAAATACAGGCAATAGTCATCTAACAGTGGGATATAGGTCCATTTCAGGACATTTCAGAATGCTATAACTCCTTATCTTCTTGTATTTTCTCTCTTTGTACAATACTGTCATGAGTCCAATGCTTCACTGTAAAAAGTGAAACATGAGTAGTGACTATAACCTTCTTCTTTTTAGAACTTGGGAGATCAAGAGGCTGAAGTCCAAAAGGTGCTACTTGAATCTGGAGAATCCAACATGGAGCAAGCCCACGCCAAAGCAAGTAACCTAATAGACCAGTTAAATAACATCACTCTTGACATTGCTGTGACTGGAGTGACCGGAGCAGGAAAGTCCTTTTTTGTAAATGCCATCAGAGGTGTAGATGATGCTAATATAGAAGCTGCACCTACTGGAGTCATAGAAACCACTATGAAGCCCACAGAGTATACCCACCCAAACATGCCCAATGTGAAAATTTGGGACCTGCCAGGGATTGGGAGCCCAAACTTTACAGCAGCAAAGTACATTAAAGATGTGAATTTTGAAAAATACGATTTCTTCTTAATCCTCACATGTGGAAGAGTAAGAGAGAACGACCTCAAACTGGCTGCAGAAATGAAGAAAAAGAAAAAGAATTTCTATTTTATTCGCACAAAGATAGACATGGATGTACAAGCAGAAGGAAGGAAGGGAAAGTCAGAGGAACTAACACTCAAACTCATTCGAGATGACTGTGAACCAAGACTCAAAGCATTAGGATCACCTCCCATTTTTCTTCTGTCATCCTACTACCTGGAGAAATTTGAATTCAGTGACATGGTAGCAGCTCTGGAGAAAGCACTTCCAGAGCACAAGAAAGATGCTCTCATTCAAAGTTTACCAGTTTATTCAATGGAGATTCTTGAGAAGAAATACAAGACATTTAAAAATATTACCTGGGCTTTAGCCTTAGCATCAGGTGGAATAGCAGCAGCACCAGTGCCCGGCTTGTCTCTTGCAGCTGATATGGCAATGGTATTCGGCTTTTTCACCAAAGTCTACTTTTCCTTTGGCCTTGATGATAAATCCCTCCAAAAGCTGTCAGGGAAAGTAAATAAGCCAATACTGGTAGAGATGAAGACAATACCACTTGTTAATGCACTTGCAGAAAAGTCAGTGCAAGGAGTAATCAGACTGCTAACATTACTTACAGCACAAGAAGTTGCTGAAAGTGCACTCAGTTTTCTGCCTGTGTTTGGAAATATAGCTGCAGCTGGGCTATCGTTTGCCACAACAGTTAAAGCTCTAAGACAGGGCTTGACAGTACTATATAATGCAGCCAAAAAGGTGATTGAAATAGCAGGGCTTCATCAATGACCCTCATTCTGTGCTTCAAATCTTTTGCATTTGCAGTTTTAATTAAAATACACATTTAATGTACAAATTGTACAGACTTTTTAAAATGCTTATATATTTGATATGTTTGTTAGGGGAAGATCCAAATGTAGGCGTAAGTCACCAATTCTTTTTTTTATAATAGTAAAATAAATAGTAAATCCCTGAAAAAGCTACCTATCAGGTAAAGAAAATTATTAGACATGCCTCCTCAAGATGTAGTTGTGTGCCAGCAGTGAACCAGATTCCGACTCTGAGTATCACAGTGGTAAATAAATTATGACATGAGCTTACCATTTTGCCTTCAAATTGAACTTTCTTCAAATACATGTGAAGTAACCTTGACGTAGTATTTTACTGCTGTTTTCAATATATTGTAATCGGGGAGTAGATTGGTGAGAGTGGTAATAGGTATAAAAGTTTCTAATGTGTGTAAATGTTTTGTACTTCAAAAATTACAAATGTAGGTGCAAAACATCATATGTTTAATTTTTATAGATTTAATCAAGAACTGAAAAAAATGCATGTTTTAGTACAAGTGACTTGAATATTGTGCTTGTTTAACTATAGAATTTGTCTTTTACTTTTTTATAAATGCTGATGGAAGGCTCAACACCTGCAAATCTTCTATCCTACCCTTAAGTACATCAACAATGGACACAGTCTTCAGACCTGTCTCAAGCAAAGTTTGTATATCAGGGTCAAAGTATCCTCATGGGCATATGCTTTATTGTTTTATTTGACTGTGTCTTTGTGCTAATGCAACCTATTATGCAATCATCAAATATTTTCTTCAGGCAAAGCAGTTGGCAGTTGACTCGACGGAGATTAATTGATTACAGTCTGACACCTGACATATTTAAGTTTGCAGAGTTTTGACATCCAAAAGGATCACATTAATCACATTATTAAAATCACACTCTATGAAAATGTGATGTGTTAATGTTGTTGTTAGGGTGGGTCCTAAAGGTTATGGTGCTAAAGAAACAGAAACACATTCTGCCCGTGAATACAACTAATGGCTATCAAATGTCACACAGTAGATTTATGTTTATGGCTGTGAAATTTTGATATTCAGACACAATTGATTTGATAGGTCAGAGTATCAGGCAAGTATTATTCTTGCCCCAAACCTTTTTTGTGCTGATTCACACCTGTTGGCCAGGCTGCAAGTTACTCTTTTTCCAGTTGACAATGAAGCCCAGGGCCTGGATATGGGCCAGAACTGTTTCTCTGTCGTGCACCCCTGCTCTTGAGAGGGAGTGCAGATGAGCCAGTCATCCAGGCAGGGTAGTATTTTCAGACCCCGTGCCTGGCAGGGGATAGTGAGGTTGACATCACATCGGTAAAAATCCTTGGGGGCAGTGAGAGGCCAACTGGAAAGACCTAAAACTGGAACACCCTGTGTCTATGAAGAGTTCTTCAAATGGAAGTAGGCCATGGGCTTAATAGTTTTACAGGTTTGGTACATGGTGATAGCAGATAAAACAACAGGAGAGAAGACAATATACCTTTTTATGTTTGTGAGTCACAGGACAATCTCTCTGGGACTTTGAACCTGAACCTAAGCAGCTTTAAGATTAGATAGACAGTGCTGACTCTCCATTGCGGAAGGAGGAAGTGAAGCTCAGTTCAGCAATACAGCTGAACACGGATACCGGTAAAAAAGTCAGAGACAGCACAAAGGAATACTCAAATGAGTTTCGTTAATGTTAAAGAGATTAGGATGCCAAAGTAAATTTCATCAACCAGCCATAACAACACGGAAGCTTGTGTTTTGTGCAACTGTGTATCTTCAGTCTTGGAAATGGCTTCAAAGCTAAAACTGGATATATCGTGTCCATGTGCTCTGAGATCTACAAAGATCCTGTCATCCTGTCCTGTAGTCACAGCTTTTGTAAAGCCTGTCTACAGCAGTTCTGGGAGTCTAAACGGCCCAATGAATGTCCTGTCTGCAAGAAGAGATCATCAAAGGACTCCTTCCTTCCAAATCAGGCTTTAAAGAGCATATGTGAGAGTCTGTCTGGGATAGTCTTACAAGAGAAAGACGAGACCCAAATTGAGAGTCCTGATGATGAACAGCCTGTGTGCCTGGACTCAAAAGAACCTGTAGCTGCATTTGATTCAAAGGTAAGGCTCTTTGGTTGTACACTACCTGAGCAGCACCTTGCATTCCCACAAAGTGGTGAGTCTCCTCACGTCTCCACCTTCCCCGCAAAAACAAGCAGACAGGCCGGACATGACCAGATGAATTCACATACCCAAGGCTACAATTTAACAAGATGTTTTGTCTCCCTGCTATATTGATTTGTCATTTACTTCTGAATGAAATTTCTTGCATGCATGATAGTAGTCATTAGTCAAAATCTCTGTTCCAAATTATGATGGATCAGTGAACACACTGCTGGTTCTTTGAAACCTAAAAACCTCTCTTTTTACTGAATTTGCTCACAGCACAGGCAGTTTTAAAGATAATATGGGTGGTTTGAGGGGGAAAATATTTCACTCGGTCACAGTTAAGTCAGTGTCGGCAAGTCGGTACAAAATTTCAGGGCCCAATTTCAGTCGGTGGAAATAATTTTAAGGCTCCAGGCTGTTTTGCAAGTGCCTAGGAGATAAGCTGGGTAACACACTCAAATAGTGTAAGCAAAGTATGCTATGATATACATATATCAAAAAGACTGGAGTTCTAAATCCAAAGCTCCTCTGGCTTTCATGAGCTTATATACTTCCGTATTACAGAGAAAGTAATCGGTAGAGAGAAGTTGAAATTTTGTGTGTGGCTAAAAATCTAAATAAATGTGTGAGGATTAAAAGATTTGAGATGAAAATAAATAGTGATAGATTTTTTTTTTGTAATTTGAAAAAAGCCAAAAGCCCATAATCTTCAATGCACAAAAACAGGTGCCTCCAGGTGAATGTGAAATGGGCCATATACACACACTGGTAACATAAACAATAAACCCGGACATTAATTATTTGCTTCCAACCAATCTCATAAACATCACATAAATCCTGGCAACAAAGAATTATATTTTTATCACTTTCCCATTTTGGCAAAGTAGACCTACACTATAACGCCTTGATTGCTTGATGGACGAGAAGCGGTTTGTTGCGTAGCTGCACAATTTCTACAGTAATCAAATCAGTTGACATACTGTGACTTTTTAAAAATGATCATAACTGGTTCTTATCTTTTTTGAGACAGTTTATCTGTGATCTGTAATCTTGATAACCCATCTTGAAATTAATTTTTTTCCAGTGTTTTTCCAGAGAATTTTTAAATAAATAACACATAATTGATAAATATCTTGTAGTCGTATAATGGGTGACGTTACTTTTCTTTTTTAGATCACTGCTGATAAACAGGATGATGTCCGTGCTTTACCAAAATGTTCTGGTGAACCAACCTTGGACAAGGGTGTTGGTAGAGCCAAAGACATAGATTGGTTAAATGACATAGTGCTCAACGTTGCTATAACAGGGGAAACCGGGGCAGGAAAGTCTTCCTTTGTGAATGCCATCAGGGGTCTTAAAGATACTGATAAAGGAGCTGCACCCACTGGAGTCGTAGAAACAACCATGAAGCCCACAATGTACTGCCACCCAAAGATGCCCAATGTGAAGATCTGGGACCTCCCAGGCATAGGAGGTGCAGAAATAGGCTCAAAGACCTATATAAAAAATGTACAATTTGAAAAATATGACTTCTTCATCTTAATAAGTGCAACAAGATTTAGGGAGCATGACATCATGCTGGCAAAGGAAATCAACAAAAGGAGAAAGAATTTCTACTTTGTTCGTTCAAAGATTGACCTGGATGTAGAAGCAGCTAAAAGAAGGGGGTTAAGGGAGGAAAAGACACTGCAACAAATTAGGAATGACTGCCAGAAAAATCTTATGGAATTTGAATCTCCACCTGTCTTCCTGATGTCATCCTTGTACCTTGACAAATTTGAATTCCAGGAACTCCTAAATGCTCTAGAGACAGAACTTCCAAATCAGAGGCATTATGCACACTTTGTTTCTGATCGTACACTGTGTACACTGGCATAGCCATGGGTGGTTTCTGATCGTACACTGTGTACACTGGTATAGCCATAGGTGGTTTCTGATCGTACACTGTGTACACTGGTATAGCCATAGGTGGTTTCTGATCACACACTGTGTACACTGTTATAGCCATGGGTGGTTTCCGGTGGGAATGGAGGAGCAAATGTGCCTTTAATTCTACCTTGTCTTTTTCTATTTTCCATAATATAAATAAAAGATTAGACATGTTTTAATACAAGCTCTTCTCATTTCAATGAGACTTATGACACATATTGTCCTAACCTCACAAAAGACATTGCAGAATGCCATAACTCCTTATCTTGCATGTTCTTTCTTTTTATTATACTGTGGTGAGTCCAATGCTTCACTGTGAAAAGTAAAACATGAGTAGTGACTAGAACCTTCTTCTTTTTAGGACATGGGAGATCTAAAGGCTGAGGTCCAAGATGTGTTACTTGAATCTGGAGAATCCAACATGGAGCAAGCCCACATCAAAGCAAGCAAACTAATAGAGCAGTTAAATAACATCACTCTCGACATTGCTGTGACTGGAGTAACCGGGGCAGGAAAGTCCTCTTTTGTAAATGCCATCAGAGGTGTAGATGACGCTGATGAAAAAAAAGCTGCACCCACTGGAGTCGTAGAAACCACGATGAAGCCCACAGAGTATACCCACCCAAACATGCCCAATGTGAAGATCTGGGACCTGCCAGGGATTGGGAGTCCAAACTTTATAGCAGCAGAGTACATTAAAGATGTGAATTTTGAAAAATATGATTTCTTCTTAATCCTCACATCTGGAAGAGTAAGAGAGAACGACCTCAAACTGGCTGCAGAAATGAAGAAAAAGAAAAAGAATTTCTATTTTATTCGCACAAAGGTAGACCAGGATGTACAAGCAGAAGCAAGAAAGGGGAAGTCAGAGGAACAAACACTCAAACTCATTCGAGATGACTGTAAACAACAACTCAAAGCAGTAGAATCACCTCCCATTTTTCTTGCGTCATCCCATTACCTGGAGAAATTTGAATTCAGTGACATGGTAAAAAGTCTGGAGAAGGATCTTCCAAAGAATAAGAGAAATGCGCTCATTCAAAGTTTACCAGTTTATTCAATGGAGATTCTTGAGAAGAAATACATGAAATTTAAAAATATTACCTGGGCTTTGGCCTTAGCATCAGGTGGAATTGCAGCAGCACCAGTGCCTGGCTTGTCTCTTGTAGCTGATACGGCAATGGTATTCGGCTTTTTCATCAAAGTCTACTTTTCCTTTGGCCTTGATGATAAATCCGTTCAAAAGCTGTCAGAGAAAGTAAATAAGCCAATACTGGTAGAGATGAAGACAATACCACTTGTTAATGCTCTTGCTGAAAAGTCAGTGCAAGGAGTGATGAGACTGCTAACATTACTTACAGTATCAGAAGTTGCTGAAAGTGCACTCAGTTTTCTGCCTGTTGTTGGGAATATAGCTGCAGCTGGGCTATCGTTTGTCACAACACTTAAAGCTCTTAGACAGGGCTTGAAAATACTTTATGATGCAGCCAAAAAGATGATTGAAATGGCTGGACTTAATCAATGACTCTGATACTGTGCTTCAAATCTTTTGCATTTGCAGTTATAATTAAAATACACATTTAATCTACAAATTGTACAAACTTTTTTAAATGCTGATATATCATAATTATGCATTTCATAAGTAATACATGGTGTGAATGTGTTTGTTAGGGGAGTATCCAAATGAAGGCATAAGTTACCAATTTTTTTTTTTTTTTGAATAAATAGTAAATCCCTGAAAAAAGCTACCTATAAGATAAAGAAAACTATTAGACAGCCTCCTCCAGAAGTAGTTGTGTACCTGCAGTGAACCAGATCCTGACTCTGACTCTGAGATAAATAAATGATGACATGAGCATACCAATTTGCCTTTTCAAATTTAACTTTCTTGAAATACATGTGAAGAAACCTTGTATAATATTGCAGATAGAATAAGTATTTTACTGCTGTTTTCAGTATATTGTACTCAGGGAGTAGATTGGTGAGAGTGGTAATGGGTATAAAAGCTTCTAATGTGTGTAAATGTTTTGTACTTTGTACAAAAATTACAAATTTAGGTGCGAAACATCATATGAACCTTTATTTTTTCTGATTTAATCAAGAACTGAAGAAAATGTATGCTTTAGTACACGTGACTTGAATATTGTGCTTGTTTAACTATATAATGTGTCTTTTACTTTCTTTTTTTATAAATGCTGATGGAAGGCTCAACACCTGCAAACCTGAATAAAACTTTTAAAATAAACTTTTATTTTATTGAGTGCATGATGTTATCATTTAGCATGAATAAGCAAACAGGTTTTGAGAAAGGCTTCTGTGTTTTGTCTTTTACTCAATCAATAAACAACAGATGATTACTCCTTCCTTTGACTGAGTCGGTGATGTTGCCTATACACTACATGATATCCATTTTTATTTTATGAATTCCTGCGACATCTAGTGTTCATAGTTCACACACATGCAAATTTAGGTATTTTTTTCTAAGATAAGATGAGATAAATGAGATTAAAATGAAATATTGCATCAATTGTTACACTACAGTTTACATATGACATATGTATGTATGTAACAAAGAGGATTATTCTGTGCACTTCAAAGGTAGGGTAGAAGATGTTTACCGGGAGCACTTTTTACAATATTGCTTAAAATCCCCTTCACACTCCAATTGCAACCAATTAATTAAATGCTCTAATGCAAAAATAATAATACAAAAATGTTTGTCACCTGTGGAACAGACAGGACTGAAAAAACACCATCCAGTCATTTTAAGCCACCCCTCAAAATGATTGCATGGTGATGTGTCTATCAAACTCAACTGCCATTTGCTCCTCCCCCTTCCCCACTCTGCACTTGTTCCTGTACTCTGGAGGCGTGGCTTTAGGAGGAAGTCTGAAGAAAGGGGTTTGTTCTTTTCAGTGGTGAATTTTCAAAATGTAGCTTGCTCAAACATTTTCCAGGATCTCCTATCCTGCCCTTAATAGTCATGTCATAATAATGATAATATTGTAATGTCCCTGGGATATTTATATCTTGGATTTGACTTATTACGTAGGCCTATCCTAAGAGAGTATTGAATTTGCAGATGTACTCTACTTGCTTTTTTTTCAAACAGCAAGCTGCTTAGATGAGTAAAAAAAAAAAAAAGTGTATAATATCTTTACACAACTGAGTGGGCAACTGGGCAACTGAGTGTGTTTCATAATCAACGCCAGGTTGAAACAGAGAAAATAAGCTAAAATAGAATACTTCAGCTATATCCATATTTTCTGCATTGTTTCACACCTATGTTATGAATAAGACTGACTTGTAAGGCCCACTTGTTAGGGCCTCAGTCTTGAAACCAAAGGTTGGCCAGTTCAGTCCCTGGGCTGTAGGAAAATGTTGACAGGGGAAGTGGTTGAACATTGCCCACATCCACAGCTGAAGTGTCCTTCAGCAAGGCACCTAACCCCTCACTGTTCCCTGGGTGTCACAGCAGCAGGCTGCCCACTGCTCCAGGATAGTGCTTGCATTAACTCACTGTGTGTCTGCTGTGTGTTGTGTGTGTTACCAGTTCACAAATGTGGTAAATGCAGAGACTGACTGTCCTTCACAGGATCAAAAGAGTACTTATACTATACTAGTCTATAACCAAGATGCTAAGCACAAACATGTGTCAGTATACCCATAGCTCTCACACACAGCAAAATATTATATTGTGCAGGAGTTTTACTCATACAATAACTTTGCATGCCCGGCCTTCAAAGTACTCTGAAAAACATCAGTGGGTCTACGCTTCCCTTTCAATGTTTGTCTTGTGCTTTCAGATCAAGACCACTAGAGGGAGACAGTCATCACAACAAATCAGCTCATTTCACAGGAATACAGTTCAGAATTCATTGTTGCAAATTAAAGAAGCGATGCATATGCTTGTTCCAGTCCTCAATATATAGAAGTAATTAGTAGATTTAAAAGATAAAGTCATATTTTGTCCTTTAAGGGGACGTCATGCATATAATTTTTCACCTTGAGGGGAATTATATTGTAACCAATATCTTCACACACCAATGAAAAGTAGTACAGAAACAATTCATGAATCATTACATTTTATGTCATTTCAATACACTGATATATCCAGATACTCCTTAACCTTCCGAGATTTCCCAGGAGCTTCTGAGTGTGTTCCAGACCAAAACAGGTATTTTGACATTACAAAATATCTCCTGTGAGCTGAATGGTATTAGAGGAGAGGCTACATACACAACAAGTAGGAAGAGGTAGGACGCTACTGTCATGATAAAACTGTTGGTGATGGTCTGCAGAGCTCTCTGTTTCTGTGGGTGGATGTCACTCCTTCCAGATGGATCTGGTGTTCTCAGAGCGTGTAGGATGTTGATATCACAGAACACAATGATGGAAACTGCCAAGATACGTGGGATCCCCCAGACAGGAAGATGGAGCACTTGTAAATGATAAACATAGGTGAAGGACCATACCAGTGCAGAGACCACCAGTCTGTATCTGTTCTGTTTGACTTTCATGTATAGAATAGGGGAGATCACAGCCATGTAGCAGTCCACACAAATACAGGCCATAATCAGAAGTCTTCCATTAAAGCTTAATCCTTCCAGGAAGATCGCCTGCTCCGCAAACAGACGATCTTGCCAGACAAAGTTGTAGATCAGATCCATGGTGGTCAGGTGGAGCATGTAGATGTCATTTGTCACAGCGCTGCTCTGATTCTGAATGAGCACCCAGAGAAGCCACACTCTGGCAGACGTACCCACACATGCACAGGATGCACTGAATGTACTCATGATTAAAGGACCTGTGATCAGTTCATTGCAGAAAAGGTAAAAATCTTCAGTTGTGTTCAATATATCTGTAAAGTTTGAAGATCTGTCTGTCTTCATAGTTGCATTAAGTACATCAACAATGAACACAGTCTTCAGACCTGTCTCAAGCAAAGTTTGTATGTCAGGGTCAAAGTATCATCATGGGCATATGTTTTATTGTCTTATTTGACTGTGTCATTGTGCTAATGCAACCTATTATGCAATCATCAAATGTTTTCTTCGGGCAAAGCAGATGGCAATTGAGTCGACGGAGATTAATTGTTTGCAGTCTGACACCTGACATATTTATGTTTGCAGAGTTTTGACATCCAAAAGGATCACATTAATCACATCATTAAAATCACAGTCTATGAAAATGTGATGTGTTGATGTTGTTGTTAGGGTGGGTCCTAAAAGTTATGGTGCTAAACAAACAGAAACACATTTTGCCTGTGAATACAAATAATGGCTATCAAATTTGATAAAGCATTCCATCATGTCGTACAGTAGATTTATGTTTGTGGCTGTGAAATTTTGATATGCAAATCAAACAGGTCAGACACATGCACGTGCAAGTAACTATTCTTGCCCCAAACCTTTTGTGTGCTCATCTGGGATGAGCCAGTGAAATTAGAGTTGAGGCTCCATCTAGTGGTTACTGTACAGCACTGTTGAGCAATGCTTTAGAGAAGTTTACAATAGCATCTGAATATCTGTGCATCTGGAAAGCTTCAAGAGAAATCTATACAACAATTTACTTGTCAAAGCTACTGCTTTCATTGCTGTCCCGTCATGTTAACCTGGCTAATTTTGATCATCCTTGTAGCCTCTAACCTCAACCTGGGAACAGGGCTGTAGTGGGTGTTGGACGCAGGGGTTTGGAGTCCCCTCACTTCTTGGAACTAATAATGTACTTATTTCTCACTTTTTTAATATTAGACATTCATTTATAATATTCTATAAATAAAACGTTGTTATCAGAGGTAGCAGTAAGTCTGCACATCAAGTGAACCTCTCCAATAAGCCCTCTATTGTCATAAATAAACAACTTAATGTTATCGGATGACCATAATCATGCAGTGATACCCTCAACATTGGTTTTGAAGGTGCATGTGATGCACTTTCTTTGCAGTTTAGCATGCATCATTAACATTACGTACGCACACTAAAAAAATCCCAACTACACCTCTGCCTGGGAAAGAGACACATATCAATTAAGATGCAGGGACTGCCAGGGTGATTGGCCTCCCATTTCCAGGGGCAAAACCAAGATGACTTTGTCGGTCCTCCCTGGATTCTCAAACGACACAACGTGCTGACAGGTAGGTAAAGCAACACTGAAAAAAGCATAATTGTGAATTTATTTTCAGCTTAAGCTAAAGGTCATGACATGCTTACAGACTATAGCTTCCACATCTTCTAATTCAGGCTATGACTTTAGCTGTGGTGCTGTGTCACAGCAGGCTACATGAATGGGTCTGTTTCCACAGGGAAGATATGAATCTGGCATGTGGTCATTTCTCAGTCCCACCCCTCTCCCACTTGATTCCTGTCTGCTCTCTACTGTCCTGTCAATAAAAGCTAGAGAAGCCCAGAAATAAATAATAAATATTGGAATTGAGTGGTTACAATTGAGTTGTAATGTTATTGGTATATATACATCCATAACATAAATAATTATGTGTAATATGTAATCATGTGTAATAAATATTTAGCATTGTAGGTTTAAAAGGTATATATACCTCAGGAGGTATTTTAACCTGTCCAATCAGCGAACAGAGGGAGGCGTATGAATGCAGAGCTAGAATGCTCTCAGTCAAGGGCTGACTTAAACACCTCTAGCTAGCAAGCAGTCGGATCTCACCACCAAATGTCCAGACCATCTGTATGAAATGAAAGCGTAGAACGAGGGTATGCTTTTATTACCAGGCTAAGTAAGTGTGTGTGATGTGTCTAAAGAGTTTTAGTAAGGAAGTTCTAGTTTACCAAGAAGTTTGTTGATTTAATGATGCAGTTTTTTAGATATGTATTTATTTTTTGAAGGAGAGGTGTGTATTGTGTGGAATTACATAGGATTTCACTTGCCTTACGCATACATTTGGGTTTGCCCTCTTCCATTTGACTTCTCACATCTAACAACAGAGTACAATCCAAATAGGGTGCAAACCAAGCCACATACCACTTGTAGCACTAAAAAAAGCACTTGCTAAAACAACATGCTTCTGATAGATGTGTGTATGCTGATTTGTGCTTTGTCATGGTGTGGGAGACACACCTGGGCATTCAAATCACAATGAGATTTATGTGTTCACATATACATCACAAGCCCTGTTGTAGATAGCCTGCGTTGGGAGAAACACAAAGTGATAAGTGTAGTGGGGAAAACAGGTAATACGACTACGTAATACGAATTAGCTAGTATATTTACTCTAATTATTGTTAGTAAATGTGCAATTTCTGTTGTTTGTGTAACCGACTGAGATGAGACCAAACTACCTTCTTTTCATTTTTTCTTTGCCTTTGATCTTTTTACTGCTGTGCATTTTCAGCTGGATGCTGTTTGGTCTAGGTGTAAACATGGAGAGTTTCCCATTGAATGTCACCAACAGCCTGAACCAGACCAGTGCGCTGGACTGCAACAGTTCTGAATTGTTTGTCAGTTTGTTGGTTTGGGTCATCCTCAGCACGCTCTGTGCATGTGTTGGCATGCCAGCGAGTGCATGGCTTCTGTGGGTGCTCGTTCAAAGGCAGCGAACCGGCTTGTCCAACGACCTCTACATGCTCAACCTCACCATCATGGACTTTTTCTTCAACGTCATGATAATTCCAGCTACAATCAATACTTTACTCTGGAAAGATGCAGACTTTTTTATAATTACAAAAACTCTGTATTCATTCAGCATAGCTGGTCGACCCTTATTTATGACCTGCATTTGTGTGGACTGTTACATGGCTGTAGTTCACCCTATTATTTACATGACATTGAAGCACTCTAGACATAGGTTTGTGACCTCTGTTTTCATTTGCGCTCTGACATTATGCTATGGGATGTGTTTGGCTTTTAACCAATCTATATTCACTACATTCTTATCAGTTATTCTATATGCCTTGGCTCTTCCGATCATTGCATTTTGTGATGTTGCTATATTGCACACTTTGAGACAGCCAGGCCCATTGGGCAGGAGGGAAGTTCACCCACAAAAACAGAGAGCTCTGCAGGCGGTCAGTAATAGCCTGGTCATGACTGTGGTGGCCTACCTTACTCCTCTAATTACCTATGTGTTGTCTCCCCTGATTTCCCTGAGTAGTCAGGAAAGGCTGTGTTACATGCTCGTCCCTAGTTTGATTGGCCCTCTGCTTGGAAGTACAATTATGCCGCTACTCTACCTAGAGAACCTGGGGAAATTTAAGGGGTTGAATAAGTGTGTGTGGTGTGTCTAAAGAGTTTTTGCAGGGAAAGCCATCTCTATTTTCCCCAAAAGATGATTTATTGATGTAGTCATGTATTGTCTGCATGGATTTTTTCATTGATTGATTTACTGATTGATTTCTTTGGGAAGGGGGTTATTGTGTGGAAATATGTACAATTTCAGGTGACTTATGTATGCATGTGAGTTCCATTTAATTCTTATAGCAGCGTGCAGTCCAAATAGGGTCCAAACAAAGCTATGCAGATTCTTGATAAACTGGCTACACAAAGAACACCCACTCAGCATCATCACCCATGTGATGAATAATGTACAGGTGGTGAACAACAAAACAGGTGTCAATAATAAATCATTGTGGTCTCTGCCAATGCAAATGTTTGGGGATAGTGTACTCACAGCTATATCTAATTCAGCCTGGATACACTGACATAGTTGGGGCCATTGCACAAGTTTGCCAGTAGATTACAATTACAATGTAATAATACAGTATATTTATTACCTGAGTAAGCATACTGTACATTTAAAGTAAAAAAAAAAAATTCTATTGCTGGAAAAAATGCAAAACTATGTTAATTAGCTCATGCTTGTAGGTGGCTTTAGCTCATGCAAAAACAGTGTAGCACTGTAAATGTGAACTCTTATTTAGAATGCACCACTGCAGAGGATGCACAAGGACTTTTATTTTAGAAAGGTTCAGCCAAGAAAAAGGCAGAGGGAGATTTGTGTGAACTGCAGAGACCACTGCAGAGGGAGCTCTGAGCGTGTTGGGCTTTGTTCAGTAGAGCGTAAGTGTGTTGTATGTTTGTTCAGTAGAGCGTAAGTGTGTTGCATGTTTGGGAAGTATAAATAAATCTTCAAAAGTTCTACATACAACTGACCTTCTGTACGATTTCTAGATGCCCCCTACAGAACTAACTTTACAACAGTAACCCAATCCAAACACTGACTTGTGAAAAAACACACTTTAAGTTGGCAGAAAACACTACATCCTGTGTATTTTCTGTTTTGTAATGAAAGTAACCAAAATGTTAAAATAAATGACATAATTTGCCCATTTTAATATAAAATTTATTGTAAAACATGTCTTTCTGTGAATAAACCACTGGGAAGTTTCATGGGGATATTTTTAGTTAAAAATATCTATTTACCTTGGTGAAATTACCATTCATAAATAATAATAAATTTATTGCACTGAACACTAGAGTGTACATTACATGGATTTGTGGACATTATGCAAAACTGTGGATACATGCTGTTAGACCCCAATTTACTTTACCATATTTCCAAACAGCATTGAACTATTTCTGTCCTCTTCAGTTGGAAACAAAAGTTTATTACTTTAATTAACTGACCGACAAGCTATTAAACATAATTTCATACAAAGACTATTGCTTGACTTAGTGTTAGTGTGCTCTCCTGAGACTATTGCTTGACTTAGTGTTAGTGTGCTCTCCTGAGACTATTGCTTGACTTAGTGTTAGTGTGCTCTCCTGAGTCATGGTTTCTAGCAACCAAACAGTGAATACAGACTGAAGACAGAACCAATATGTTTAAACAGTGCCCACCCGTCACAAAGTATACTGTACATATGTCTATCGAGAGTGTCCAGAGGGCACCGATGGTGAAGTTGCTAGGGTAATATTTGGCAAGTTAACTTAGGCACCTCACTAAACTAGTTTAGATAGGGAGTGGCAACAGTGTTCAGCATTCTTCCCTGCAGTGTTTCCCAACCTTTTTGTTTTGTGTACCTCCTGAGCCTTTTTGTCATACCATGAGTACGCCCTGACTCATACGTGCTCATACGTGCTCATACGTGTTCTCTAAAAGTAGAACATAACAGAACTGGCATAGAGAGCCACAGGTTATTGTCTCCTCGGGGAAACTGGTTGTAGCGCACACAGACAATTTTATTGACAGGCTTAATATGAAACGACTGAGAATATTTATTTATCATCTTGGAAATAAATTATTATTAAATATTTCCACGTACCCCCTGCAGTGTGCTTGCGTACCCCTGCTTGGAAATTACTGCTGTAGGCTACACATACAGTATACAGGATCTGGAACCTCTAGCATACATTAAATTCTTACACAACGGTAGCTAGCAAATTAGAATGCCTCTGCAGGTCTGCCTATAGCTAAAGTTGCCAAAGCTGTCTATTTCCCAGGTCAACACAATGTGGCAGCATGGGATAAACACATCTCTTAAAGAATAAGATAAATTGGCAATATTATTTGACAATAATATTATTAAATATTTTGGGCATTTTTGTATTACTGGGTTTATTTGTGGTATTCTATGACTGCGTAATATGCCTATGACGAAGGGGGCTTTCCTGGCATTGGCTGTAAAATTGATCTTATGTATTTCCCTCTCTTTTGATAGACATACTTGGTTCATTTCTAGCAAAAACTATCATGGAGATATCAATAGAATTTGACCATTTTGGTATGATCAGGTGACTCCTATAAGTGAAAACCAACATTGGGATTGTGGTTTCCAGCAGCTCATTGACTGGGTTGTGCATCCAGGTTAGGATACACCCCAAATCTCATTTCTGTATCACAGTCTTTTACAAGTCAGAACCTGATGTTTTGTCCAAGTACACCAAGGGTCCAAGGGTTAACCCTATGGGCCTGACACACGCAAAGTGACCCAAAACTGTGAGTGGCATAAATAGATTTATTTGATTCCTTTCCTATTTACAACAATAAATTAATATAAAATCAAGGGATTTGTTTGTGAAAAGAGGTTTTGTGTCAAATGCCCCTTGCCCTCAAGTGTTTTGATGCAAAAAGGTCAGAGGATCATGAAGTTAAATAGATTTAGAAACCTATTTATAAAAATCCATAAAATTAATAGCTTGACCTCGAATATTACCAACTAGATTACCAGCCAAAAGCACAAGAGTTGCATGGCATAGGAGAAGAGAGATACATGAACTGGTAGAATAATAGATGATTTTATTTAACAGTAAGCGATAAACTCAAAAGTAGTTAAACTGAATGCAAGTCATAATCAAATAAAACATAAATAAATGAGATAACCAGATAACCCAAAACAAGAATAAACAAAGAATGTAAAGAAATAGAACAATCCCAAGAGAGAGAAAAAAGAGGGGGAGAAAGAAGGTAGCGTAGGGGTAGAGTAAAGAGAGTAGAGTCAAGAAATACAGAGTGTAGAGTCAAGAAAGATAGAGACTAAAGGGGAAAAGAGAAAAAGGAGAGTCCTGAACAATGGAGGATATGTAATATTTATCCTCCATGCGGGCCAATGACACAAGCCAGTGGTACTCTAACTAGCCTGCAATTGGTTGGCTGGCCCATGCCTGTGAAATGTGTGAATTCAAATTAGTATACAGACTGCAATGCAGTTCTTTGCGTGTAAATATGTACAGATACTTTTGATTGCCACAGAACTATGATCAGACTGCTGCCCACATTACAAGGATCAGTTCAAGACCAAACATGATAATATTACATTCAGCCAATATATTTATAGATAACAGCACAACACAACAAAGCAAAGCTCCTTTGTTTAGAGAGGGGTCCCCAAGATGGCATCTCATGTTTCAGCTGTGGTTTCCTATGGAGGTGCAAAAATTAAGTCTTTTGTGTGCATGGTTTCGGGACGAAACTGTGGATTTCAGTAAATTTTGCCGTATTGGTGAAAAGAGGTTTTGTGTCATACAACCTGCACCCTCAGGAGCACATCACAAGTGGTCTGAAAAGAATTGAGATTAGAAAGAGTTCAAATGGATTTTCTGGATTTTCTAAGCTAATATCCAATATCCAAACAAGTTTAGCATGGCCATTAACCATATGTATGCATACATCTTTGATAAATAAAGCATATTTGGTGCATTTACTAGGTTAGTGAACCAAATAGATAACGTTAACTCATGAGCTGCTTTTGGAATCTCTAATTTTTTGTGTGATAGCATTCCTCACCACTGCGAGTCCACAAAGGTTTGAAGGACTCTACAGCTTTTATTTCATCAGTGACATCTGCAAAGAACAGAAACGGGATGGTCAGTAATCACTGCACTAAAACAAACACTAATCAACTGTTCTCACTGAGGTTATATGGCACTGTGAAATCAGTATGAGAGAATCACTTAAATTACAAGACTAAGGAATTGGCATCACAAGTATTTTTGTATTTTTACTTACTAATGGTACTAATGGTATTTGTATCACCACATCCTATCAATACGCTGATGATTGAATAGTAATATACTTACCTGGGAGGGGCAGTCCATTTCTCAAAGTAAGGGCATGTTCTAAAATGTCATCCAACTCCTCTTTCAATGTCTTTTCAATGTACTCCTTAAAGAGGGGGTAAAGTGTATTTTTTCATTTAATTTTGTTCCAATATAAATTAAATGTAAACTATTAGTATAATTGTGACACAAATGGAACAAAACACTCACAGTCAGATTTTCAAATAGTTCCAGCATGGCTGTTTTGGCTCTGCTGAACATAGTTGCCTTTGTTTCCTCAATATGGGTTTTCAACACACTTTGCCTTGCAGTGAAAGACTTTTTGCCATGTATTTTTGCAGCCTCTGTGAGAAAATAGTGAGTGAACGGAGTTGAGCTTAACAAGCAAAAAAACAGTTATGTGCAAAGATGGGCACTAAGATTATATCATTACTATCAATAGTAATCAGCAGCGCTGTCTGTAGAAAAGGCATAAAGACCCTATTTAAATGATAGTTCTTTGAAAGCACCAAAGAATTCAGGAGTGAGGAACACTGGACACCATGACTGTTTATTCATTATTTTTTTGTCCAGAATTGTGTGCTAATTTGCCATTGCTAAGGAGTGTTCCTCACAAGCATTTCTGTTGACAGAAACTTGAACAGGTCAGTTAAAATTATAGTTCGGGCAAACCGGAAGCCAGGCTATTTTCACCTTAACAACCAGTCGAACACCCCCTCAAAAGTTTGATGACATTGACTGATGCTATATTGAATTTGATTGTCTTTTGTATTCCCATCGGCACCATGCTCCAACATAACTGAAACTGTATTTTTACCCACTAATAAGGCTCACACTGACACTACATTTTGGCAGTCGTGTGAGGAAAATCTCTACACTTGAAACAAAGTACTGTGAACTTTGTAAGTGTACTGCTAATTACACAAGACTCTCTGGCTGCAATGTGATGTGCCAGGGATGATTTTATCAATACTGACACTGACACCAGTCAGTGTGTTATCTATATCAGTTCTTATCGATACTTCACTCTGTGGTAAAGAATGAAGACATGATACCTAGAGACCTATGTATATATATAGCTATGTTTTCTATTTGCGTGTGGTTCGTTTTCAATGAGACATGGAGTCAGCAGTTTTTTCCTCAGTTTCTTACCAGTTGATGGCTTTATGCCCAAGAAACCATCGTTTGTAAGTAATTCAGCATTTTACGTTTGTAAGGAATGTATGTTTACTTTTGGGTAATATTTAGCAGACGTGTTAGCCTGCTGTAAATAACACTGGAAATTGCGCTATGTAGGACACGTTATTTTGCTGTATGTAACATTTATGAAGACACATATTCTGTATTATGTTCTCAGTTTTACAGAAATGTAAGCGCTGAAGTCAAGTAAAACACTGAAGATCAGTGTGGTTCCGACTTTTCCTTCAACATTCAGACCTGTTTAGTTATCTGTCGAGTTGTGCAGCCTATAAAATGGGGGCAGAATATATACATAGCCTGCAGTATAATCATGAATCATAAAAAATATTAATCTAAAAAACAAATAACTATTACCATTCATGTCATGTCAATAACATCACAATCATATCTTTCAGACAGATTTACAGAATGCTGTATGAGTAGTGCATAGGCCTATCTGCATTTTAGATTTTTATTTAGATTTTTATTTAGATTTTATTTATCTTTTTAAAATAATGGATAGACTTCAGTCAGTTATTAGGTATATGACCAAAAATGAGGAGAAATTGCCTAATAGACTATTTTTGTTGAACCATCCTTGGCTTCGCTTGCAATAGGAGTACAAAGAGGAAACAGTTTCTCTTTTCTCACAGTTCAATCAAGTGAAGTGGGCTAACAATGGAATATTTGCAAACCAATAGGTTACCTCAATCGACAAAATATAGGTGAAGAAATCTGCACGACATTCACTTTCATGGGCACTGCTTTGCTCCACTAAAGTGTAGTCTCCGCTGAAGCCATTTTCTCCACTTTCTCCATTGTTTTAGTGCGCTGTCTGCCATGTCCCTAGCTCTGTGACTTTCAAAGTCAGGTTCGGACAATTAGAGGCATGTCACTGATTTTTAGCATGAAGCAGATCACTCCTCCTCCACACAAACAAGTGAAAGGGCTTAATATTGCAGACGCAGTAGAATAACACGATGACATAAAATACAGATAGCGGCACCGTTTGTAAGTGTGCTTAATGATACATTGTTACAGACAAGGCATGAGCCGGTATCAGTAGAATACTGGCCCTCGATACCCATCTCTACATGTCTCTACATGAGACGTTATTGCCGGAACACGCTCTGTTCACATGAGGCTTTGAGCAAGTGAGGTAAAAAGCAGGCTACAATGAAGGAGAACGCTTAGGCTATATCAAAGTTTTTACAATAAATCATTAGGTTGTAAACAGCAAAACCTACATGCGTTTCTGTATTCAGTAATAGACATACGGACTTGCCACAACATGGAACATGATAAGATGGTTGGTAAGTCTTGCAAAACTTCTCTTTTTAAATCTTTAATAAACTTTCAGTACATATACAAAATTCTCTGTACTTTGTTTTTAAGTGTAGAGGCTTTGTTGTCACTACTACCAAATATTATTGGGTAAAAACACCGTTTTGGTTATGTTGGAGCATGGTGGCGGCAGGGAATACAATAAGCAATAAGCCATGAGAGTCTGCTTTGTGTCGTGCCAAACAACACCCCACAGCTGCTCTAAATCCAGCACAAACCCACAGACTCAAGTGGCTTATTGCTTTTCTAAAACTGTTACAACAAATCTTTGATCAGATTTTACTAGATACAGCCACACAAATAAAAAAAAAAGTGTATTGTAATAACATTTTTCCATCAAAGCTTATAGTTCCTTCAAGGAAGTGGTTGCAGGGCAACATAAACGCTACTATGGTGAGATGGACTATAAGCTATTACTTGTATGTTTTTTTTAATTGAAGTTTGCTGCCGAGTAATATAGAAGAGAAGAGGCATACCTGTGTTTTTGTGCTGGATTTACAATGGCTTGGAACACCAAATCAGCCAATCACAATCAAGGAACCAAACAAGCAGTTTTAGAAAAGACGATCAAACTCGATATAGCTTCAGTCAACGTAACATTATTATATTACATTCGACTGGTTGTTATGGTAAAAATAGCCTGGCTTGAAAGTTTGCCCAAACTATCATTTTAAGCATTGTGTATTGACTTTGAAATTAACTTGCCTTGGTAAGAGGGGAGCATTGCATTTTGAATGGACTCTTTCAGAGAGTTATAAATGTTCTTCTTCCTTTGCAAAATGTCATCCTCAATTTTGGAGATAACTTTATTTTGGTGTTGGAGCAACATGTGTTAAAATTTAAATGTTTGCACTGATCTTTATGTTGAACTATTTTTACACTGAATTACATTAACATTGTTAAATTTATAATAAAAAGAACCAAAAAATCTCTGTAACTGAAAGCATGCTAAAGTGTAAATGTTGAAGTGATACTTTAGAGTAATTCCAATCATAGCCCTTGTGAACAAGCTTATCGAGTACTGTCAGTAGGAAAGAGGATGAGAGAATTTGGAACAACATTAGTAAATCGGCAGCTTACGAGAGCTGAGTGGTACCGGGGTAATGAAAGTGAAAGTAAGCACATGATACCCCTCAGTTAGCGTAAGCTACGTGTTCGCTATTTTAACTGCTACGTCTATATATTGGACACAATTCTGTGTTTCTCCTTCCTACCGACAGCACTCAGCAAGCTAGCACAGCAGAGCTATGACTGGAATTACTCCAAACTATCACTTTAACAAACATTCAAAAAATAAGAAGGCAGTGAAACCTATGGCAATACCTGAGTTTTAATGAAGGTCAGGTTGAGTAAAATAGGAGAGTTCTCATAGTTTCTAGTCATGTCACTGCTGATTATGTTGAACCTGTGCAGAATGCCTCTGACTGATTCATCTGTCTCTCCTATCACTCCTGATGCATCCCTGGAATGTTTCAATACAGAAATTAACATCTGTAAAGCATCAGTAACCTATTAGACGAAAAAATAGGCTAACAATAATCTGTGTACTTACACTGGGAACAATTCACAAAATTTGTCATCAACATGTTTGTACATGTGGAGAGCAAGAGATGCATTCAAATCAATAATCCTTCCATCTTTAAGTCTCCTGAGGCCATTGTTCTTGCACAGAGCTTCTAAAGTCCGGTGGTATCCCCTTGCATCTTTTATTTTCTGTAATTAAGATTAATAACGGAAATAATTATACATTTCTTCTTAATGTATTTATTTATTTATTTATTACATTAAGATGGACTGATTTGTTTTTTGTTTTTTTTAAGTTAAGTATTTTTACTTAACTCAGATTACTGCACCTATGGCTAATTAAAGCACTAGCAATAAAAAAAGTTAAATGCTTTTTACAGCTTGAAGCATCATGATAACTGATAAAAAAATTGTATCTCTTGGCACTGATTACCTTACAATTAGGGGTTTACTTTGTATCTACAGATAATGAGGTTTCATGCTTACATGTGTTTGGCTTGTGAATTTTACAACTAGGAGAGGCCTTAGTGACACAAAGTGACGTCTGTGGTCTATTATCTTGAGTCTTTAGCCTATGTGGGTATGCAAATATATTTATGTGTATCAATATAATCGTACTGTTTTTATCACTTGTTTGTCAGCTGTTTCCAGAGCACACATTTCTGACTCTTTTATCCCCTCAGACAGGCACAGTTCTAAGTGGCAATACTTGTCCATAAGGATTGTCTTTAAGCGGTCCACCTTCTCAGCCAGATTATGTTTGAGTATTCATAGCACTTCATTTTTAGCCTCCAACTGAAAGACAAAGACATAATCATACACATATACGTACACACGAACACACAGTAGTACTCCATAATGTATATATGCATTCCTCCATGGCACTATAGGAGAAGTTTGGTGTAAATCAATCAGTATTCCTGTTCTTTAAAGTTGCTGTGAGCTCTTGGTAGGTATGCGAATGAGAGAATTTGGTGCAACAAAGACCTAATTTGTGAAACAGCAGCTAACGCAAACTGATGGAGGCACAGGAAAACAAAACTAAAACAATTAGTGTGCACACATCAGCTGCTGTTTTGCAAATTATGCCTGCGTTGCATGAAATTATCTTATTGTCATACCTACTGACAGCTCTCAGCTGAAGGAACTTTAAGAACTCACAGTGTCCTCGGCACTGCTGTTGGCTTCCTGGATGAGAGATAGAATACCATGTGCTCCCTGGATGTAATCCTTGGCTGATATTTTATGAATGCTATTGTTAAGTTCCTTCAGCAGTCGCCAAAGTTCTGGGATTTCTGTTAACAAACAAACAAATAAATAATTAAACAACCATAACTGCAATTAATACACCAATATATGTTGTTGAGTTTTACATTATTTCAAGAAACACCTGTGTCCTCCTGACTCAAAATGCGAGCACTTTCCCTCTGGTTAAAAACCTTGGAGCTAACTGTGAAGACCTTTAGGAAGTTTTCATGCATAAAATGAGTCTGTGGATGAATCAACCACAAAAACAATACATTTTAATGACAGCTGGAAGTTTCATTTAAGATTATACAGTATTTCACTAAATATAATGAACTCATTAAAGCCACAGTGTGTAATTTTTCAGGTTGTCTGTTAACAAGCATATATTTTTTCATTCACAAATATTTCCTCATTAATTAGTAATTACCTCTATCAAAAAATCACAGTGTTCAGGTAGGCTTTGTATTCGCCATTGATATATACATTGCTCTGGCATAGCCAGTGTAGACTGCCATGTTCGTTGTGTCGCCATCTTGAAACTACAGGCCCTAACAGGGGACAACCGGGTAAATACAGCTCCGTGTTTTACGCGTTTGTTCAGTAGCAGTGCAAGCGGAAACTAGGCACAAATCAGGTCAGACACATGCACGTGCAAGTAACTATTCTTGCCCCAAACCTTTTGTGTGCTCATCTGGGATGAGCCAGTGAAATTAGAGTTGAGGCTCCATCTAGTGGTTACTGTACAGCACTGTTGAGCAATGCTTTAGAGAAGTTTACAATAGCATCTGAATATCTGTGCATCTGGAAAGCTTCAAGAGAAATCTATACAACAATTTACTTGTCAAAGCTACTGCTTTCATTGCTGTCCCGTCATGTTAACCTGGCTAATTTTGATCATCCTTGTAGCCTCTAACCTCAACCTGGGAACAGGGTTGTAGTGGGTGTTGGACGCAGGGGTTTGGAGTCCCCTCACTTCTTGGAACTAATAATGTACTTATTTCTCACTTTTTTAATATTAGACATTCATTTATAATATTCTATAAATAAAACGTTGTTATCAGAGGTACCAGTAAGTCTGCACATCAAGTGAACCTCTCCAATAAGCCCTCTATTGTCATAAATAAACAACTTAATGTTATCGGATGACCATAATCATGCAGTGATACCCTCAACATTGGTTTTGAAGGTGCATGTGATGCACTTTCTTTGCAGTGTAGCATGCATCATTAACATTACGTACGCACACTAAAAAAATCCCCACTACACCTCTGCCTGGGAAAGAGACACATATCAATTAAGATGCAGGGACTGCCAGGGTGATTGGCCTCCCATTTCCAGGGGCAAAACCAAGATGACTTTGTCGGTCCTCCCTGGATTCTCAAACGACACAACGTGCTGACAGGTAGGTAAAGCAACACTGAAAAAAGCATAATTGTGAATTTATTTTCAGCTTAAGCTAAAGGTCATGACATGCTTACAGACTATAGCTTCCACATCTTCTAATTCAGGCTATGACTTTAGCTGTGGTGCTGTGTCACAGCAGGCTACATGAATGGGTCTGTTTCCACAGGGAAGATATGAATCTGGCATGTGGTCATTTCTCAGTCCCACCCCTCTCCCACTTGATTCCTGTCTGCTCTCTACTGTCCTGTCAATAAAAGCTAGAGAAGCCCAGAAATAAATAATAAATATTGGAATTGAGTGGTTACAATTGAGTTGTAATGTTATTGGTATATATACATCCATAACATAAATAATTATGTGTAATATGTAATCATGTGTAATAAATATTTAGCATTGTAGGTTTAAAAGGTATATATACCTCAGGAGGTATTTTAACCTGTCCAATCAGCGAACAGAGGGAGGCGTATGAATGCAGAGCTAGAATGCTCTCAGTCAAGGGCTGACTTAAACACCTCTAGCTAGCAAGCAGTCGGATCTCACCACCAAATGTCCAGACCATCTGTATGAAATGAAAGCGTAGAACGAGGGTATGCTTTTATTACCAGGCTAAGTAAGTGTGTGTGATGTGTCTAAAGAGTTTTAGTAAGGAAGTTCTATTTTACCAAGAAGTTTGTTGATTTAATGATGCAGTTTTTTAGATATGTATTTATTTTTTGAAGGAGAGGTGTGTATTGTGTGGAATTACATAGGATTTCACTTGCCTTACGCATACATTTGGGTTTGCCCTCTTCCATTTGACTTCTCACATCTAACAACAGAGTACAATCCAAATAGGGTGCAAACCAAGCCACATACCACTTGTAGCACTAAAAAAAGCACTTGCTAAAACAACATGCTTCTGATAGATGTGTGTATGCTGATTTGTGCTTTGTCATGGTGTGGGAGACACACCTGGGCATTCAAATCACAATGAGATTTATGTGTTCACATATACATCACAAGCCCTGTTGTAGATAGCCTGCGTTGGGAGAAACACAAAGTGATAAGTGTAGTGGGGAAAACAGGTAATACGACTACGTAATACGAATTAGCTAATATATTTACTCTAATTATTGTTAGTAAATGTGCAATTTCTGTTGTTTGTGTAACCGACTGAGATGAGACCAAACTACCTTCTTTTCATTTTTTCTTTGCCTTTGATCTTTTTACTGCTGTGCATTTTCAGCTGGATGCTGTTTGGTCTAGGTGTAAACATGGAGAGTTTCCCATTGAATGTCACCAACAGCCTGAACCAGACCAGTGCGCTGGACTGCAACGGTTCTGAATTGTCTGTCAGTTCGTTGGTTTGGATCATCCTCAGCACGCTCTGTGCATGTGTTAGCATGCCAGCGAGTGCATGGCTTCTGTGGGTGCTCGTTCAAAGGCAGCGAATCGGCTTGTCCAACGACCTCTACATGCTCAACCTCACCATCATGGACTTTTTCTTCAACGTCATGATAATTCCAGCTACAATCAATAATTTCCTCTGGAAAGATGCAGTCTTTTCTATAATTACAACAACTCTGTATTCATTCAACATAGCTGGTCGACCCTTATTTATGACCTGCATTTGTGTGGACTGTTACATGGCTGTAGTTCACCCTATTATTTACATGACATTGAAGCACTCTAGACATAGGTTTGTGACCTCTGTTTTCATTTGTGCTCTGACATTATGCTATGGGATGTGTTTGGCTTTTAACCAATCTATATTCACTACATCCTTACCAGTTATTCCATATGCCTTGGCTCTTCCGATCATTGCATTTTGTGATGTTGCTATATTGCACACTTTGAGACAGCCAGGCCCATTGGGCAGGAGGGAAGTTCACCCACAAAAACAGAGAGCTCTGCAGGCGGTCAGTAATAGCCTGGTCATGACTGTGGTGGCCTACCTTACTCCTCTAATTACCTATGTGTTGTCTCCCCTGATTTTCCTGAGTGGTCAGGAAAGGCTGTGTTACATGCTCGTCCCTAGTTTGATTGGCCCTCTGCTTGGAAGTACAATTATGCCGCTACTCTACCTAGAGAACCTGGGGAAATTTAAGGGGTTGAATAAGTGTGTGTGGTGTGTCTAAAGAGTTTTTGCAGGGAAAGCCATCTCTATTTTCCCCAAAAGATGATTTATTGATGTAGTCATGTATTGTCTGCATGGATTTTTTCATTGATTGATTTACTGATTGATTTCTTTGGGAGGGGGGTTATTGTGTGGAAATATGTACAATTTCAGGTGACTTATGTATGCATGTGAGTTCCATTTAATTCTTATAGCAGCGTGCAGTCCAAATAGGGTCCAAACAAAGCTATGCAGATTCTTGATAAACTGGCTACACAAAGAACACCCACTCAGCATCATCACCCATGTGATGAATAATGTACAGGTGGTGAACTACAAAACAGGTGTCAATAACAAATCATTGTGGTCTCTGCCAATGCAAATGTTTGGGGATAGTGTACCCACAGCTATATCTAATTCAGCCTGGATACACTGACATTGTTGGGGCCATTGCACAAGTTTGCCAGTAGATTACAATTACAATGTAATAATACAGTATATTTATTACCTGAGTAAGCATACTGTACATTTAAAGTAAAAAAAAAAAATTCTATTGCTGGAAAAAATGCAAAACTATGTTAATTAGCTCATGCTTGTAGGTGGCTTTAGCTCATGCAAAAACAGTGTAGCACTGTAAATGCGAACTCTTATTTAGAATGCACCACTGCAGAGAATGCACAAGGACTTTTATTTTAGAAAGGTTCAGCCAAGAAAAAGGCAGAGGGAGATTTGTGTGAACTGCAGAGACCACTGCAGAGGGAGCTCTGAGCGCGTTGGGCTTTGTTCAGTAGAGCGTAAGTGTGTTGTATGTTTGTTCAGTAGAGCGTAAGTGTGTTGCATGTTTGGGAAGTATAAATAAATTTTCAAAAGTTCTACATACAACTGACCTTCTGTACGATTTCTAGATGCCCCCTACAGAACTAACTTTACAACAGTAACCCAATCCAAACACTGACTTGTGAAAAAACACACTTTAAGTTGGCAGAAAACACTACATCCTGTGTATTTTCTGTTTTGTAATGAAAGTAACCAAAATGTTAAAATAAATAACATAATTTGCCCATTTTAATATAAAATTTATTGTAAAACATGTCTTTCTGTGAATAAACCACTGGGAAGTTTCATGGGGATATTTTTAGTTAAAAATATCTATTTACCTTGGTGAAATTACCATTCATAAATAATAATAAATTTATTGCACTGAACACTAGAGTGTACATTACATGGATTTGTGGACATTATGCAAAACTGTGGATACATGCTGTTAGACCCCAATTTACTTTACCATATTTCCAAACAGCATTGAACTATTTCTGTCCTCTTCAGTTGGAAACAAAAGTTTATTACTTTAATTAACTGACCGACAAGCTATTAAACATAATTTCATACAAAGACTATTGCTTGACTTAGTGTTAGTGTGCTCTCCTGAGACTATTGCTTGACTTAGTGTTAGTGTGCTCTCCTGAGTCATGGTTTCTAGCAACCAAACAGTGAATACAGACTGAAGACAGAACCAATATGTTTAAACAGTGCCCACCCATCACAAAGTATACTGTACATATGTCTATCGAGAGTGTCCAGAGGGCACCGATGGTGAAGTTGCTAGGGTAATATTTGGCAAGTTAACTTAGGCACCTCACTAAACTAGTTTAGATAGGGAGTGGCAACAGTGTTCAGCATTCATCCCTGCAGTGTTTCCCAACCTTTTTGTTTTGTGTACCTCCTGAGCCTTTTTGTCATACCATGAGTACGCCCTGACTCATACGTGCTCATACGTGTTCTCTAAAAGTAGAACATAACAGAACTGGCACAGAGAGCCACAGGTTATTGTCTCCTCGGGGAAACTGGTTGTAGCGCACACAGACAATTTTATTGACAGGCTTAATATGAAACGACTGAGAATATTTATTTATCATCTTGGAAATAAATTATTATTAAATATTTCCACGTACCCCCTGCAGTGTGCTTGCGTACCCCTGCTTGGAAATTACTGGTGTAGGCTACACATACAGTATACAGGATCTGGAACCTCTAGCATACATTAAATTCTTACACAACGGTAGCTAGCAAATTAGAATGTACTCTGCAGGTCTGCCTGTAGCTAAAGTTGCCAAAGCTGTCTATTTCCCAGGTCAACACAATGTGGCAGCATGGGATAAACACATCTCTTAAAGAATAAGATAAATTGACAATGTTATTTGACAATAATATTATTAAATATTTTGGGCATTTTTGTATTACTGGGTTTATTTGTGGTATTCTATGACTGCGTAATATGCCTATGACGAAGGGGGCTTTCCTGGCATTGGCTGTAAAATTGATCTTATGTATTTCCCTCTCTTTTGATAGACATACTTGGTTCATTTCTAGCAAAAACTATCATGGAGATATCAATAGAATTTGACCATTTTGGTATGATCAGGTGACTCCTATAAGTGAAAACCAACATTGGGATTGTGGTTTCCAGCAGCTCATTGACTGGGTTGTGCATCCAGGTTAGGATACACCCCAAATCTCATTTTGTATCACAGTCTTTTACAAGTCAGAACCTGATGTTTTGTCCAAGTACACCAAGGGTCAAAGGGTTAACCCTATGGGCCTGACACACGCAATGACAAAACTGAGTGCAAAATAGATTATTGATCTTTATTAAAAATAAATTAATAAAATCAAATTGTTTTGAAAAAGTGTTCAAATGCCTTGCTCAAGTGTTTGATGCAAAAGGTCAGAGGTCATGAAGTTAAATAGATTTAGAAACCTATTTATAAAAATCCATAAAATTAATAGGTTGACCTCGAATATTACCAACTAGTTTACCAGCCAAAAGCACAAGAGTTGCATGTCATAGGAGAAGAGAGATATATGAACTGGTAGAATAATAGATGATTTTATTTAACAGTAAGCTATAAACTCAAAAGTAGTTAAACTGAATGCAAGTCATAATCAAATAAAACATAAATAAATGAGATAACCAGATAACCCAAAACAAGAATAAACAAAGAATGTAAAGAAATAAACAATCCCAAGAGAGAGAAAAAAGAGAGGGGGAGAAAGAAGGTAGCGTAGGGGTAGAGTAAAGAGAGTAGAGTCAAGAAACACAGAGTGTAGAGTCAAGAAAGATAGAGACTAAAGGGGAAAAGAGAAAAAGGAGAGTCCTGAACAATGGAGGATATGTAATATTTATCCTTCATGCGGGCCAATGGCACAAGCCAATGGTACTCTAACTAGCCTGCAATTGGTTGGCTGGCCCATGCCTGTGAAATGTGTGAATTCAAATTAGTATACAGACTACAATGCAGTTCTTTGCGTGTAAATATGTACAGATACTTTTGATTGCCACAGAACTATGATCAGACTGCTGCCCACATTACAAGGATCAGTTCAAGACCAAACATGATAATATTACATTCAGCCAATATATTTATAGATAACAGCACAACACAACAAAGCAAAGCTCCTTTGTTTAGAGAGGGGTCCCCAAGATGGCATCTCATGTTTCAGCTGTGGTTTCCTATGGAGGTGCAAAAATTAAGTCTTTTGTGTGCATGGTTTCGGGACGAAACTGTGGATTTCAGTCAATTTTGCCGTATTGGTGAAAAGAGGTTTTGTGTCATACAACCTGCACCCTCAGGAGCACATCACAAGTGGTCTGAAAAGAATTGAGATTAGAAAGAGTTCAAATGGATTTTCTGGATTTTCTAAGCTAATATCCAATATCCAAACAAGTTTAGCATGGCCATTAACCATATGTATGCATACATCTTTGATAAATAAAGCATATTTGGTGCATTTACTAGGTTAGTGAACCAAATAGATAACGTTAACTCATGAGCTGCCTTTGCAATCTCTAATTTTTTGTGTGATAGCATTCCTCACCACTGCGAGTCCACAAAGGTTTGAAGGACTCTACAGCTTTTATTTCATCAGTGACATCTGTAAAGAACAGAAACAGGGTGGTCAGTAATCACTGCACTAATACGAACACTAATCAACTGTTCTCACTGAGGTTATATGGCACGGTAAAATCAGTATGAGAGAACACTGAAATTACAAGACTAAGGAATTGGCATCACAAGTATTTTTGTATTTTTACTTACTAATGGTACTAATGGTATTTGTATCACCACATCCTATCAATACGCTGATGATTGAATAGTAATATACTTACCTGGGAGGGGCAGTCCATTTCTCAAAGTAAGGGCATGTTCTAAAATGTCATCCAACTCCTCTTTCAATGTCTTTTCAATGTACTCCTTAAAGAGGGGGTAAAGGGTATTTTTTCATTTAATTTTGTTCCAATATAAATTAAATGTAAACTATTAGTATAATTGTGACACAAATGGAACAAAACACTCACAGTCAGATTTTCAAATAGTTCCAGCATGGCTGTTTTGGCTCTGCTGAACATAGTTGCCTTTGTTTCCTCAATATGGGTTTTCAACACACTTTGCCTTGCAGTGAAAGACTTTTTGCCATGTATTGTTGCAGCCTCTGTGAGAAAATAGTGAGTGAACGGAGTTGAGCTTAACAAGCAACAAAACAGTTATGTGCAAAGATGGGCACTAAGATTATATCATTACTATCAATAGTAATCAGCAGCGCTGTCTGTAGAAAAGGCATAAAGACCCTATTTAAATGATAGTTCTTTGAAAGCACCAAAGAATTCAGGAGTGAGGAACACTGGACATCATGACTGTTTATTCATTATTTTTTTGTCCAGAATTGTGTGCTAATTTGCCATTGCTAAGGAGTGTTCCTCACAAGCATTTCTGTTGACAGAAACTTGAACAGGTCAGTTAAAATGATAGTTCGGGCAAACCGGAAGCCAGGCTATTTTCACCTTAACAACCAGTCGAACACCCCCTCAAAAGTTTGATGACATTGACTGATGCTATATTGAATTTGATTGTCTTTTGTATTCCCATCGGCACCATGCTCCAACATAACTGAAACTGTATTTTTACCCACTAATAAGGCTCACACTGACACTACATTTTGGCAGTCGTGTGAGGAAAATCTCTACACTTGAAACAAAGTACTGTGAACTTTGTAAGTGTACTGCTAATTACACAAGCCTCTCTGGCTGCAATGTGACGTGCCAGGGATGATTTTATCAATACTGACACTGACACCAGTCAGTGTGTTATCTATATCAGTTCTTATCGATACTTTACTCTGTAGTAAAGAATGAAGACATGATACCTAGAGACCTATGTATATATATAGCTATGTTTTCTATTTGCGTGTGGTTCGTTTTCAATGAGACATGGAGTCAGCAGTTTTTTCCTCAGTTTCTTACCAGTTGATGGCTTTATGCCCAAGAAACCATCGTTTGTAAGTAATTCAGCATTTTACGTTTGTAAGGAATGTATGTTTACTTTTGGGTAATATTTAGCAGACGTGTTAACCTGCTGTAAATAACACTGGAAATTGCGCTATGTAGGACACTTTATTTTGCTGTATGTAACATTTATGAAGACACATATTCTGTATTATGTTCTCAGTTTTACCGAAATTTAAGCGCTGAAGTCAAGTAAAACACTGAAGATCGTACATCTTGGTTCCGACTTTTCCTTCAGCATTCAGACCTGTTTAGTTATCTGTCGAGTTGTGCAGCCTATACAATGGGGGCAGAATATATACATAGCCTGCAGTATAATCATGAATCATAAAAAATATTAATCTAAAAAACGAATAACTATTACCATTCATGTCATGTCAATAACATCACAATCATATCTTTCAGACAGATTTACAGAATGCTGTATGAGTAGTGCATAGGCCTATCTGCATTTTAGATTTTTATTTAGATTTTTATTTATATTTTATTTATCTTTTTAAAATAATGGATAGACTTCAGTCAGTTATTAGGTGTATGACCAAAAATTAGGAGAAATAGCCTAATAGACTATTTTTGTTGAACCATCCTTGGCTTCGCTTGCAATAGGAGTACAAAGAGGAAACAGTTTCTCTTTTCTCACAGTTCAATCAAGTGAAGTGGGCTAACAATGGAATATTTGCAAACCAATAGGTTACCTCAATCGACAAAATATAGGTGAAGAAATCTGCACGACATTCACTTTCATGGGCACTGCTTTGCTCCACTAAAGTGTAGTCTCCGCTGAAGCCATTTTCTCCACTTTCTCCATTGTTTTAGTGCGCTGTCTGCCATGTCCCTAGCTCTGTGACTTTCAAAGTCAGGTTCGGACAATTAGAGGCAATTAGAGGCACTGATTTTTAGCATGAAGCAGATCACTCCTCCTCCACACAAACAAGTGAAAGGGCTTAATATTGCAGACGCAGTAGAATAACACAATGACATAAAATACAGATAGCGGCACCGTTTGTAAGTGTGCTTAATGATACATTGTTACAGACAAGGCATGAGCCGGTATCAGTAGAATACTGGCCCTCGATACCCATCTCTACATGTCTCTACATGAGACGTTATTGCCGGAACACGCTCTGTTCACATGAGGCTTTGAGCAAGTGAGGTAAAAAGCAGGCTACAATGAAGGAGAACGCTTAGGCTATATCAAAGTTTTTTACAATAAATCATTAGGTTGTAAACAGCAAAACTCACATGCGTTTCTGTATTCAGTAATAGACATACGGACTTGCCACAACATGGAACATGATAAGATGGTTGGTAAGTCTGGCAAAACTTCTCTTTTTAAATCTTTAATAAACTTTCAGTACATATACAAAATTCTCAGTACTTTGTTTTAAGTGTAGAGGCTTTGTTGTCACTACTACCAAATATTATTGGGTAAAAACACCGTTTTGGTTATGTTGGAGCATGGTGGCGGCTGGGAATACAATAAGCAATAAGCCATGAGAGTCTGCTTTGTGTCGTGCCAAACAACACCCCACAGCTGCTCTAAATCCAGCACAAACCCACAGACTCAAGTGGCTTATTGCTTTTCTAAAACTGTTACAACAAATCTTTGATCAGATTTTACTAGATACAGCCACACAAATTAAAAAAAAAAAGTGTATTGTAATAACATTTTTCCATCAAAGCTTATAGTTCCTTCGAGGAAGTGGTTGCGGGGCAACCATAAACGCTACTATGGTGAGATGGACTATAAGCTATTACTTGTATGTTTTTTTTAATTGAAGTTTGCTGCCGAGTAATATAGAAGAGAAGAGGCATACCTGTGTGTTTGTGCTGGATTTACAATGGCTTGGAACACCAAATCAGCCAATCACAATCAAGGAACCAAACAAGCAGTTTTAGAAAAGACGATCAAACTCGATATAGCTTCAGTCAACGTAACATTATTATATTACATTCGACTGGTTGTTATGGTAAAAATAGCCTGGCTTGAAGTTTGCCCAAACTATCATTTTAAGCATTGTGTATTGAGACTTTGAAATTAACTTGCCTTGGTAAGAGGGGAGCATTGCATTTTGAATGGACTCTTGCAGAGAGTTATAAATGTTCTTCTTCCTTTGCAAAATGTCATTCTTAATTTTGGAGATAACTTTATTTTGCTGTTGGAGCAACATGTGTTAAAATTTAAATGTTTGCACTGATCTTTATGTTGAACTATTTTTACACTGCATTACATTAACATTGTTAAATTTATAATAAAAACAACCAAAAAATCTCTGCAACTGAAAGCATGCTAAAGTGTAAATGTTGAAGTGATACTTTAGAGTAATTCCAATCATAGCCCTTGTGAACAAGCTTATCGAGTACTGTCAGTAGGAAAGAGGATGAGAGAATTTGGAACAACATTAGTGAATCGGCAGCTTACGAGAGCTGAGTGGTACCGGGGTAATGAAAGTGAAAGTAAGCACATGATACCCCTCAGTTAGCGTAAGCTACGTGTTCGCTATTTTAACTGCTACGTCTATATTGGACACAATTCTGTGTTTCTCCTTCCTACCGACAGCACTCAGCAAGCTAGCACAGCAGAGCTATGACTGGAATTACTCCAAACTATCACTTTAACAAACATTCAAAAAATAAGAAGGCAGTGAAACCTATGGCAATACCTGAGTTTTAATGAAGGTCAGGTTGAGTAAAATAGGAGAGTTCTCATAGTTTCTAGTCATGTCACTGCTGATTATGTTGAACCTGTGCAGCATGCCTCTGACTGATTCATCTGTCTCTCCTATCACTCCTGATGCATCCCTGGAATGTTTCAATACAGAAATTAACATCTGTAAAGCATCAGTAGCCTATTAGACGAAAAAATAGGCTAACAATAATCTGTGTACTTACACTGGGAACAATTCACAAAATTTGTCATTAACATGTTTGTACATGTGGAAAGCAAGAGATGCATTCAAATCAATAATCCTTCCATCTTTAAGTCTCCTGAAGCCATTGTTCTTGCACAGAGCTTCTAAAGTCCGGTGGTATCCCCTTGCATCTTTTATTTTCTGTAATTAAGATTAATAACGGAAATAATTATTAATTTATTCTTAATGTATTTATTTATTTATTACATTAAGATGGACTGATTTGTTTTTTGTTTTTTTTTTAAGTTAAGTATTTTTACTTAACTCAGATTACTGCACCTATGGCTAATTAAAGCACTAGCAATAAAAAAAGTTAAATGCTTTTTACAGCTTGAAGCATCATGATAACTGATAAAAAAAATTGTATCTCTTGGCACTGATTACTTTACAATTAGGGGTTTACTTTGTATCTACAGATAATGAGGATTCATGCTTACATGTGTTTGGCTTGTGAATTTTACAACTAGGAAAGGCCTTAGTGACACAAAGTGACGTCTGTGGTCTATTATCTTGAGACTTTAGCCTATGTGGGTATGCAAATATATTTATGTGTATCAATGTAATCGTACTGTTTTTATCACTTGTTTGTCAGCTGTTTCCAGAGCACACATTTCTGACTCTTTTACCCCCTCAGACAGGCACAGTTCTAAGTGGCAATACTTGTCCATAAGGATTGTCTTTAAGCGGTCCACCTTCTCAGCCAGATTATGTTCGAGTATTCGTAGCACTTCATTTTTAGCCTCCAACTGAAAGACAAAGACATAATCATACACATATACGTACGCACGAACACACAGTAGTACTCCATAATGTATATATGCATTCCTCCATGGCACTATAGGAGAAGTTTGGTGTAAATCAATCAGTATTCCTGTTCTTTAAAGTTGCTGTGAGCTCTTGGTAGGTATGCGAATGAGAGAATTTGGTGCAACAAAGACCTAATTTGTGAAACAGCAGCTAACGCAAACTGATGGGGGCACAGGAAAACAAAACTAAAACAATTAGTGTGCACACATCAGCTGCTGTTTTGCAAATTATGTCTGCATTGCATGAAATTATCTTATTGTCATACCTACTGACAGCTCTCAGCTGAAGGAACTTTAAGAACTCACAGTGTCCTCGGCACTGCTGTTGGCTCCCTGGATGAGAGATAGAATACCATGTGCTCCCTGGATGTAATCCTTGGCTGATATTTTATGAATGCTATTGTTAAGTTCCTTCAGCAGTCGCCAAAGTTCTGGGATTTCTGTTAACAAACAAACAAATAAATAATTAAACAACCATAACTGCAATTAATACACCAATATATGTTGTTGAGTTTTACATTATTTCAAGAAACACCTGTGTCCTCTTGACTCAAAATGCGAGCACTTTCCCTCTGGTTAAAAACCTTGGAGCTAACTGTGAAGACCTTTAGGAAGTTTTCATGCATAAAATGAGTCTGTGGATGAATCAACCACAAAAACATAAATTTTAATGACAGCTGGAAGTTTCATTTAAGATTATACAGTATTTCACCAAATATAATGAACTCATTAAAGCCACAGTGTGTAATTTTTCAGGTTGTCTGTTAACAAGCATATATTTTTTCATTCACAAATATTTCCTCATTAATTAGTAATTACCTCTATCAAAAAATCACAGTGTTCAGGTAGGCTTTGTATTCGCCATTGATATATACATTGCTCTGGCATAGCCAGTGTAGACTGCCATGTTCGTTGTTTCGCCATCTTGAAACTACAGGCCCTAACAGGGGACAACCGGGTAAATACAGCTCCGTGTTTTACGCGTTTGTTCAGTAGCAGTGCAAGCGGAAACTAGGCACAAACTCACAGGGAGGAAGAAATGATTGAGAGTGTACCTATCTGAAAACTCTCAAGATGGGGATCATACATATTAACGAATGTATGATGAGCAGAATCCACCACCAAGAAACCGAAAAAGAGATCAAAATAGAGAACAAACACTCCAGAACAAGAGTGAACGCTGGAGTGACTTTTCCCAAATGGAAGGAGTTACTGAGGGAAAAGAACTTGCAACAAGATGCCGAAGTTGTCTGCTTTCTTCTCGACAGGTTATTCAAAAAAAACTAAACTGAACGTTTTTATTTCCTCAAAGCTTAGTGGGCCTGTTGTATGACAGTTCCGTTAATGAGAACCCTTGTGCCCAGAGTGCGGTATACCACTTCACTACTGGATGGGAGAAATTCTTACACATAGAGGCTTTAAGATTGCCAAGATGAATGTCAAATCCGTAATAACCAATAGGCTAACAAGGTTCTAATATGACATACAATTCCCATGAAATGTCTTTCCCCAAAAATTTGAACTCAAGTTACTGAATGACCAAGTAATTTTACTTTATAATCTCATACAAAATCTGCGTCATGATTTTGATTTATTCATTATTTCCATGTGAATACCTTCATCTCAGTTTGCTTGCTAAATATTGCTTTGACTTTATCCTTGGCTCGCTTATTTCTGTGCAGTATGCAGGCACGTTCCCGAAGCTTCTCGATCTCCTCCAAGTCCTGTATGGAAAAGATTATGATTAATTGTACAGTCCTTTTTTGATTGGACATTCAGGTCTGTAACAGACTGGATAGATTTGGTGAATTTTAAAACCTGTGTTTCTTGGATTTCCAGGTCTTCGTCTTTCAATTTACAGTTCCTGGAGATGATAAGTGCATTAGTGAGGTGTGTTTGTAATAGCATGTCATGGGTATGGACAAAAGTTGAATAAATTGTGGTAATAATGCCATAAAAACACCTCAGTGGCAAATAAGTGCCAACTGTATTTGGGTTCATTAATAAATCAGATATAATTTGAATGTATATGAACAGTTTGATGGATGTTTGTTTTGATGTTTTACATGATTGTACACTATATGCTTTGGTAAAACTGTTCATATATGAATGCTCATGAAAAAAAAGCTTGTTGACTTGAACTGAATTGAAATTAAATTGATAAATAAATGGGCTAATTGGTAGATGACTGACTTCATGTATGCCCTGTAGTCTATATCATCACTCTTGGTGCAGATGAAAGAGATGCTAGTGCACTCTCCGCCATGAGCCATGTCTTTGATGCAGCTGGTGAGGATCTTCCACGACTCCTTCTCAGATGCAGCACGGTTAATGTCATTGACAATCCATACAGTGGCACACCTGCTTAAACACTGAAGATAATATCATGGTTACATCAAAGTTGTTTTCTTTGACACCGGTTTTGTTTAATGTACTATAATTGCACAGCAAACATATGCCCCACCCCCTCCCCAAAGTATCAAACAATTTGTCAAGTTTCATTTTACCTTCTTCCACATTTCATCTCTGCTTTTATTGAAATCTCCAGTGCCAGGAAGATCAATTAAGACAATGTTTTCAAGGATGTCTTTGCCAGTGGGAATCTTAATTGTAACAGTATGAACTAGAGGCCAGAAGTATTGCCCAGGATTGGTATCATCAGACCTTGTGAAGTGGTTGATCTCTTCTGAAAGGCCAGCGGCCTGTGGACACAACATTGACACGCATGGCACAGGTTACTAAAAATGATGCATACATGCAGTCACAGTTGGCTAATGTATTCATCTACATAACAACAACTTACAACAGATTAGTCTGACTCAACAGAATTGAAGAGAAATATAGCAATAGATGTGTGGTAGGTATCTAATTCACATTTGACTTGTCAGAAAATAGTGCAAATATGCTGCTAGCAGTCAGCTACTTGGCTTGTCAATGTAGACTTACAGAGGTGAAAGATACTTTTCTACTTTGCTGTGGTGATGCAAGGAACTCTGGGATGGCAGCAAAATTCTGTTTATCCATCAGTTCTTCCAGGCTTGCATTTGGTCTGATAACCCCATAAACTGCTTCAATTTTTTCTCGAGCTGTGCTAGTTTCACTGTCATTATCATCATCATCATCATCCCTGTCATCTTCTTCATGTTGTGACAAAACATCTAGGAGGCTTTTCACCTCCTTTTCCCACTCCTAATTAATTTCAAATAAATATGCACAGGACTGTTAACAACATGGCATAGTAGATATTATATTTTGTCAAAAGAAATGTTATATACAGATATTACAGATATTATTATGTTTTCCTGTTGGTTATGATGGCCATATCAACAATTACCAGCTTCTACGCTAGTATGCAGTCAACTCCAACAATATACAATTTGTCACGCTCAACACATTTATCAATCTAGTGGACAGCATAAACTGGTTTGTAGAGAATTCTGCAGGGAAAACAATAAAGTTAATAATAATGTATTATTATTAGTAATAATGTGGCTAAAATAAGATTTTGCCTAGATTACCTCTTTGGGAATGAAGTCAATCTCTGCTGTATAGCTGGAGTCAGTTGTGTTGGACTCAACTTGAATAATAACTGAAGTGCATGCAGTGATGGTTCCTGATGGCAGCAAGTCTTGCTCTCCCAAGATAGTGTTTATCAGGGAGCTTTTGCCCACTCCTGATTTACCAAACACACCCACTGTGGTTTTCTTTCTGGCACCTTCCTCCAGCTTTGATATCTTTGACCTGGGGTTGGTCACAGATTGTACACAATTGTACAACACAGAATGTAAAACAAATGCTTAATGTTTTAACTCTGAATAACACTATTTAGCCACCAGAACACGGTACTTACTTTATGTAGTCAAGAAACTCATTATTGGAGTGAGGAATTTCTCTGAGTTTGTCCATAACTTTGGTCATGAGCAGCTTTACCTCCAGTAGACTCCTTTGCTCTATCATGATACACACATTTAAAAAAATAAATAAACAATCTATCTATCTATCTATCTCTCTCTCTTTCTCTTTCTTATATATATATATATATAATATATATATATATATAAAATAGAAATTTGTCAATGACTTAGACATTCCCAATGAATTAAGCTAGTTATTATTCAAAACTAAATAAGTTCTCCATAGTGATTTACTGTAGCATAGCAAATCTGTCCTCAAGGCTCAAGCAGTTGTAAATGCATGGTCTGTTCTTACTCAAAATACCACCAACTAAAGTTGTTCTGGTCCCAAAAGAAACAAAGAAAGACAGAAAAGCAGGATTCAAGAGTATATCCTCAGTTGTACTTGAATAGAGTTTGGCCACACCTGATTGGCAAATGTTACCAATGACATCACAATAATAAGTGTCACACTGACTTTTAAACTCACTGATCCAGCTTACCCTGGTGAAAATTAAATGTACTATAGCATACTTAATCAATATACTTAATGTACTTACAGCACCACTAAGAGCCAGTATATTTAACTTGTGACATTTCCGTGTAATTTCAAGTATATAAGTATATTATATAGTGCATTTTAGTAGAACTGAAGTAGTACTATCTCTATACTTTCAGTATACTCCATACTAAAAATGTGTTAAAATGAAACAACTTTACGTGTGCTTTGCACACACTAAGTACACTTCAGTTTCATGCTTAATTTCTAACATTAAAGTTCTCTTAAAAAGTGCTAATATGATGTCAGAAATATACTTTAAATATTATGCAAATCAAGACACAGCATACCAACTTCATATTTCAAGCATACTGTTTTACGCTATTTAAGGTCTTTACTTTTTATTTAGATAATATTTCAAGTGCATTAACAACTACTTCTAATGTGGTCGGAGTATACTGTAAATATCAAATTACTACATTTGAAGTATGTTCTTAGTTTGCTCAATTTGTGTACCTTGAAGTCAAGAACATACAGCAAATTGTACTTACTTTATACTTGTAGTTTTATTCTGCTTTGACATTTGAATTGCACTTCAACTTAAAAGTCTCAAGCAATTGACTTCGCATATACATATTGTAAGTACACACGTGGCATGCTCTGTTATACTGACTAACTATTGTCTAAAAACACTCTCTTACTGTCATAATACTTTGCAAATCATTTGCTGTCATAACATTCACTAATGAAAATACAATGTCTACTTACAATTACTAATACTATTAAATGGATACATTTCTATACACAATATCTATGTGCACTCAAAACTTCTTGTAATTGGCATTACTACCATAACAAACACACTATTTATATAAAATTATTTATTTCTTTATAGCGCCTGCATAGAACTATACTAAACTGTCCCAGCATTCAGTAAACAGCAATTCCTCCAAACTTCCTGGGCTTGTCATACCTGTTTCGTTGGTGGAAAGTAAGCAGACACGTTTATTCCCTGCCCCAGTCAGGCTATGTGAGGTAGATGGCTCATCCTCACTGTGTCTTTTTTGACCTACAGACATTATGGAATGTGAATGAGTAGAGTGACACATGTACACAATTTACCAAAAATCTTCCATATATCATGGCTCACAGTAGCACAATACCTTGAAACTTCTTTGATGGTGAAGCCATTGTTTGTGGTAATGAGGTCTGTCCTATATGGGACAAAATGTTATGCAAAATGTCACAAAAGAAAATTAAAGAAAAAGAGAAAATCTATGTTACCCTATGTCTTACATATATAGTGTGCGTATAGGTATTAATAACAGGCCAGTCACTGGTTACCACTGAGCAGCGGTGATGTAATAAATCATTGTAGTTTTGTATAACCACACAATATGATTCATGGTTTAACACAATATGGTTTCAAAGCTGATGTTTTTTTTCACATTGTTGTAATTTGCTGAAGGAAACAAGTAGGTGAAATGTGTTAAAGCTTTCTAATGTTGTTATAGACCGCCCATGAATTAGGCTAAAAAAAGCAAAGATTTTTGCAACAGATGAGTGCCTTGGTTTATTTAGTCATATGACTGCTGTGTGGGAGGTTCTATTCACTTTGAATGGGCCTTGAATTTTGGAATATAACACTAGCGGGAGTTAGGTTGTTCGTGGATATCCTTACGGGTGTGGTTTGGCTGCAGACACGAAGCCGAAGGCTAACATGACCATGAGTGTTATATTGCTTTTAAACAACAGTTCTGTTGTCAACTAACAAAGTTTTAAGAAACCGAATTGTATTTTCTACTGTTTACCATTTTACCGTTTAAAACTAGATTGGAAATGATTTGCTAAAAGTGAGAATGGATGTGGGTTTTGAATAAATGACATGTGTTTGTGTAGCGTGTAAGAGAATTTATTATTTGTGAAAGCATCATCTTTCTACAGTAGTAAGAAGTTTTTTATGGTATGTGCTGTGCTATTAGAGGTCTCTGTGCTGATCGTGCATGACATCTTTTGTGCAGTTCCCACCTTCTCAGTCCAATACATTGGAAACTCAAAATCCCAATTTTTGCATTTACCCATATCACTAGGTGGCGCTACGCTACAAAGGAGTGTTTATGGGCTGGGTTGATACGCCTCTTTAACAACGGCATAGTAACACAAAATCGTTGTCTTGGGCAAATTTTTTGACTAATTATTTAACAAAAACTGTTTTTAGACACCTAGCTTCGACGAGAAACATGCCCCCTGTGACAAAATGTTCCAAAATTTGGTGCACATTAATAGAAAGAGTTTGCATGTCAACTTTAATCAAATTTGAGCAATTAGAAGCCAAGATATGCACTTTCGAAGAATTGTAAACTATGTTTTGAATTTTGATTGATATGTAACTTTGAAACAGTTCATCTCAAGATAAATCCTTTGATAACTTCATGTCAGCATTGTCTATAGATGACATATACAAAATTTGGTAAGATTCACATGAATGGCCTATGATGAGTTTGTTTACTTTCACTTTCGCAATTTTAAAATTTCAAGGAAATTGTTTTTATTGGAACTGGGCATCGACCAAGGTTTTTAATGCGTGAGGGTCAAAGGATTTCAAGACAAAAAAAATTTGGTGGCAAACTTTAGTGTTCCATAGATAATAGGTAAAATGACATTTTGTACAATTAAAGCGCCCCCTATGGGTCAAATTTTATGGTACTTGCTGTGCTTTCAGAGGTCATTGAGCTGATCGTACATGACATTTTGTGTAGTTATCAACTTCTTGGCCCAAGATATTGGCAATTGAAAATCCCAATTTTTGCATTTACCCATATCACTAGGTGGCGCTACGCTACAAAGGAGTGATTATGGGCTGGGCTGATACGCCTCTTTAACACCGGCATAGTAACACAAAATCGTTGTCTTGGGCAAAATTTTTGACGAATTATTTAACAAAAACTGTTTTTGGACACCTAGCTTCGGTGAGAAATATCGCCCCCTATGACGAAATGTCTCAAAATTTGGTGCACATGACAAGAAAGATGTTTAGAGTTTGCGTGTCAATTTTGACCCAATTTGAGCAATTAGAAGCCAAGATATGGACTTTTAAAGAATTTTAAGCTACGTTTTGAATTTTGATTGACATGTAACTTTGAAACGGTTCATCTCAAGATAAATCCTTGATAAGTTTTTGTCAGCATTGTCTATAGATGACACATACCAAATTTGGAGAGATTCACATGAATGGCCTATGACGAGTTCATTTACTTTCACTTTTGCAATTTTAAAATTTCATGGAAATTGTTCTTATTGGAACTGGGCATCGACAAATGCTTTCAATGCGTGAGGATCAATGGATTTCAAGACAAAAAAAATTTGGTTGCAAACTTTAGCGTTCCATAGCTAATAGGCAAAATGACATTTTGTACAATTACAGCGCTCTCTATGGGTCAAATTTTATGGTACTTCCTATGTTTTCAGAGGTCATTGTGATGATCGTACACAACACATTTTGTGCAGTTCCCACCTTCTCGGTCCAAGATATTGGCAATTCAAAATCTAATTTTTTGCATTTACCCATATCACTAGGTGGTGCTATGCTACAAGTGTGTCTTTATGGGCTGGGTCGATACTCCCTTGTAACACTGACATATCACAAAAATGTCATGTTGTTGGGTGAAACCTACATTTAGTTATTCAGCAAACGTTATTTGTCACGGACTGAGCCATGACGCTCACGCGGACACTCACTCTCTCACGCAAGCGCACAGTGCATTGGCAGCCATTTGCCGGCAATGTTTAAACAGCTAAGCTGACCGGTTGCTGTGAGTTTGAACTTCATTTCCATTACCGTTTGCACTGTTTGTATATCTGGTTTCAAAGCATGTCGTACCCCACCATTTGCAATAACATTTCATTAAGCCTGACATTGTTACATGGGGGCAGGGAAAGGCCTACCAGCATTTCTAGTAGCAATTGTTTGGTCTTTAACACACGTTTACCATTTACACTTTATATTCGTAATCATCATCATTTCTCATCTGTTTTAAGCATGTCTGGTTGTAAAGAATCACAATTATACACACTGGCTGTTTAAAATAACGAATTTTATTTAGTATTTAGCATTTACAAAACACTACTGTTTCTGTTACTCACCGAACTATCCGAACTTCCTGGTTGTCGTGGGGAAACCGAGGGAATGTTCCAATGAGTAGATATGGTTGAGTTCCCGGGTGTTTTGTGGACTGCGCTATTGTGACAGGGGTGTTTTAATGGTGAAGGGGAAATATGTATTTATTTATTTATGCATGTAAGGCTTTTTGGTTAATGGAAATAATTTTGAGTTATTGTATATTTGTTTTTGTTTCTTTCAGTTATTATTTGATGATAATCATGTTGTTATTTAGTTAATTAATTTGAGTTTGCATTTGGGCTACCCTGTGGGAGGGGCTACAGCTAGCTGTGCTCTGTATTAGGCCCCAGAGCCTCAGCTGGGAGAGAGTGTTGAAGTGGAAGGTATGTGTCTCTTGGCTGTTGAAAGTGTTGTGCGGGGTCTTTTTGATTTAGCCTGGCAAACTTAAGCCTATTTATTTTCTTGTTTCCTCAGTTTTTGGTTTGAATTTTTGCATTTGAGTTTGGTTTATTTATCACTGTATATATTTGCACGTTCTTAGAAAAAATTTGAAAAAAAAAAAAAAATTAATTTTCCTTTTGAGGAACAAAGTTTTTGGCCTCCCTCTGTCTGCTCCGCCGCCGTCTATCCTGCCACATTATTCAGCAAAACTTTTGGCCGTGTCCCCCTCTTAGACAGACACTGGTACGGTGAGGGGGGATGGAGGTGAAAAATAAAGGGAAAAAATTTTGACAAAACCAGTATGACCGCTTTCGCTAGCTCCTTTACATGTGAAACACTCCAATTTGGTCTTGTTGTACACCTGCGCTAACACAACACTGCGTATCGGCTCCTTTATCTCCTGTGCCATGTTATTGCCTTGTAAGAAATGTTTATGTGTGGCAATACTGAGACAATACAAATTCAGCGACAGCCATTGGCTGATGGTATTTACCATTTAAAAGAAAACACACAACAGCAGTAAAAAATATACATAAATGATCTACTTGCTGAGTAGTCTGAACGATGGATAATTTTTCAAATCATTCAAATTTTTGTCCACTACTGTCCATTTGGTGAAATCCAAATCCACACTAACAACGCACAAGAAAAACTACCAGACTACTGTTTAGATAACCAGAAGTACAAAGGTTCACACTTAGCTTCAAGGAAGTTCCTATCAAACACCTTCAAAGCTGTTACAAACGGCAAAATGCTGACTGCCAAATATATAATACTATCTAAAATTACTATAGTTATAACAATAATCAGTTGATTGTAGGACAAACTACTTCACAGGTTTACAGTTTGCATTATAGCAGAAAACAGATAAGATTCAAGAACATCAAATTAATTAATCATGAAAAGAGTAAAATAAACTTACTGTTTACTTTCTGTCTTGATGCTACAAAATTCCTGCTAGCTTTCAAATGTCTTCAAATTTGGATGTGATCTTTTCTATCTTCAATGCCCTTATGAAGAGAGAGATTTGTTTCATGGAAATTGAAAGCTTGCCAAGCCACACCCCAACTGTCATGTTTCAAATTATGAAAGGGGGAAGGACATTAGCTTGTGGTCTTGTGTTTGTGTTAACTGCTGTGGTAAATGTGTTGTGTAGGTACAAGTAAAGAATAAACAGACAATTTTGATAGCATTTTACAGTTGTCAACACATTCCCACATCCATGACTTGGGCACAGATTTGCTGCATTCTCTGTGTGGTTCAGTTGTTACCCCTATCAGGATATTGTGTCTTACATGTATGCTGTTGCCTTTAGGTATTTCTAATTTCCTTGAGTGCATGTTTATAACCCGCATTACAATAACTAGTTCTGAAAACAGGTCTCACCACAGGTCTTGCACACTACAAATCTAGCCCCCTGTTCTGATCCACAATCAAATTTCCTTGTCCTAATATAATCCCAATTCTGAAAAAGGTGTGTGAACTGTAAATATTGTTGGTACTCTGTAGAATGCAGTTTGAAGACTTCAAATACGAAACCTTTTAAGTCCATTTGCGATGAATTTATGAAATATTTTTTATATAATTTTAATAAGCTTTGTTATCAGTTATTTTTCCTTGTGTCTGAACATGGGCTTAGATGGTCTTGTATATGAGCTCTTTATTTTGCCCTTGTTATCTGATAATATTTAAGGCTATTTTGACTGACTATCATGTTTCTTTGATTCTAAAATTCCGCTAGACAATGACTTTTCGTTTACGTTTCCATCAGTTTAGAAAGTTAGCACCCCCAACCTATGAGTGATGCTATGGTACAGTGCAAAAAGAAGGACAAGATAGGGTTGTTTTAGACAAATGTTTTATTTTACATATAAGCTAAAGGTATTTATATCAATACGTAGAGGACATGCTGGTATAGCCTTCTTTTTCAGTTAAAAAAGTGAAATACTATATCTTAAGTGACATTGAGAATAACATAACTTGACAGGGAAATTGGACATAAACTTGATTATTGAATGTAAGAAATAAACACAAGCCACATGTTTAAGGATATAAAACAAAACCGTTGATACAAAATATATATATAAAATAAATCCTTCAAAACAAAAGGATATAAAATAACACTTTTGATACAAGACATTGGACATGTGAGCTTGCTGGTTCTTGTTTGTTGGCTTCCTCTCACAGCTAAAGGTCTGTAAGGTGTAGGGCAAGTGCCTTTATTTCTCCCAACTCATGAGTGACATCTGCAAGGAACAGCAGGAAAGCAGCATTTCACTGACCTATGCATTGTAAAAAAAACTGCACTGGATGTACAGCATCTCAGTCATTTAAATCATGTTTTAAAAAAAACATAATTCTGTATTATAAGAACCTGAAATCATAATTGTAATGAACTTAGACCTACCTGGAAGAGGCAAACCATCTTTAATGGCAAGAGCATGTTTTAAAATGTCGTCCAACTCTTCTCTCAAAGTTTTGTTGATGAATTCCTTAGAAGAAAAATTTTTAAAGATTTGTTGAAATGAGGCATGCATTAAGGCAGAGCACAAATAGGACACAGGACTCACTATAAGTTTTTGGAAGAGATCCATCATGGATGTCTTGGCATCGGCAAACATGTAGGTCACTGCTTTCTCAACGTGTTCTGTCAACAACTTCTGTCTTGCAGTGAAAGAACGCTTTCCATGTATTTCTGCAGCCCCTAATAGGAAATCGAAAAAAATGGTTAAGCTGATTTGATGGGCACATTCAAGAGAAGACTCAGGAATAATAATTCTCCAGTCAGAGGAATCAATTCCAATGGATTCTTTGTCTTATAGAATCAAATCAATTCTTACACTGACCCAAAATGAGTTGCAAATAAACAAATCGGAATTCTGTAAAATCTGGCCAATGTCTCAGAAGAGATGATTCTTACAACAGTTTTGTCTTTGTTTTTGAGCAATAAATCAGACCTTATTGGACTCATGTGTGTTTTGCTCCTGAGGGAGGCTTATAAGAGAGAATTCAGAACTCAGTAAGATGTGATCAATATCTTATAATGTCATCTAACTCCTAAGATATTGTCTATTGCCCACATCCAAAGCCCAAATGAAATCCAACTCATGATATTAAAACACTCTCCTGCTATTCTTTTTTCTCCTAATGCGGGGGTTAAGAGAAACAGAGATTAGTATGTGAGAAAACAAGAAAAAAAACTGTTGTAAGAAACTACAAACTATACTCCTGACTGTTGTCCAAAGTCAGTCATCTCCAATTTAAATTCAACAAGTGAAATACTCTTGAAATACTCTTCTGCTATCATTTTTCTTCTAAAATGGTCTTGAAAGGAACAAATAAGAACTGTGAATTAAACAGGATCTTTATTTCTGTGGACAAAATCTGCACTACAAAGACTTGACTCAAAAAGCCTGACTAATTTATTGCAAACTAGCTTACTTACTTCCCTGTCATCCTAGACAAGACACCTATTAGTTCATTGGCAATGTTGATTGAATTTTTGAAATGAACTCACTTGGATAAACTGGGAGCATTGCCAAGAGAATAGATTGATAGAGGGAGTTGTAGATCCTCTTTTTCCTGTCACAAATGTTGTCCTCAATTCTTGAAATCAGTTTGTTTTGCTTCAGGAGGAAAAATTATCATCATTTTTTGTGGTTGGAATTTTAAATATATATTGCTGTTCAGTAAGTTTACTCTCCTAAGATTTAGCTCTAAACAACACATGATGATACCTGAGTCTTAATGAATAACAGGTTGAGTGACACAGGAGATTCCTTATACAGCTCAGTCATGTCAGCATTAATGATGTTGAACTTGTGCAGCATGCCTCTGATGGATTTGTCTGGTTTTCTTCTCACTCCTGGGTCATCCCTAGAATGCAGATTTAGTGAAAAATTAAACATGAAAGTTGCAACATAAACACATTTCACAACAACAGTCTGTGGAGATTACTTACAACGGAAACAATTCTTTAAATTTTCCATCAACATGTTTGTACATGTGGGTAGCAAGAGATGCATTCAGATCTATAATCACTCCATTTGTGGTCCTCCTGAATCCATTGTTCTCACACAAAGCCTGGAGTGTCCGATGATAGCCTCTTGCATCCTTAATGTTCTGAAATTCAAATGATTTTCAAAGCAGATTATCAAGCATTACATTTATATTTTGTATTTTGGGAAAATATACTGTATACAGTTGCCAAGTACGAGTAACACAGAGAAACAGCAACTACAGCTTTTGCATGGCACGATAATATAGAAATAAATGGGTTACATTCATTTTACAATAGCTTCTACCAACTAACACCTGGAATTACAATATGTAGAGCCTTCTCAGATTTACACCTTGTACTCCATCAAAGCATTAGAGTGTGTGTTTACGTGTGTGTGTTATTTGTGAGACCAACAAATAAGTGGTTTGTGATACACACACACACACACACAGTTATAACAGTGTTGTCCTTTTCTAATTTGAAGATCACCCTCTGTGCATTTACAGATATTAATGAAACAAAATCAACCCCATATGTGTGTGTGTGAAATCTTACTTTTTTTATCACATCTTTATCAGCTGTTTCTGCAGAAAGATTTAGTGAATCTACAATCCCCTCAGAAAGGCACGAGTCCAGGCGATCAGACTGCCTTAATAGATATGCCTTTAAGAAGTACAGCTCTTCCTCCAGATTTCGCTTCAGGGCTTTTCGAACATCACGTTTCACCTTCAACTGAACATAATTAGTAGAACTATATAGCATTAGGTTAAAGACATTCTGAAAATTCACTGAGAAACAAAAAAAGCAATTAAATATGTATTTCTTTGTTTTTAATGTGTTTTATTACATCACTTCACATTACAAATCCTGATGAAAGTACAATCCCTTTTGCATTTGTGCTAAAGCCAACAGGACACAACAATAATGTTAGCATACAAGACATGTTTCTGGATTAATATGTTCTGATGGGAGCTGCTGATATTTCATCAAAAATGTTACTCACAGTCGTTGAAGAAATGCTGTTGGCTCCCTGAATCAGAGAAAGAATACCATGAGCACCTTGGATATAATCCTTTGCTGAGGCTTCATGCAGACTGTTGTCAAGTTTATCCAGTAGTCTCCGAAGCGCTGGGATTTCTGGCAGTCGTAATATCGTGAGAATGAACAAACAGACAGAACAACAGACACTTCAATCATCCCAACAGAAAATCCCAGTGTTCCAGCTGCCTCAAAAATACAACACAAGACTCATAAATACATTTAGCTACTAGACACGGCCCCCTATGATATGATCAACGGGGTTTAAATGTTGCATCTGAATATGATGAATGTGTCACAGTTTTGTAATTTAATCTACTCAAATACGTTTGATAATAATTTGCCAAATTGGACAAGTGTCTGATTGTAGAAGAAAAAAAAAGAGGGTTGGAGGAGACAAGAGAAACCATTATTCAGTCATCCAGAGGTAAAAGAACTAACTGATTGCAACTGAGAGCAAACCCTCTACAGATGTGTCCAGTGTGACTCCATTGCATATTCTGTCCAGCGTTGTCAGCATTATCAGATCAGACCAGCATTTAAAATTTTCTATTTTCAATTTTTCTGTTTAAATCTTAGTTACAGCTAAGTATACAGTTAAGGACTGGAATAGGTACATATTTCTGATATTAGGTAGCTTACTTGACAATGTCCTTGCTCCAACACCTCTTTGCATTCAAGTATCTTCCTGCACATTTCTACATGTGTCATCTATCTATCTAATTGTTATGTCTGCAGGTGTTGGCCTTTTGAAAGAGAGTAGATCTCTCCTCCTCCTCCGTTCCGTCTAACTGCATTCTTCCTGACACGTCATTAAACAACACACACCTGTGTCTTCATTCAAAATGCTGGTAGCCACCTCCCCCTGGTAAACTTTGGAGCTAACTGTGAAGACTTTAAAGAAGTCCTTGTCACATATGAAATTATTCTGTTTTAAAACAAAAACAATGTTAATAATAAAGGATACAAGACAATTTCTCAAGTTTTACAATATCTGTCCACACAATAGCTCTCTTTTAGCAATCAAATTTGACAAAACAGTGCCTATCTGAAATTATCAGAAAATGTCATATCAGAACAGGCCAGACTCATAAAACGTTTGAATCATTGTAATTGCAGCATAAGAACGAAGATGTGGGGGCTGAATATGAGAGTAATTTAAATATCATGCACCACCATGTTCTGATTTTATACTCACCGCCCTAGAATGTGCAACATGGAGGTGTCTGAAAGATCTCTCCACAGGATTTTTCCACTGTGCTCCTACAGAGCGCGAGATCATCCCTATCTCGACTATCACAAAATCCCCACAGGTGGACTTTTTATGTGTTGTATTAAAACAGTCTTGTGTTTAATATAATGTAGTCCTTGGCAGAAATGAATGGTTTCAAGCCAGCGATGACTGTTTTTTTTTTTTTATCTAAAGGCATCAAGGCCATTGAAATAACATTCCAAATAATTTAAAGTGGATACTTATCATAGGCAAATTTAGCCAACTTATAAGCAATGTTAAAAGGATGACCTTACCATTGCCACTAACAGGTTAAAATAAAACTGAAAATAACACATCCATTATAGCCTATGCAGGTCTAGGCTGTAACCAGATTCACGAATCACCATTGACAAGATGGCTTTTGAAATACAATGTGGTCATGCAGTCTTTCTCTTCAGTTATCATACTTAAAACTGTTTGCCTGAGAGTGTTGAAAGGAGACACAGAATAGAAAACCACAGCCGCAGAGCTGTCGTGAAAGTGAAACATGGTTGTGCCCTCCTTTAAGTAAATCCTAAATAAAAAAACATATGGATTTGTTCATACATATTTCTTGCTTGATGAATACCTGTATCTCCGTTTGTCTGGAAAACACTGTCCTGACTTTTTCTTTGGCTTTTTCATTACGGTGCAGAATACAGGCCCGTTTCAGCTGGCTTTCATACGCCTGTAAGTCCTACAAATAGGGCAGACTGTGTTATAGTCTATGTTAAATATAAGATTTTACTTGAACATCACAGCTGAATTTTATAACCTGTGTTGCTTTGACATTCAGGTCTTCATCCTTCAACTTGTAGCTCCTGAGAATGAAAAGTATGGACTACTGTGAGGGGCAGTAACGGTAAAAATGATAAAAGCATTGCATGTAGTAACGCAGACTGTCAACTACCTCAGTGTTATCAAACTGAGATACTTGGGGGGATGACACTGGTTTCAAAGTTAAAAGTGGCTTTGGTAAACAGCAATATCAATTACTTATAAGCTGTTTACAAAGATTAGGCAATGTAATAATAATACTAGGAATCCCTAACTAATGTGACAAGTTAGGTAGGCTAGAACAATAGTTTAAAATGTAACAGAAATTTGTCTATGTAACGAGGGGTTGGACATACTACATTTCACAATGGAGAGATGCCAAACAATCTAAATAATAATGGTCTGATTGCTCACTTCATGTATGCCCTGTAGTCTATATCATCACTCTTGGTGCAGATGAAAGTGATGCTAGTGCACTCTCCGCCATGAGCCATGTCTTTGATGCAGCTGGTGAGGATCTTCCATGGCTCCTTGTCAGATGCAGCGCGGTTAATGTCATTGACAATCCACACAGTGGAACACCTGCTTAAACACTGAAGATTGAGCCATGGTTAGATACAATGTATGTTTGATTCTCAATACCAACACAAATGTCAATCAAAACTGGGGAAACACTTTATCATCCTTTATGCTTCACCTTACGCATCACTATCAGCTGTCCAGTTACTGACTCTCCAAGGAAACAGAGATAACCTCTAACTACGTCAGCAGTTTGAGCCATCGAGTTTCCACCAGTTTTACAAGTAAGTGTACTTTTTCTTTTTTACAGTGTAGGATGCATGACTAAATGCTTGAGAAATTTGAATAGCAATCTGATGACTTTGACTGCAGCTGAATACAGACCTCCTGTATTATTCTCAGTTTTGTTATGATTAGAGTAACATTGAGTAGGCCAAACCTACCACCACCAAGCATGACGCCCCTAACACTAGTTCTGTGAGTCTTTTGGAAGTATCGGCTAGCATCATTTTGCCCCCCAGTGAACGTCCATGTTCTCATGTTATCATGTCGCAATATACTTTTGGCTCGTTTCACACCGGATTTTTTCTTTGCAAATTATGAACCTGAATGTGAGTTGAATTGGGGAACCTAAATGTGAATTGAGAAATTTGTGGTAAGGCATCAACAAGTGTCAGAAGTTATTAAAATATTACCGTCTTCCACATTTCATCCCTGCTTTTATTGAAATCTCCAGTGCCAGGAAGATCAATTAAAGCAATATTGTCAAAGCCTCGGCCAGAGGGAATCTTGATGGTCACAGCTTTGACCATTGGCCAGAAGGATCGGTCAGAACTGGAATCAGATGTTGTGAAATGGTTGATCTCTTCTGAAAGTTCAGAGGCCTGATGATGCATAATTGTGGAAGTATAAATACGTTTTTTTTCTTCATATAAAATAATAAATTATTCTAGAGCAGAACTTACAGTGGTGCATGATATTGTTTTCTTGGATGACACAAGAAACTCTGGGATGGCGATGAAATTCTGTTCATCCATCAGTTCTTCCAGGGTAGAATTTGCTCTAATGTCCCCATAAACTGCTTCAATTTTCTCCTGAGCTGTGCTCATTGTATCATCATCATCATCATCATCATCATCATCATTCTCTGTGCCTTGTGACAATAGGTAGTTTTCAACCTCCTTTCTCCATTCCTGATATATTATATTTTGTCAAAAGAAATGTTATATACACATATTGCAGATATTATTATGACATATTATTATATTATATATATATATTATTTTTCCCTGTTCTTTAAAGAAAAAATCCAGTCAATCAGCCCATATCCCTGTTCTTTAAGGGTGCAGAGTGTTGCATTTGGTATAACGTAAACTGAATTTGTAAACTAGCAGCTGATGGGGGCGCCGGAGAACAAAACTGATACAATGTTTCCTTGCCTTTATCAGTTAGTGTTGGCTGCCATTTTGCTATTTAGCATACATTGCACCAAAATCTGTAATTTTCATCCTTACCGACAGCACTCGGCAACATCAAACAGAGGTGCGAGTTGATTCACTCTGGATAATCCCATTCAGAAAAATCCAGGTGACCAGCATAGGCCGGTTTAAGAAGTTTTTTTTTATTGTTGTTTAATTGGGTATGGTATGTTTTATTAAGTTTTGATGGTGTAGTAGTTGGTTATGATGGCCATATCAACAATTTCCAGCTTCTACGCTAGTATGCAGTCGAATCCAACAATAGACAATTTGTCACGCTCAACACATTTATCAATCTAGTGGACAGCATAAACTGGTTTGTAGAGAATTCTGCAGGGAAAACAATAAAGTTAATGAAACTAACGTTGCTAAAATAAGATTTTGCCTAGATTACCTCTTTGGGAATGAAGTCAATCTCTGCTGTATAGCTGGAGTCAGTTGTGTTGGACTCAACTTGAATAATGACTGAAGTGCATGCAGTGATGGTTCCTGATGGCAGCAAGTCTTGCTCTGATAAGATTGTGTTTATCAGGGAGCTTTTGCCCACTCCTGATTTACCAAACGCACCCACTGTGGTTTTCTTTCTGGCACCTTCCTCCAGCTTTGATATCTTTGACCTGGGGTTGGTCACAGATTGTACACAATTGTACAACACAGAATGTAAAACAAATGCTTAATGTTTTAACTCTGAATAACACTATTTAGCCACCAGAACACGGTACTTACTTTATGTAGTCAAGAAACTCATTGTTGGAGTGAGGAATTTCTCTGAGTTTGTCCATGACTTTGGTCATGAGCAGCTTTGCCTCCAGTAGACTCCGTTGCTCTATCATGATACACACATTAAAATCTATCTATCTATCTATCTATCTATCTATATCTCCCTTTCTCTTTCTTATATATATATATATATATAATAGAAATTTGTCAATGACTTAGACATTCCCAGTGAATTAAGTCAGTTATTATTCAAGATTAAATAAGTTCTCCACAGTGATTACTGTAGCATAGCAAATCTGTCCTCAAGGCTCAAGCAGTTGTAAATGCATGGTCTGTTCTTACTCAAAATACCACCAACTAAAGTTGTTCTGGTCCCAAAAGAAACAAAGAAAGACAGAAAAGCGGGATTCAAGAGTATATCTTCAGTTGTACTTGAATAGTTTGGCCACACCTGATTGGCAAATGCTACCAATGACATCACAATAATAGGTGTCACGCTGACTTTTAAACTCACTGATCCAGCTTACCCTGGTGAAAATTAAATGTACTAAAGCATGCTTAATCTCAATATACTTAATGTACTTACAGCACCACTAAGAGCCAGTATATTTAACTTGTGACATTTCTGTGTGATTTCAAGTATATTTAGTGCATTTTAGTAGAACTAAAGTAGTACTATTTCTATACTTTCTGTATACTCCATACTAAAAATGTGTTAAAATGAAACAAGTTTACGTGTGCTTTGCACACACTAAGTACACTTCAGTTTCATGCTTAATTTCTAACATTCAAGTTCTATTAAAAAGTGCTAATATGATGTCAGAAATATACTTTAAATATTATGCAAATCAACACACAGCATACCAACTTCATATTTCAAGTATACTGTTTTACGTTATTTAAGGTCTTTACATTTTATTTAGATACTATTTCAAGCGCATCAAAGAACTACTTCTAATATGGTCAGAGTATACTGCAAATCTCAAATTAATACATTTGAAGTATGTTATTAGTTTGCTCAATTTGTGTACCTTGAAGTCAAGAAAATACCGCAAATTGTACTTTCATTATACTTGTAGTTTTATTCTGCTTTGACATTTAAATTGCACTTTAACTTAAAAGTCTCAAGCAATTGACTTGGCATATACATATTGTAAGTACACACGTGGCATGCTCTGTTACACTGACTAACTATTGTTTAGAAACACTCTCTTTGCACATCCCACTACCGGCCTATACACTGTCAAAATACTTTGCAAATCATTTGCTGTCATAACATTCTCTAACAAAAAATACAATGTCTACTGAAATTACTATTACTATTAAATGGATACATTTCTATGCACAATATCTGTGTTGACTCACAACCTCTTGTAATTGGCATTACTACCATAACAAACAAGTAAAATTATTTATTTCTTTATAGCGCCTGCACAGAACTATACTAAACTGTCCCAGCATTCAGTAAACAGCAATTCCTCCAAACTTCCTGGGCTTGTCATACCTGTTTCGTTGGTGGTAAGGAAGCAGAAACGTTTATTCCCTGCCCCAGTCAGGCTATGTGAGGTAGATGGCTCATCCTCACTGTGTCTTTTTTGACCTACAGACATTATTGTTATTATGGAATGTGAACGGGTAGAGTGACACATGTACACAATTTACCAAAAATGTTCCATATATCATGGCTCATAGTAGCACAATACCTTGAAACTTCTTTGATGATGAAGCCATTGTTTGTGGTAATGAGGTCTGTCCTATGTGGGACCAAATGTTATGCAAATGTCACAAAAGGAAAAGAGAAAGAGTATCTGTGCTACCCTATGGCTTAAAATGTATATAATGTGTGTGTATGTGTATTAATAACAGGTGAGTCACTGGTTGCCATTGAGCAGTGGTGATGTTATAAATCATTGTAGTTTTGTATGAACACACAATATCATTACAGGTGTGTCTGAATCTGCTGATGTAAGACATGGTTTAAAAGCTGATGATTTTTTCACATTGTTCTAATTTCCTGAAGAAAGCAAGATGCCGAAACTGGTTAAAACTTTTTAACGTTGTTAGACTGTCCATGAATTTGGCTAAAAAGACAAAGATTTTTGCTACAGATGAATGACTTGGCTTATTTAGTCATTTGACTGAGCATGACACTTATATGACTGAATCACAATACAAGATCACAGGGTTAAGAAGCTGGTGTCACAGTGTTACGTCCTCCGGCACCCTAGGTGTCACTGTCTCTGTGTTGTGTTGGCTGCGCTGATTGTGTTGCAGGTGCGGTTCGGGGCGGAGATTGGTCCTGGTTCCATTTATGTCGGAGTGGCAGCCTGATATCTCTCTCGCTTTGGCTTTGGGGCCTCCACGCCAGCCTGCCTCATTCTACTCTTTTGGACTTATTGTTTGATCCCCTGTTTCCGTTCTTTTAGAACCTTATTCCGTTCTGTTTTCACTTATATAGATTATTATTTGTAAATAAACCACCCCTAGACTCTACGGGCCTGTTGACCTGTGTCCTGCATGTTACTGTCGAAGTTCCAGTTTGTAACATTTGGGGGCTCGTCCGTTCTGATCCCTGTAGTGAGTAGGAGGCCTTCCTGTCTGCGACTTTTGGGTAAGTTTCTCAAGTTTTGACTGTGTGCGTTTTGACTGAGTGCGTTGCACTCCAATCAGGTAGCCGCCGGGTGGACAAAGAGTCTGCCTCTTTATTATTTTAGTTTATTGTGTTTGGTGGTAGCCTTTAGTCGGCCCGCTTCGGGGGTTTGTTGCAAACTGCATTGTTGGTTTGCCGTGAGTCTCACGAGTTTAGCGGTTAAAGTATGCCTTTTAGAGGAACCACTGAAGACCAGCTATAGGCTAAGATTAGTAGTTTTTTTTCCGGTAGATAAGTAAAGGGGTTGCTGTGCAGCGCGAACCACTCATGTCTTAGGTACTCTGTTTTGACGCTTTAGCGTTGTTGTTGTGGTAATGCGTTGTGGTTGCAGTGCTACAGGCCGATCTCTAGTTAAAGGTTAACTTTAGTGAGCTGCTGTGATTTTTCGGCGCCCGTTTTGTTTGTCTAATCTTAGATCTGCCTGTTAAGTTTTTGGCGTGGTGTTGGACACCCTTGTGAGAGAAGCACAAAACATTCTAATTGCAAAAAATATTCCTATAAATAGAGAAAATGTGTTCAATGCAATCTGTGTAGATTCCTTAGGCGATCAAATTTTACCATAAACTGTACGACACTGAAAGACATGGGAAGACATTTTGTAAAAGAATATTCTAGAGACACACTCATCGTAAGTTCACAAACTTTTGTCCACTACCTCACTAAGTCAAGTCTACCACAAAGGACAAAGTTGTTTTTTGGTGAAATCCAAATCCACATCAACAATGCACAAGCAAAACTACCAGAGTACTGTTTAGATAACCGGAAGTACCCAGGTTGACAGTCAGCATCAAGGAAGTTACTATCAAACATCTTCAAAGCTGGCACAAACTGTAAAATGCTGATTGCCAAATATATAGTACTGTCTAAAATTACTATAGTTATAACAATAATCAATTGATTGTAGGACAAACTACTTCACAGGTTTACAGTTTGCATTATAGCAGAAAACAGATGAGATCCAACATCAGAATAATTAATCATAGAAAGAGTAAAATAAACTTACTGTTTATTTTCTGTCTTGATGCTACAAAATTCCTGCTAGCTTTCAAATGTCTTCAAATTTGGATGTGATCTTTTCTATCTTCAATGCCCTTATGAAGAGAAAGATTTGTTTCATGGAAATTGAAAGCTTGCCAAGCCACACCCCAACTGTCATGTTTCAAATTATGAAAGGGGGAAGGGCATTAGTTTGTTTGTGTTAACTGCTGTGGTAAATGTGTTGTGTAGGTACAAGTAAAGAATAAATACACAATTTTGATAGCATACTACAGTTGTCTATACATTCCCACATCCATGACTTGGGCACAGATTTGCTGCATTCTCTGTGTGGTTCAGTTGTTACCCCTATCAGGATATTGTGTCTTACATGTATGCTGTTGCCTTTGGGTATTTCTAATTTCCTTGAGTGCATGTTTATAACCCGCATTACAATAACTGGTTCTGAAAACAGGTCTCAACACAGGTCTTGCACACTACAAATCTAGCTTCCTGTCCTGATCCACAATCAAATTTCCTTGTCCTAATATAATCCCAATTCTGAAAAAGGTGTGTGAACTGTAATTATTGTTGGTACTCCGTAGAATGCAGTTTGAAGACTTCAAAAACAAAACCTTTTAAGTCCATTTGCAATGAATTTATGAAATATTTTTTATATAATTTTGATAAGCTTTGTTATCAGTTATTTTTGCTTATGTTTGAACATGGGCTTAGAGGGTCATGTATATGAGCTCTTTATTTTGCCCTTGTTATCTGATAATATTTATAGCTATTTTCACTGACTATCACTTTTCCTTGATTTTAACATTTCGTTAGACAATGACTTTTCGTTTACGTTTACTTTTGTATGGTTTTTAGCCAGTTTCCATCAGTTTAGAAAGTTTTGATTAGTTTTGCATTTTTATGGTGCATCAATCAATTTAAATATGCTCTATTGCTATGGGTGAGACATTGAGGATAAAACAGGCAGTATGTTTTCAGACGTATAGCTGAAACAGAAGCCCTGTGTCTACCACCTGGAGGGCTACATTCTGATCAAGAAAGGCGTCCTAAGCTGTGGGACTAGGTCTCCAACATGGGCTAAGATCACTCCTATCAGAATGGGTAGGATGAATGATCTGGTATTTCCATTACTGCAAACCTGCCTGAATGCCATATCGTCCTTCTTCACAGCCGACTGACCAAATTTCCCTCATGGGATCAAAAGAGTAAACTATAACTGTTGGCAACCATTTGTGTAGAATTTCAGCTTATATCAGGGGATTTCAACCTAATATAAACTGTGTTTACAGAATAAAACTAACAATTTTAAATTTGAAACCCAATTTTTGCTTCAGTATGACATCATTAATATAACAAGATATTTTCTCAGCACCGCCAACCTATGAGTGATGCTATGGTACAGTGCAAAAAGAAGGACAAGGTAGGGTTGTTTTAGACAAATGTTTTATTTTACATATAAGCTAAAGGTATTTATATCAATACGTAGAGGATATGCTGGTATAGCCTTTTTCAGTTAAAAAAGTGAAATACTATATCTTAAGTGACATTGAGAATAACATAACTTGACAGGGAAATTGGACATAAACTTGATATAAACACAAGCCACATGTTTAAGGATATAAAACAAAACCTTTGATACAAAAAATATATAAAATAAAACCTTCAAAACAAAAGGATATAAAATAACACTTGATACAAGACATTGGACATGTGAGCTTGCTGGTTCTTGTTTGTTGGCTTCCTCTCACAGCTAAAGGTCTGTTAGGCGTAGGGCAAGTGCCTTAATTTTCGCAACTCATGAGTGACATCTGCAAGGAACAGCAGGAAAGCAGCATTTCACTGACCTATACATTGTAAAAAAAACTGCACTGGATGTACAGCAGCTCAGTCATTTAAATCATGTTTTAAAAAAACATAATTCTGTATTATAAGAACCTGAAATCATAATTGTAATGAACTTAGACCTACCTGGAAGAGGCAAACCATCTTTAATGGCAAGAGCATGTTTTAAAATGTCGTCCAACTCTTCTCTCAAAGTTTTGTTGATGAATTCCTTAGAAGAAAACATTTTTACATTTTTGTTGAAATGAGGCATGCATGAAGGCAGAGCACAAGAAGGACACAGGACTCACTATAAGTTTTTGGAAGAGATCCATCATGGATGTCTTGGCATTAGCAAACATGTATGTCACTGCTTTCTCAACGTGTTCTGTCAACAACTTCTGTCTTGCAGTGAAAGAACTCTTTCCATGTATTTCTGCAGCCCCTGATAGGAAATCGAAAAAAATGTTTAGGCTGATTTGATGGCCACATTCAAGAGAAAAGTCAGTAATAATAATTCTCCTGTCAGAGGAATCAATTCCAATGGATTCTTTGTCTTTTAAAATCAAATCAATTCTTACACTGACCCAAAATGAGTTGCAAATATACAAATCGGAATTCTGTAAAATCTGACCAATGTCACAGAAGAGATGATTCTTACAACAGTTTTGTCTTTGTTTTTGAGCAATAAATCAGACCTTATTGGACTCATGTGTGTTTTGCTCCTGAGGGGGGGCTTATAAGAGAGAAATCAGAACTCAGTAAGATGTGATCAATATCTTATAATGTCATCTAACTCCTAAAATATTGTCTATTGCCCACATCCAAAGCCCAAATTAAATCCAACTCATGATATTAAGATACTCCCCTGCTACTCTTTTTTTCTCCTAATGCGGGGGTTAAGAGAATCAGAGATTAGTATGTGAGAAAACAACAACAACAAGAAAAAAACAGCTGTAAGAAACAGTATTCAAAATATACTCCTGACTGTTGTCCAAAGCCAGTCATGTCCAATTTATATTCAACAAGTGAAATACCCTTGAAACACCCTTCTGCTATCATTTTTCTTCTAAAAGGGTCTTGAAAGGAACAAATAAGAACTGTGAATTAAGTAGGATCTTTATTTTTGTGGACAAAATCTGCACTACAAAAACTTTACAAAAACTGCAGTATTTCAAAACAAAAGCCTGACTCATTTATTGCAAATTAGCTTACTTAATTCCCTGTCATCCCAGACAAGACACCTACTAGTTCATCAGCAATGTTGATTGAATCTTTGAAATGAACTCACTTGGATAAACTGGGAGCATTGCCAAGAGAATAGATTCATAGAGGGAGTTGTAGATCCTCTTTTTGCTGTTACAAATGTTGTCCTCAATTCTTGAAATCAGTTTGTTTTGCTTCAGGAGGAAAAATGATCATCATTTTTGTGGTTGGAGTTTTAAATATATATTGCTGTTCAGTAATTTTACTCTCCTAAGATTTAGCTCTAAACAACACATGATGATACCTGAGTCTTAATGAATAACAGGTTGAGTGACACAGGAGATTCCTTATACAGCTCAGTCATGTCAGCATTAATGATGTTGAACTTGCGCAGCATGCCTCTGATGGATTTGTCTGGTTTTCTTCTCACTCCTGGGTCATCCCTAGAATGCAGATTTAGTGAAAAATTAAACTTGAAAGATGCAGCATAAACACATTTCACAACAAAAGTCTGTGGAGATTACTTACAACGGAAACAATTCTTTAAATTTTCCATCAACATGTTTGTACATGTGGGTAGCAAGAGATGCATTCAGATCTATAATCATTCCATTTGTGGTCCTCCTGAATCCATTGTTCTCACACAAAGACTTGAGTATTCGATGATGGCCTCTTGCATTCTTCATGTTCTGAAATTCAAATGATTTTCAAAGCAGATAATCAAGCATTATATTTGTATTTTGTATTTTGGGAAAATATACTGTATAGTTGCCAAGTACAAGTAACACAGAGAAACAGCAACTACAACTTTTGCATGGCACGATAATATAGAAATAAATGGGTTACATTCATTTTACAATAGCTTTTACCAACTAACACCTGGAATTACAATATGTTGAGCCTTCTCAGATTTGCACCTTGTATTCCATCAAAGCATTAGTGTGTGTTTACGTGTGTGTGTTATTTGTGAGACCCACAAATAAGTGGTTTGTGATACATACACACACACACACACACACACACACACACACACACACACAGTTAAAACAGTGTTGTCCTTTTCTAATTTGAAGATCACCCTCTGTGCATTTACAGATATTAATGAAACAAAATCAACCCCATATGTGTGTGTGTGAAATCTTACAGTTTTTATCACATCTTTATCAGCTGTTTCTGCAGAAAGATTTAGTGAATCTACAATCCCCTCAGAAAGGCACGAGTCCAGACGATCAGACTGCCTTAATAGATATGCCTTTAAGAAGTACAGCTCTTCCTCCAGATTTCGCTTCAGGGCTTTTCGAACATCATGTTTCACCTTCAACTGAACATAATTAGTAGAACTATATAGCATGAGGTTGAAGACATTCTGAAAATTCACTGAGAAACAAAAAAAAGCAATTAAATATGTATTTCTTTGTTTTTAATGTGTTTTATTACATCACTTTACATTACAAATCCTGATGAAAGTACAATCCCTTTTGCTTTTGTGCTAAAGCCAACAGGACACAACAATAATGTTAGCATACAAGACATGTTTCTGGATTAATATGTTCTGATATTTCATCAAAAATGTTACTCACAGTCTTTGAAGAAATGCTGTTGGCTCCCTGAATCAGAGACAGAATACCATGAGCACCTTGGATATAATCCTTTGCTGAGGCTTCATGAAGACTGTTGTCAAGTTTATCCAGTAGTCTCCGAAGCGCTGGGATTTCTGGCAGTCGTAATATCGTGAGAATGAACAAACAGACAGAACAACAGACACTTCAATCATCCCAACAGAAAATCCCAGTGTTCCAGCTGCCTCAAAAATACAACACAAGACTCACAGATACATTTAGCTACAAGACACGGCCCCCTATGATATGATCAACGGGGTTCCTCACTCACTCTTATCTTCATACACAATCAGATTGCACACTACACTTTCAAATCCAGTCAAATACATAATCATACAAATACAAGTGTTTGGACAGTGATTGTTTTTTTAAATGTTGCATCTGAGTATGAGGAATGTGTCACAGTTTTGTAATTTAATCTGCTCTAGTACTGTTTAATCTAACTCTAACTAAACTGTTTAATCTACTTTACTACTGTTTGATAATAATTTGCCAAATTGGACAAGTGTCTGATTGTGGAAGAAAAAAAAAAGAGGGTTGGAGGAGACAAGAGAAACCATTATTCAGTCATCCAGAGGTAAAAGAACTAACTGCATTTTTTCTTAGTGAAAAATCTAGTGATTTGGCTACAGGCAGGGAACCTAACTGGCCAATCAGAGCAAACCCTCTACAGACGTGTCCAATGTCACTCTATTGCATATACTGTCCAGCGTTGCCAGCATTATCAGATCAGACCAGCATTGAAAATGTTCTATTTTTTTATATTTCTGTTTAAATTTTATACAGTTAAGGATTGGAATAGGTACATATTTCTGATATTAGGTAGCTTACTTATGCTCTATATTACAGTGCATCTGGAAAGTATTCACAGCGCTTCACTCTTTCCATATTTTATGTTACAGCCTTATTCCAAAATGGATTCAATTCATTTTTTCCTCACAATTCTACACACAACACCCTATAATGACAACATGAAAAAAGTCTTTTTGAGATTTTTGCTAATTTATTAAAAATAAAAAAACTAAGAAACCACATGTACATAACTATTCACAGCGTTTGCCATGAAGCTCAAAATTGAGCTCAGGTGCATCCTGTTTCCACTGATCATCCTTGAGATGTTTCTACAGCTTAATTGGAGTCCAATTGTGGTAAATTCAGTTGATTGGGCATGATTTGGAAAGGCACACACCTGTCTATATAAAGTCCCACAGTTGACAGTGCATGTCAGAGCACAAACCAAGCATGAAGTCAAAGGAATTGTCTGTAGACCTCTGAGACAGGATTGTTTAGAGGCATAAATTTGCGGAAGGGTACAGAAAAATATCTGCTGCTTTAAAGGTCCCAATGAGCACAGTCCATCATCTGTAAATGGAAGACGTTCGGAACCACCAGGACTCTTCCTAGAGCTGGCCGGCCATCTAAACTGAGCAATTGGGGGAGAAGGGCCTTAGTCAGGGAGGTGACTAAGAACCCGATGGTCACTCTGTCAGAGCTCCAGCGTTTCTCTGTGGAGAGAGGAGAAGCTTTCAGAAGGACAACCATCTCTGCAGCAATCCACCAAACAGGCCTGTATGGTAGAGTGGCCAGACGGAAGCCACTCCTTAGTAAAAGGCACATGGCAGCCCGCCTGGAGTTTGCCAAAAGGCACCTGAAGGACTCTCAGACCATGAGAAAAAAAATTCTCTGGTCTGATGAGACAAAGATTGAACTCTTTGGCGTGAATGCCAGGCGTCATGTTTGGAGGAAACCAGGCACCGCTCATCACCAGGCCAATACCATCCCTACAGTGAAGCATGGTGGTGGCAGTGTCATGCTGTGGGGATGTTTTTCAGCGGCAGGAACTGGGAGACTAGTCAGGATAGAGGGAAAGATGAATGCAGAAATGAACAGACGGTTCATCTTTCGGCAGGACAACGACCCTAAGCACACAGCCAAGATATCAAAGGAGTGGCTTCAGGACAACTCTGTGAATGTCCTTGAGTGACCCAGCCAGAGCCTAGACTTGAATCCGATTGAACATCTCTGGAGAGATCTGAAAATGGCTGTGCACCGACGCTTTCCATCCAACTTGATGGAGCTCCAGAGGTGCTGCAAAGAGGAATGGGCAAAACTGCCCAAAGATAGGTGTGCCAAGCTTGTGGCATCATATTCAAAAAGACTTCAGGCTATAATTGCTGCCAAAGGTGCATCAACAAAGTATTGAGCAAAGGCTGTGAATACTTATGTACATGTGGTTTCTTAGTTTTTTTTTTTTTTTTTTTTAAGAAATTTGCAAAAATTAAAAAAAAAAACTCATTATGGGGTGTTGTGTGTAGAATTGTGAGGAAAAAAATTAATTGAATCCATTTTGGAATAAGGCTGTAACATAACAAAATATGGAAAGAGTGAAGCGCTGTGAATACTTTCCAGATGCACTGTACATACAGAAATGACAATGTCCTTGCTCCAACACCTCTTTGCATTAAAGTAGGGTGCATCTTCCTGCACATTTCTACATGCCTTTCATCTATCTATCTAATTGTTGTGTCTGTGTGTGTCTGCGGGTGTTGGCCTTTTGAAAAAGTAGATCTCTCCTCTGAAACCTGTCCATTCCTGTCCTGTCTAACTGCATTTTTCCTGACACATGTCATTAAACAACACACACCTGTGCCTTCTTCATTCAAAATGCTGGTAGATACCTCCTCCTGGTAAACTTTGGAGCTAACTGTGAAGACTTTAAAGAAGTCCTTGTCACATATGAAATTATTCTGTTTTAAAACAAAAACAATGTAAGTTAATAATAAAGGATACAAGACAATTTCTCAGGTTTTACCATGTCTGTCCACACAATAGCTCTCTTTTAGCAATCAAATTAGGCAAATCAGTGCCTATCTGAAATGATCAGAAAATGTCATATCAGAACAGGCCAGACTCGTTAAACGATGGCAAATGTGGGGGCTGAATATGAGAGTAATTTAAATATCATGCACCAACATGTTTTGATTTTATACTCATCGCCCTAGAATGTGCAACATGCAAGTGTCTAAAAGATCTCTCCACTGGATTTTTCCACTGTGCTCCCACAGAGCACGAGATCATCCCTATCTCGACTATCACAAAATCCCACAGGTGGACTTTTTATGTGTTGAATTAAAACAGTCTTGTTTTAATATAATGTAGTCCTTGGCAGAAATGAATGGTTTCAAGCCAGCGATGACTGTTTTTTTTATCTAAAGGCATCAAGGCCATTGAAATAACATTCCAAATAATTTAAAGTGGATACTTATCATAGGCAAATTTAGCCAACTTATAAGCAATGTTAAAAGGATGACCTTACCATTGCCACTAACAGGTTAAAATAAAACTGAAAATAACACATCCATTATAGCCTCAGCAGGTCTAGGCTATAACCAGATTCACAAATCACCATTGACAAGATGGCTTTTGAAATACAATGTGGTCATGCAGTCTTTCTCTTCAGTTATCATACTTAAAACTGTTTGCCTGAGAGTGTTGAAAGGAGACACAGAATAGAAAACCACAGCCGCAGAGCTGTCGTGAAAGTGAAACATGGTTGTGCCCTCCTTTAAGTAAATCCTAAATAAAAAAACATATGGATTTGTTCATACATATTTCTTGCTTGATGAATACCTGTATCTCCGTTTGTCTGGAAAACACTGTCCTGACTTTTTCTTTGGCTTTTTCATTACGGTGCAGAATACAGGCCCGTTTCAGCTGGCTTTCATACGCCTGTAAGTCCTACAAATAGGGCAGACTGTGTTATAGTCTATGTTAAATATAAGATTTTACTTGAACATCACAGCTGAATTTTATAACCTGTGTTGCTTTGACATTCAGGTCTTCATCCTTCAACTTGTAGCTCCTGAGAATGAAAAGTATGGACTACTGTGAGAGGCAAAAATGATAAAAGCATTGCATGTAGTAACGCAGACTGTCAACTACCTCAGTGTTATCAAACTGAGATACTTGGGGGGATGACACTGGTTTCAAAGTTAAAAGTGGCTTTGGTAAACAGCAATGTCAATTACTTATAAGCTGTTTACAAAGATTAGGCAATGTAATAATAATACTAGGAATCCCTAACTATCACAAGTCACAAGTTAGGTGAGGCTAGAACAATAGTTTAAAATGTAACAGAAATTTGTCTATGTAACGAGGGGTTGGACATACTACATTTCACAATGGAGAGATGCCAAACAATCTAAATAATAATGGTCTGATTGCTCACTTCATGTATGCCCTGTAGTCTATATCATCACTCTTGGTGCAGATGAAAGTGATGCTAGTGCACTCTCCGCCATGAGCCATGTCTTTGATGCAGCTGGTGAGGATCTTCCACGGCTCCTTGTCAGATGCAGCGCGGTTAATGTCATTGACAATCCACACAGTGGAACACCTGCTTAAACACTGAATGGTCCACCATGGTCAGATACAATGTATGTTTGATTCTCAATACCAACACAAATGTCAATCACGACTTTGAGGGTGTTGCCTAATGGGGAAATACTTTATCATCCTCTATGCTTCACCTTACGCATCGCCTTCTGCTGTCCAGTTACTGAACTCTCCAAGGAAACAGAGATAACCTCTAACTCTAACCTCTAACTACGTCAGCAGTTTGAGCCAACGAGTTTCCACCAGTTTTTCAAGTAAGTGTACTTTTTCTTTTTTACAGTGAAGGATGCATGACTGAATGCTTGAGAAATTTGAATAGCAATCTGATGACTTTGACTACAGCTGAACACAGACCTGCTGTATTATTTTCATTTTATTATGATTAGAATAACACTGAGTAGGCCAAACCTACCACCACCTGGCATGACGCCCTTAACACTAGTTCTGTGAGTCTTTTGGAAGTATCGGCTAGCATCATTTTGCCCTGCAGTGAATGTCCATGTTCTCATGTTATCATGTTGCAATATACTTTTGGTTCATTTCACACCGGATTTTTTCTTTGCAAATTATGGACCTGAATGTGAATTGAATTGGGGAACCTAAATGTGAATTGAGAAATTTGTGTTAAGGCATCAACAAGTGTCAGAAGTTAAAATATTACCGTCTTCCACATTTCATCCCTGCTTTTATTGGAATCTCCAGTGGCAGGAAGATCAATTAAGGCAATATTGTCAAAGCCTCGGCCAGAGGGAATCTTGATGGTGACAGTTTTGACCAGTGGCCAGAAGGATCGGTCAGAAGTGGAATCAGATCTCGTGAAATGGTTGATCGCTTCTGAAAGTTCAGAGGCCTGATGATGCATAATTGTGTAAGCATAAATACATTTTTTTTTTCCTTCTTATGAAATAATAAATTAATCTAGAGCAGAACTTACAGTGGTGCATGATATTGTTTTCTTGGATGACACAAGAAACTCTGGGATGGCTATGAAATTCTGTTCATCCATCAGTTCTTCCAAGGTAGAATTTGATCTAATGTCCCCATAAACCGCTTCAATTTTCTCCTGAGCTGTGCTCATTGTATCATCATCATCATCATCATTCTCTGTGCCTTGTGGCAATAGGTAGTTTTCAACCTCCTTCCTCCATTCCTGATTAATTAAAAATACAGGTTGTGCACAGTAACTCTAATAAATGCTACATTTTTTCTGTTACAGTGTCAATAATCAAACAATTTGGTGTACTACATTCCCTATTCATAGTTCTAACAAAACTATCATACATTCATTTAATGAAAAAATGCAAGTATGCATTACTTGTAGTTGTTTCTCGAGTTATTTGAACAATAAAAAAAAACATAATCAGTTTCACTCAGTTAGATTAATTCCTAGACTTACAACATCAATTCTAAAGTCTTTAAGTATAGCTAACATCTGACAGATACACTGTAAATACCTCTATGGGAATGAAGTTGATCTCTGCTGTATAGCTGGAGTCAGTTGTGTTGGACTCAACTCGAATAATGACTGAAGTGCATGCAGTGATGGTTCCTGATGGCAGCAAGTCTTGCTCTCCCAAGACAGTGTTTATCAGGGAGCTTTTGCCCACTCCTGATTTACCAAACACACCCACTGTCGTCTTCTTAGAGGTTGCATCAAGCTTTGAAATCATTGTCCTGTAGGAGCACAACACAAAACAGATCAAATATATTCTGTTGTAATAAAACTGTTATAGAGTAAGAGTATAATACTCACTTGATGTACTCAAGGAATTCTTCAGTAATGTTAAAATGCGGTGAGTGCAGCTTGCTTATGACTTGTGATATCACTTGTTTAGCCTCTTGTAAGGATGTGATCGCATCTGTTTGAAAGCACAAGTTTAAAAATACAACAAGCTAAAGAAGAAGAAGCCAAAAACATCTCATACCTTTTGTCAAACCTCCTGTGAAGATCAAGTCTAAATAGTTTAGAATGGCATCCATGCATTGGTCAATATGAAAACGTTTAATCTTTAATCTGACAAAGGAGACATCTGTAACTACATTCTTCATCCTATTTAAGGACTGTGATTCATCCTTCTCTCTACCCTTCTTGGTCTTCCAATGAGCAGTCTTGGCTTACTACTGAGAACAGCTTTTTTTTCATTTGCCTTGTATTTGCTCTCCTGTTTCTTCTCATGCCATGATTTATTGATTTGGAAATAACACCAAAATGATTTACCTTGGCAAACAAATGCACATAATGACTGCATGCTTAGAGTAACCCGCATTGTCCTGCACGGTCCATCCCCGTACATGCCCTGCAACTAAGTTTACTAACAAACTTGCTGTGTAGCCATCGGCCATCAGGTACCAGGCTCAACAATAATTACATGTGGTAAGTGTGATTGATGGTGATTTTTTCCAACTAGTCTCACCTGTTTTCTTGTTGGCGGCAGAGCTGCAGAAACGTTTACTCCCCGTCACAGTGAGGCCATGTGAAGTACATGGCAAATCTTCAAAGCTTCTTTTCACACCTAAGGAGATTTAAGAAAAATGGATGTCATATGGGCCTATAGTAGATCCATGGATATTGAAATATCCATTGCAAGCAGAGCCACAATAAACTAAAAAGGTGTTACTCTCATTGGAGCAGCAAAGGCAGCTAAAGACTAGTCTATGATGGCTAGATAGTTAGTAACTGAACTCTGAAATGTGAAATGCTGAGCTGCTAACTGAATAATCTGACAATGTGGTCAAACAGAAATGCTGCTATCACAACATCACAACAACTGCTTACATTGATTTGTTTTTTTGTTTTTTGTTTTTTTACATTTTATGATTACAAAATTCCCCTGCGCTCTCTGACACTGAAAATGAGCCACTACATGGCTGCCAACTGCCACGGACGCTCACTGCCATAACACGCCCTCACACCATACAAGGGTACAAATGTCAGCAAAGGATGGTATATGTGTGACTAGAACTGCACAAGCAAATTAACCAAGATAAATAGATGTTAATTTAGGCTACATGCACATAAATCAGGAGTTAGAGTGATTTTTTTTTTTTTTTTTTTTTTTTTTTTTTTTTTTTTTGCGTGAGACTTGGAGGTCTAGCATGAATCAAATGCAGCCCTGATTTAAATGAGACATAGAATGGAAAACCATTTTTGCCTTGATGTTCATGAATTAGGAAAGGCTGTGCATGGCCAAAGAGCTATCATGAACATGAAGCATGGTTGTGCCCTCCTTTATATGAAAATCTTAAATTTAGAAATAGCCACTAAAACATGGGCGAATTATAACAAAGTCTACATATGATGTCAAATATCACAAAGCAGTTGTATTTCAATTGTGGTTAACAAAGAGGGCACCATTTAGCTAAAAGGACCAGTTCAGTACCCAGCCTAAATATAAGGTTTTAATTGAGCTTGTAAAATTGTACTTATTTTGATCAATTAAATTTGAATATAGCTGCAAGCAGCAATGTGGGGATCAAGCCATTTTCACAAATTATAGCACCCCCCAGAGGGCAAAGGTCACCATATTTTGTGAGCACCTTGAGGGAGGGTCAGAAGTCCATGTACCAATTTAGAAGTTTGTAAGTCAAAGCGTTCCTGAAATATGATCTCATTTCCTGTTTGGCAGTTTTGTGAGGGGTGAATGCTTTGGAATGTCAAAACAGCTATAAGTAGAGATTGTGGGGAATGGCCAGAGGACCATCTGTGGTGACAATGTTCATGAAGACTGGACAAAATTTGTGACTCCTGAAAATTTCCATAGAATCCAATTTCACTTTCCGTAGAATCCAATACGACAGAAAATAGCACCCCTAGAGGTCAAAGGCACTATATTATTGTTCCATCCTCCTGGGTAAAGTGTCCATGTGCCAAATTTGGTTTCAACATGTAAAAGCATTACTGAGCTATAATCCAATTTCACAAACGATAGGCTCCTTAGAGGTCAAAGGGGTCCTGAGTCAAACCATTCCTGCGATATGACCTCACTGCCTGTTTGGTGGTTTTGCCACTGTTTTTGTTTGGCTGTGCTGGATGAACGCTTTGGAAATTTCAAAACAGCTATAAGTAACTTTTGTGAGGAATGGTCTGAAGACCATGTGTGCCAGGCATCAGGCAAAATTTGCGACCGCTGAAAATTTTGTTTCACTTTTGACAAAATCCATAATGGCGAAAAATTCAATGTGGCGGAAATGGACATTGGCTTGACCAAAGGATTCCAACCATACCTTGTATGATTCAAAAGTTACGGTCATGGATGTAACTCCAACTTCTACCCATTGGTGACGCTAAAGTGCTTTACTTGCATGCATGAAACTTTAAATCAAATTAATCAAATTTATCAGGGGGCTGGCTCCAATCTGTGTGCAAATATTCGCAACTTTCCTCCATTTGGTTCTAGAGGATGCCATTAACTTCAATGGAAGAAGAAAGAATAATATGAAAACATACACTGTAAAAATGACTCAAAATTGTTAGTTGGAACTTGAACTGTTAGCTAGTTGGAACTTGAACTGTCTGTTGTGAGCCACTTGAACTCACTTTCAGAAGTTTCTGATGAAAAGTTCATCTTATTTTATAAATTGAGTTCATTTTCTTTGGAAGTTGTAGTTGACACCCAGTTCAAGTGAGGTCAACTTATCTGCGCATGCTCATTTGAAACTTCAGTTTGTTCACTAATATTTAAACCATTACTCAAGAAGGAACTTTTGATGTAATATTTGCATCAGCTACATTGGTGAGCAAGTTCCATCTTGATTGACTACTTAATACAGTAATATAAATATAAGTAAGAATAAGTTAACTGTTTTGCACTTTGAGCCCCCTTTCTGGGTTGATTAAATGGTGTTTGACACCGAAATTTGACAACTGGTCCAGTCTTGAGCTTTTGGCTGATTTAGAATTGGCCCTGCCATGCTTCAGAATGGCTAGCGACATGCGTTCACAAACCTGTCAACCCTAAATGTTCGTTTTCAAAGATGTGCAACTCACCAGGTGGTTATTGATGTTCGTTAAGTGTTTGTCAAACTTTCTTTCATCCAAGACAACCAAGAAAGGGGGCTCAAAGACAAAAACAAACACTAACAAACAGAGCCTGCCATTATTGTATCTGCCTACATGCACACTGGAGATGGGAATACAAATGGAAGTACAAGCACAAGTGTAGTAATGTGTGTATAGCAAAGAGGCCATACACAAATAGACATCACTCTTTATTGATTAGTTTTCTACAGGACATTATTTCAGTGGTGTTTTTATTTTGTCGGGCAACTGATGCAGATGTCAAACAGATGAAAAGCATCAAGATCGGGGTCCTCACAGTGCTTGATGATGATGACTCAGTCATTAATATTGCCGTCGTGTTGGAGGAAACCATTGTCCTGAAAGACATCCCAGACACCCCGACTGCGCTCGCGTATCTTTTTGGCCTGCTTTATGCCCTCAACATGGAGTTCCCAAAAGACACCAGGTATACCTTTGAAACTATCCAGCACATTTTCATGGAAATGTCCACCAATCACTCACAGCGTGTCTGGAGCTTCAAGACCAAGCTTTTAAACCAGTGATTCATTTTCCATGGGAAGGATTTCTTTTATCATGTCTGTTCATTTTTTATGTTTGGATATTTTGTAAGTCTTCACATAGACCACCTTGTAGTTTTTATGTTGTTCCTTTATTTTGACTAAAAACAAATTATATTTTTAGCTGTCATGTAACTGCCATGAAACAATGCTGTGTTTCAACAGTGCTGTTATAGTTTGCATCTTTGCTGGTGTGGCAAGTGTCCATGGGAAGGATTTCTTTTATCATGTCTTTTCATTTATTATGTTTGGATATGTTGTAAGTCTTCAGATAGACCACCTTATAGTTTTTATGTTGTTCCTTTTGATTTCCCCAACTTATTGACATGTGCCTTATTTGCTCTGGACACAAGTACTTTATTTGAACTAAAAAAAAACTAAACTAAAAAAAACTAAAAATATAACTGTCAGACTACGGTATTGATTGTTCAGTAGAAGCAAGCTATGTTTCACCATTACTGTTATAGCCTGCATGTTTGCATTTTTGGCTACTTTTCAAGTGAGGTTCAGATAATTTGGCTTTTTCAGCTGTGGATTTACACACTTGTGAATTAATACTTAGACATTATACAACTGTTAACTGGTCATCTTTGGCAATATTGCATTATTTGTAAGGTCTCAACAAGTCGAATAGTAAAAAAAAAAAAAATATATATATATATATATTAGGGGTGGGACATTAACGCGTTAATTACGATTAATTAATTACAAACAATTTAACACGTTAAAAATATTCACGCATTTTATCGCAGTTTACTTACCCAGAACGTTTGTCAGTGCATGGTGTTGTGGTACGCCAATTATACTGATGTACACACTTCTGGTGCATCAAAGGAACCTGAAAGCGTGGTGGGTGTGCTGGACGGTAAATTTTTATTCAAAAAGCGACCAGATGGAAGTGTTGACAAAAACATTTTTACTGCAAACTATGCAGGAAAGAGTTCACCTATCATAGAAGCTCGTCAACTTTGAAATACCATTTAAACGCGAAGCATGTCGCCGCGATCACTGAAACTGCTGGAGCTCAAGGTAACAGTTCTGGTCAGCAGTGTAAACTAAACCAAATGCCGGTCTTCCAGAAGAGAATTAGCAGGTCAACGTCAGAAACATTGACGAATGCACTCGCAAAGTTTTACATTTTTTTTTTTACCTTTGTTTAGTATTTTGAAATGCAGTTTATTTATTTTTTTTAATGAAATGCAGTTTATTTTTTTGAAGACATTTATTTCAGCCATTAAATGAGTTTAAGTGACGTCTGTGTCTATTAGTATTTGATGAACTCTTCACACATTTACATAAAATGTTACTTTTGGGGCAAATACAGTAATGTAATTAGTTGAGATTAAGATTAATTAGTTACAAAGCCTGTAATTAATTAGATTATTTTTTTTAATCGAGTCTTACCCCTAATATATAGTATATATATAATGGTACTGAAACCTGATGTATTTGCTTTGGGCATAAGATTAATAGTGCTGCCAAACTGTTCATACGTTGAATTGTAAAGCTGTTTGTTTGTTCAAATAAACATGCATAAATTAACTGGTTTGTGAGTGAATGATTTAATGTGGGGGGTAATTTAAACGCAAAGGGCCCTATTATGCCGCGGCGCACTGTGCATTCGCGACATGCGCATGGTGTCATTACTATTCTGTGCCAGCGCATCATTTTTTCCGGCAAAAAATCACGTTGTCTAGATAGCAGATGACACTGCGCCATCACGGGTGTGTCAGCGAAAAGAAGAGGTGTGGTCTGGCGCAAAGCGTGCCGGATGCTATTATAAGGACGCAAAAATTAAATCCGCCAGTGACCAACAAAACCCTGGTCTGTCGTCAGTTGCACATTGCTGAAAAGCTATTTTAGGGGCGCACAGCGCTTTGGGATATGAAAGCGTGCACAATGCGCACACACCCTGCTTCTCTCATCAGCAGGAGCGCGCAGCAGGGTTTATACGAAATTTTTTCATGTGGAGAAAAAAATTATGGAGTATGTTCTTGATTTTTTCTTTGCGTTGAAAGCTTTTGTTTCCCCTGTCTTCTAACATCATTGTACCGCTTTCGGCACTGTTCGGATGTTCTTTTTTTGCCTAAGGCAGAGGACATAACTGAGGATATTTCCTCCCATACTTCCTTGACCCCTGGAGGTTTGGGGGGATTCTTTCCAGCCCCGAAGATAACCTGTTCACGCGCTTTTACCTCACGCACTAGCAGATTGGTCTCCTCCATCGAAAAACGCTCCTGTCTTCCGGGTAAATTCGCCATCGTAATAGCAACACACATGGAAAATGCGCCGCAGCTTTTAAAGGGAATGAGAGTATAAATCCTGATTGGTTAATTGTATGTTACGCCCAAAACACACCCATGACTAATGAAGTACTTTAAGACCAACCCTTTTGAACCATGCGCCTGGCGCAATGTTCGCTTTTCCCGCTGTCAAAATACTAAATTGTGTCGGGAACGCCCCCAAAGCAACTTGCGCGACAGACTTTAGACAATGCGCATATGATCGTGAAAATAGAGCCCAAAATATTAAGTTAATACAGGGGATGATAATCTGAACTCGAGTTTTTACAGACTTGAAAGTTCCAGTAACTTGAATAAAAAAAAACTTAGTTGGCAGAACTTGAAAAACTTAGCTGATGCAACTTAATAATTGTAGTTCTTCAAAGCTTAATTTTTTAAGTTGATGCCCTCAACTAAAAAATTCTGTGCAGTCGGTTGCCTTAAAAATTTGAGTTGAACTAACTTTTTCTTTTTTACAGTGTAGAAACACAATGGGGTTCTGCTGCTTCGCTGCTAGACCCTCAAATATATTCTGTTTTAACATCAGAGAACAAGGTACAATGCTCTATTTATCCATTTTAAGTAAGACCCGGACTTTTGAAATGCGTATTTTCAAAATGTAGCTTGCTCAAACCATTTTTCCAGGATCTCCTACCCTACCTTTAACGGTGTAATATCATTGTCATCACTGGGAACATTCTCATCATTCCCATTTGCAATGCATACACGTCAAACACCTGACTTAGATATTGGGTGCATTTACTCTTTAAAATAAGATCTGCTTAAGTGTTATCAGACATCAGTCCAGTACCTTTTGTATTCATTTTTGTAGAAGTCTTTCAAACACGGTGATACAGCGACTGTGGGAACATATGGCAATGTCCAATCCTTCAAATAGTAAGTGCTGTGAAAAAAAATGTTTACACAACAAGAGAAAAGCGTACTAGACATAAATGTTTTTAGATCATGTCCCTTAAACAGCAAGATCCTACGGTGGCTGCGAGGTGCCATGGAAAAAAATATATATGAAGGGTTTTCTTTTTTAGGTTTATGGACCAACAGGCACCATTCTAGGCTATTGCCCTTAGGCAGCTGCATGCAGTTTTGGGTCGCTACTCGTTGTGTATGCATTAAAACATATTTTTTCTTGAAAAACCGTCAATACAACCATTCACACAAACTCCATAAGGCTTTAATTTGTCGTAGGAGTCTAGGTGTCAGATAAAGTCAGGGCCTTTTGAGAAGTACCTTCTTCGTGAGAGACGCCCTGCCTTTCTTAACCGAACGCCCATGGGGTCCAGCTCCCTCAACACCAGCCGCACGTCCTCTTTCCTCACACATAGACCATGTTCCCTGCATTTGGCGTACATCCAACGATAGCCGTGCGATTTCCCAGAGTATTGCAGCTGATTTTGTATGAATTCGACAGTCTCCCCCCGGTCCGAATGCTCCCGTCGCCTGAGTGCCATTTCGGCGAGAATTCTCTTTAAATGTCTAAGACTGATTATATAACTGTGTCGCCTTGCCAATGCTACCTGTCTTTGTATGGTTGCCCAAGTTTAAAGTAAAATTCTATGAACCTCTCCATAGCTTCAGTCTCGAATCACTGTCTATAGATACGAGTTTAATTAGACAGGGAGATCTCGCAAATCTTTTTTGAGATTTTGTGAGACCATACGTTTTTTTTTTTACCCTTCATATATTTTTTTTTCCATTGCACCTCGCAGCCACCGTAAGATCCCCCACCAAATATGCAAAACAATAAGATTTTAACTATCTTAATAGTTGACTTCTTAATATCTTAATTTGCAAAACATTTCATATGGATTCATAAATGCACTGCATACCTTACATTAAAAAGGAGTAGGAGGAACAACTTAGCCGACAGTAATTCGCATTAGAGTAGGCTACAGCGAACATCAGTCATCTATTAACTTATTCTACTAGATAAAACTTACGGTTTATGCCTTGATCATTTGAAATAGACCGTTTCCCTTTCAAGAAACACATCTAACCACACCTTAAATTCTGGAGCCTCATTTCTTGGTAGAGGGAAGCAGTGTTGTGCAATTTTATTTCACGACAGCTAGCTCAAAGTTCAGATTAAATTCATAAATTCTGATTCATATAGTTCACAATATTTTTACTAGTTCATGTCAGTAGGTCTATAGTAAGAAAGGGATAAATGGTTGAGTGCTAATAACTATAAGATAGCAGACATGGCACGACTTTGGGTGGAAACGAGAAGCGGTTATTGCAGACTAAGGGAGGCTCTGAGTCCTCTAAAATGTCACCAAAAAGTTCGTAAAAAAACTATTCATAAAACAGGTGCAGTCGCTTGAATCGTCACTTAACATCAGTGTCGCTAGATAAAATATTCCGTTACGTCGTTCAGGGTATTTTTTAAGTGTAAAAAATTAGTGGAAGTTAAGTGTAATTTCGGGTCACAAACCTCACGTTAGTTCTGCCATTGAGGTCCAATTGACTCATTCAAACCCAGCGAAGTCCTACTGTTGTCCTGATCCCGATCCTATTTCTCGAAGGGAGCGTTCGATACCGGGGACTGTTAAATTTGGGGAGCTCGGGAATTTATGATTCCGACAAACAGGCGTGTGTGAGCTATGCATGCATTATGGTGACGTAAAACCGAAACCGTAGCAACAATGACAGTTTAAGTTACAATCTGCGTTAATGGGCCTGCAATTAATAAGACTGAATAATTTCAATAAAACAATAAATTCTCATTAAAATTGAATCGTTTATGAAAACACGTGATTCGGAAAACAGAATTAAATTGTTTAAATAGCACATTGACCGATCGCCCAGTCTGTGCTCCCCCTATCTGAAAAACCATCTGCCGCCACTGGCAAAAATGCAAATCGTGTTCCAATGGAAGGGTGATTGCATCTGTGCTGTCTGGAGGAAAACGTATAAATGTTGCCTCCTTTTGGTCTTTCTCAATGAGTTCGAACACCTTTTCTTGTTTTTGAAGTACAGTGCATTTCCAGTGCATTTGCAAGTTATTGCATTTTCGCAAGAACATGTAGTACACCATAGTGCATGCATTTTTTTTGTGTCCAAAAATTGCATTGCAGTAAAAATGATGGTAAAACTGCAAAAAAATTAAAGGAGTATGGGATTGCTGTGGGTGAAGCCAGTTACTGTCAACATTGGTTTTCATCTTGTAGTATGTATAATGGGGCCTAATTTTGAGCCCTGGTTTGGGGATACCACGTCTACTTAAGAGGAAAGTGGCTGCCAGGATTATGTTCCACCTCCTGCAGCAGCCATGTTTAAGCTGATTTCATCTGCTGGGCCCGCGTCCTATGAGTTTGCTGCTTTATCTCCACTATTTTATAAAAAGTACAGTGACAGCAACTGTTGTAAATGCAGTATTTTGGACAGTAACACCGCATGCATGTGTGGTACCTGACATGCAGAATACCTACTTTACTGTCTGACTACGCCACTCCCTAGTCCGGGCGGAAGAAACCCCTTAACTCTTAACTTGCGTGGCTGAGTCTAGACCCTTCCCCACAAAGGAGCAGTTTACAGGAGGCATATGTAAGAAGTTCAAATTTATTACAAATTAGTATAAATACAATTAATCAATTGAATAAAATGGAAAAAACTGCTGAGAGGTAACTGGCTGAAACTCCTCAGAATAATAAGGTCGGGTCAGCACACACAGCTCCCCTCTCAGGAGGCCCTGGTGAGAGGAAAACAGACCGCAAATCTGTGCTACACATACAAAGAGGCATAATCAGTATATTTTAAATATCAGTATAAAACAATTAAGAAAAAGTCATAAATATAAAATGAATTACCCAAACATCAGTGTTTGTAGCTCAGCAACTCAACAGGAGGTCAAAACTCAAAACAAAATATCAGGCAGGCACCTCTGTGTCCTCCATGGAGTGTGAAACACATGTCCTTGCAATCATCCTGATGAAAATAAAACAAGCATAAGAATTCAGTTTGTCTAAATGAAAACATCTAACCTCATTTTCGTTACCTGCATGAACTGGATACGTCTGCATGATGTGGACAAACTCCCACACTGAATTGCCAATACAGGTATCCATACAACACAAGAAATAACGCCAAGCATAACCAGCAGTTTTGGACTCTGCAGGGGACCTCTTGCTGCTGGCTCAGGGATTTTGTTGACTACACATCTCTCACAGTTTCTTACATGTCTCCTCACATCTCTCTCCACGTCATACCAGAATAACAGCCCTGTTACAGTTACAGTTCATGGCACTGCTGTAGTGCACACACACACACACACACACACACACACACACACACACACACACACACACACACAAAACACAACTTTATTTTATTTGCACAAATACTTTCATTTCCAAAGTATATAAACACATTTGCACATATGGTACTGCATACCATTTACCTATCTAAAGGTAAATACCACAACATTATTCATTGGTTTTCACCCAGGTGCAGCTGCTAACCTCTAGCGTTAATAAAAATGTACTTTTACATTTATGCATTTAGCAGACGCTTTTATCCAAAGCGACTTACAACTCATCAACTATCAATTGTTCAGGGCCAGTCTCCCCTAGAGCAACTTGGGGTTAAGTGCCTTGCTCAAAGGCACAACGGTGGCAGCCGGGATTCGAACCCACACCTTTTCAGGCTACTTACACGCTAGCCAGGTTCCTTAACCACTACGCTACCACCACCACCACCCCGTACTGCATGACATTAACACTGACGTTGTACCATTAGCACCCCACTTAAAATTCAAGGATGTGCACCATATGTAAAATTACAAATAAATGCATATAACAGCAACTGTCATGGGCGGTCCATAAATAAAGACACAAAGACATTAAATGAGGATGAAAATTATTTAATCACACTTTTTACACACAATTTTAAGTCATTCAGACTTTGTAATATTGAATGACCAATGGTTTCTCCCTCTTCCACTTTGCACCTTGTTCTATGTGTGCACATGTGTGTAACCGGAAGGCTGTGCATGCGTAGTTAACCACATTGAGGCCCGGGGAACATCCTGGAAGGGAAAGACAAGTGATCTTCATTGGTTTCCTTTCTTTCATGTTTTGTTTTATTTTATCTTATCTATTGATTTATTTATTCATTCATTTATTTTTAAATCACTATAGTTACACTTAGACGCTGGTTTCTCATGTGCAATCAGGAATAGATTTGTCTGAAGAACAAGGTAAGTCAGAAAAGAAATTATTGAAAAAAGCAGGGATATTTACATTGCCTGCTGGACCGGGAGGACCATACTCCCGCTAATGCAAATAGCCTACTCCGGCTGACGACCTAATGTAGGGCGGGAAAATGTAGGCCTTCTAACTACATCAGATTGACAGTGATCATGCTAGAGAGGGCTCTTCTGAGTACAGGAGGATAATGTAATGGATCAGTGTTTAGAATTCAGTATTAGGATATGGTTGTACTCAGTGCCTCTCTCACCTGTCCTACATGTCCACCATCCCAGTTTGACATGAGGAGACTCTACACTACACTATCACTACACAAAGGTGGTGATTTCTTCTGCTTCTAATAAATGTAAAGAAATTTAGGTTAATGTACCAGCTTTGTAGTCACTTTGATGATTAAACAGCTCATTGCGAAGTGAATGAAGGCTCTCTCGGCTGTCTCTACATATTCCGCAGTTACTACACCTTAATTGGCAAGTGGTGAGTCTACAAAACCGAAAATGAAATCACGTTTATTATCTTGTCAGTCAATATAACTCTATGAAAATGATCAGCGCTGGTTTCTGTTCTTTGGTCTGCAAACAATTCCACATGGATTGGTGAGAATGCAGAACTACAGCTTTGTAGCTATTTTTTTTTTAAATCAGCGGCTGTAGGGGGAACTCTGAGGTAAAAACTTGCAGCCTTGCCTGGTATGCCTTTAAATGCTATGACCAGACTGCTTGAACATGTGTAGATGAAACTTATGAAGAGGCAATGGTCACAGCAGGAACAAGGTAAAGTTAAGGAAGTACCGCCACTGCTGCCACTGGTACAAATGCAAATCGTGTTCCTATTGAAGAGTGATGTCTGGAGGAGAATGTCTGAATGTCTCCCCCTTTTGGTCTTTCTCATTGGGTTCACACACCTTTTCTTGTTTCTGAAGTACAGTGCATTTACAGTGCAAGTTATTTATTTATTATTTTGTGTGTAACTGTTTTAAATGCAATAATTTGGACATAAAAACTGCATGCCAAGCATAACCAGCAGTTTTGGGCTCTGTAGGGGATTGTAAATCAGCGACTGTAGGGGGAACTCCGGAGGTAAAAACTTGCAGCCTTGCCTGGTATGCCTTTAAATGCTATGACCAGACTGCTGTGTAGATGAAACTCATGAAGAGGCAATGGTCATAGCAGCAACTAAACTTTAAACTTTGAAAAATCAAAATCACAGGCTGACTGAATTTTCTTTTTTCAACATAGTCTGTTCCATCTTGTTCAATGCTCCTGTTAGGGCTTTTATAAAGATTCTGAATTTTATAGAGCCACACAGCCAGGTTGTTCTGTGACTGTCTTGGAAATGACACATTAGACTTTTAGACACTTTTAGACACATGACTCTTCCTTAGATTGATGCTGCTTTGAGAACAGATTTCTGACATGTGTCTGATGAGGACCATCATGCATTGCTGTAACCTAATGCAGTTTTCAGTCTTTTTGGTGACTGAGCCTGAGTAAATGGAAAGCAGCCAGTTTTATTTAGTGTAGAGAAAAATGTCCTCTAAAAACAATCCATAAATCATTAGGTATGTTGAAACTTTTGACAGATAGGTTATATTTAAAACAGTTCTGTGTTTTATTGTTAAACATATCTGTTTTGTGCTATTGTCAAAGACAAGACCTCATACTTTTATTCTGTGACCGAACAACATTAGCATATAGATGACTATTGACCAAGGGTTGGAGAAAGAAGAACAGTGCCAGGGGCCCCATTCATTACAAATGCAGGTTTTTAATAGAGACCACATTCTGATGAGGATTGTTTTTTTTTTTTCTTTAAGCACAGCACATAGTGTCTTAGAGGAGAGGGGCAAAGGAGGCATATGCCCATTGTGCCTGACACAAGCCATTCTGTAGAAAACGTAAGAGTGAAAATGACATACAAACAGCTTTCCTTTCATTTTGGCCCCGTTCATTGGAGAACAAAGAATTATTTGTCCGTGGTATGTCTGTATGTGAAAATGAACACAAATGAAATTGAATGCATGCATCACAGTTAAACTTTACACTGAAGTTTGGACATTTAAGTTTGATGGACAAAGAAAGATCGACATCTGACAGTTCTCACTGCCCTCCATGAACTTTAAAAAGTTCAGTCATAGATGAGAGCCTATAAGACATGCTTCTGAAGTAGGCTAATGGCTAAGGTTTAACTTAAGGGCAGTTCCATGGAAAGTGAACCTTTTTGTCACATCCATAATGCCAATAAATTCTGTATGAATTTGTATGAATATTTGATTAAAAAGAATTCAGGTATGGAGGTTCCATGAAAACAAACAAAAAATGTAAAAAATCTTTAAAATACTATGCTTGCTCAAGTTGTCATATGATCCAAAAAGTTGAATTGCCCTAAAACAGCATTAATGTCCAGGTCATTGAAGGGAAAACAATGTTGTTTCAATCATATAAATTAGACAATTAGCTTCAAACAACAAATGACTTCATTGCATGTTATGTACCAACTGAATATATGTAACAATCAAGAACAGCATAATTTATCATTTTCACTCATAAATTGTGGTGCTGTGTGTTTTAATGACAAATAGGGGCAACAGAGAAGTTGTGATGTGAGAGCATATCAACATGATAATGTCAGTATCACAGTGACTTTCCCAACATCCACACACTATAGTAGATTCTCCAACAACACTTCTTTTTTGATTTTTCCAACATACACACTAATTCCCCAACAGTTAGATCAAATAGCCACCACTGCATAAACAGCTACATTCTGTTACAAAAGGTTTGTTGTTCATCATCCTTTAAAAGGGCATGCTTCAAATTAAAAATAATAATTAATTCCTGAACAGGTTTTTTGAAACCTCAAGTTGTCAATATGTATGTACAGTACAAAGCACTGACACCTCATTACATTTAAGACAGTCGCTCTTTACAATACGTTAGCAAAGTAGTGGCAGATACAACCAGATCAAGCCCAAATTTGTTCTCTGTTTTAAGTGGCTCTAAGAACTTGGTTTGGTGACTAATTCAGGTATGTAGAATCAGAGAAACAAGTAAACCCTCCAACGAGATGCGGAGACCTACGGCTCTTTCTTTGCTAGCAAAATATAAGCATAGGGTTCTGCTATTATGGAGAGTGATCATTCACTCTTATGTGACCTTATTTGAGTTAGACGCTAAACCACATTACAGGGTACAACCCAATGGTCCATTTTGAAATCTGCCGCTACCTGGTTTCTGCACAAACATAAAAGGATTCAGACACATACTGTACAAAATAGCCCATTTGTTCTCAGAATATCCAAACATTATCAAACCACAACCTTTAGAAACATTTTTCATCAATTTCATTTACATCAATTTCATTTGAACTCTTGAGAACGAAAAAGATCCAAATCGAATTTTTTTGTTTTACATTTAGCAGTACCACAATTTACGTATGGTTCAAGAATAAGCAGGATTTATGAAGTTACAAAACAATTACCAACAGCTGTTGCACATGATATACAATGATTGCATTACAAAAAAAAAACAATACTCAACCTTCTTGACAGCCTGTCTATTCACATCAGACCTGGTCACTTATTGCTAATGGACTACTAGGAACACAAGTCCAGAAAGCTGCTGATGGTGGCGCTAGTCTGGCTAGTCTTTGGTCTGTGACCAAAGTCTTGCATGTATGTTGCCAACTTGTGCAGTAGCTTTGCAGTCTATATGTAAGCTAGAACCCATGGACATTTCTCTCCTTGCTATAGCACATCCACCTCCAGGTGTTGTAAGTGTGTGGTTTGACGCTAAGGGCTTGACTGCTTGTCCAAACACAATGCAGCTGACATCAACAGCCATCTGATTGTAAATACAGAGATGTTTTGTTGTTGGTTCTTGAAAAAACAAAAAAAAATATTTCCTTTCTCCCTCATCCTGTTTTCATAGTTCTGTTAGACTGTTCATTCTACAGGTGCTATGCTTGAGCAGAAGCAAGCTGGCTGTTAAATCACTTGATCTAAGCAGAAGGGTGTTCTAGTTTGCATGTAGTGTCTGATCAGTTCTTAGTTTCTGGCTTACTAGACTGAATGTGAATGGGTTTTTGTTGTGATTTTATTTTATTCACCCATTTTCTTGACATACGAATCTGTGACAAGTTGACAGATGACAAATGTATGGTTTTCTGATGTGCCACACAACGAATGTTAATAAAGACATTTATTGAGAGAGAAATAAAATGTGACATAGCCTTCATGCATGGACAGACACACACACACACACACACACACACACGCACGCACACACACTCTTGTTGCAGCACAGTTCAATAGGTTGTGCTCTAAAATCCTTTTTTCGTAAATTAATTTGTGTTACCTCAGTACTTACTGATAAACTGCGTGGTATGCCTAGCTGTGGAAAGCAGTGCAGAAGCTCACTGTGTGTAAGCATACCAAATGACATTGAAAACATTGTGCTCGGACAGGAGAGGCAGTTAAAAATAAACACCACCATATCAATGTATAGATTTATATAATAGACATCTTTTCTCTTTATAAATATTTGTCTTTTCCCTTCACATTTATACACATACAGCTTTTATTTACAAGGTGTCTTCATACTGCATGTTTATGTACAGTGACAATATGGTGAGTGGCATATTACACAAGCAAGCACATAATTAAACATCTTCTTATCAACAAGGTTCTTCTTCCAAGGAGCCACGAAGTCTTAATGACTGAATTCATTGTGTGTGTGTGTGTGTGTGTGTGCGTGTGTGTGTGTGTGTGTGTGTGTGTGTGTTTGAAAATAAATGCTAAGAGAAATGCAGATGTCATGTGATTGGCAATAACAGTGCTTCAGATATGAGCCAGTATCATGCATTAATTGCCTTTGAAAAGGCCTTTGATTTAAGTAAAGGTATGATCAATAAACAAAAACCTGGAATGACATTGACTGACTTGGAACACTATACAAGCATCAGTGTCTGCACCAGATCCTGAGCAGTTTCTCTCCAAAGTAGGCACCTATCCTTATCTTCATTAGTTTGGGGAGCAGAACATCAGTAAAGTATGAGGAAAGTGATTTTACCCCAAATGTTACTAAAGCAACAGATAGAATCCCCCCTTTCAAACATATCCCTCATGCTTTTTTTTGTTTTTAAATCATTACTAAGCTATTGGCCACAGGACGCACAAACACACACCTGTTAGCAGGTGTGGAGGACATGCTGCTCTAGCCTGTACTCACGAGTGTGGTCATGGGACACTGAGTTGGACCAAGGTGAATCTCTCTTTTTTCTCTCTCTCTCTCTCTCTCTCTCTCTCTCTCTCTGTCATACACACACACACACACACACACACACACACACACACACACACACACACACAGACAATGGTTAATTTACATGTCCAACATCAGAATAATTCATCTTTGCTCACAGTACATTCTAGGCCTCCCTGTTCAAATACATCTATATACTTTAAGCTTTAATGTTAAATCCATCTTTAAAAATAAAATTATTTTCCTCCAATTTTTCTCTTCAATATTTCAAAGAGTGACTTTCTGTAGCTATATCATAAACTATTTATTCTGAGGACATTCTTCATGATTCTTATGTGTTACCCAATGTATCTATCTCACCTTAGAGGAAAGTTTTGATTGGCTTAAGAGAAGAAGAAGGATGGGATAAAACAAATATGATGTAACTGTCATCATGAGGAGAAATCAAATTAAATTGTTTAAATAAGAACTGAAGATTCTGAAGATGGTTCTGAGTTCTGAAAATATCAGTGTCTTTCATTTCACTTCCGTACAGCGTTGCTCTGTGCTTGCAAGTCATTAAAGGCAAAAAGGGTAAGGCAAAGAAAAATAAAACAAAAAAGACACAAACAACAACAAAAATAACATTAAAAATAATAATAAAAAAGTGTAGAGATGCTAAAAAAAAACTGGCATCAGTCATGATGCTTAATTGTTGATCTCTGCCAGTGATATTCCTGGTTTAGTTTTCTGTTTTCATGGCGATCTATACTGTGTATTGACAATGTCATTTCATAGTCTGTAGGAAAAGCTAGCACGAAGCGAGGGGGTATTTTGGACATTACAGGCCTCCGTAGTTGCAGTAGGTGAAGCAATGCAATCCTGTGTGTTTGGTGACATGGTTAGAGCGCATACATCCAGAAGTAGCAGAGGTGGGGTTTGAGGTTGCAGTGGAGGTGGTAGTGGTCTGGGATTGGCCAAGTGTGCTGTGACGTCATAATATGGTGCTCTCCGAGTCCTCCTCTGACTCGGTCTTGGCTGCCGAGGCCTCCAGTGCCACGGCGGCCATGACCACAGAGTGCCTGTGGAGGGCGCCGTAGGCCACATCCAGAATGCCGTCCAGCTCCACATTGATGGCAGGGATGTCCAGGTTGCAGAAAGAGTCTAACAGTGGTGGAGTGGAAGTGGAACAAGGTATCAGAAACGAAAGAACAAGGACAGCAGTGGATGACAAAAAGAGAGACACAAGAAAATATAAAAAGACAGCGTTGATGAAGAAGAAAGGGAAAAAAACAAGAGGAAAAGAAGTCATTATATGTATTTAATGAATAGTAAACAAATAAACAATGAGCACTACTAATAAGCAACATTTTAATGAATAACAGAGAAATAAAATCTTCCATTGGGAAATTATCCACAGACTGATATGTAATGTACAGTTAAAGAAAAGTCATTATCATCAAGGCCGTCGTCACACATGTATGTAATGATTCTCCTGGTCATTGTAGAGCATAATACCAGAGTCCAGAAGTTCCAGAAGTTCCTACCTTCAAAGACTAGCTGATTTCTGAATGAGTAATTCTCTCAAATGACCAGGAGAACTGGAAACATATTGTTACACTATGTGTGTGTGTGTGTATTTGTGTATGTGTGTGTGTGTGTGTGTGTGTGTGTGTGTGTGTGTATGTGTGTGTGTGTGAGCGAGAGAGAGAGAGAGAGACGTGTGACATCTGCAACAGCAACAGCTCTGCCAGGGCCAAACATTTGGTGAGAAAAACAACAGTACGATGGCTTACAAAGGTAAATTAGCTGCCATGACCAGACCAATAATGCAAATAAGAGAAACACTTGCTCACCATTTTGGAATGTCAACATAAAAATACTCATCTAAGCCTAATTCATCTGTAAACCAAATTAAACACTGATGCATTATGAAGCTATGACGAGCTTAGAAGTGCTTCTCATAGCTGCACCGTGATGCTGTTTATGGGAGCTAGGACAAAGATGGTCGTCATGGTGACTGGGATTGTCACAGGGTGTCTGCAAGTTCAGAGCAAGCACAGGCAAGGGCAACATAATGGCTGAATTCCAATGTCCCCACTAAGGTCTGCGCCCTTAAAGAATAAACTGACAAGAATCAACGACATGATGGTTTGATCCATGCCAGTTAAGTCTTTGAGGGTTCAGGGCGTAGGATTAGGGAGGACATTGTGACTCAGTCCATGTCTGACTGGTGGTGGTGGTGGGGGCAGAAGCTTGGGAGGTGGAGTGTCACAAGGGTCAGATTGATCCCAGGCCCAGGCAGTGCACTGGAGTCAAGGGATCAAGAGCAGCGTGGGGTGGGGTGGGTAGCTGTGGAGTAAGTTGTTGTAGGAGGCTGGTTAGAGATGTGACTTTGTGGGAAGCCAGAGGGAAAGCAAAAGGCTATAAGCTCATATTGAGCACTCTAAAATGGACTCCTCATGAGGAACTGAATTATGAACACTCTCAAAGTCTTTGCTAGTATTCCATGTACATCGGCTCAATTTACCAACCAATTTATCAACTGAGTCAGCCATCGATAACTATTTGCAGGTACAACAGATTCATCTACCAACCAATTTATCAGCTGTCAGCCTCTGATAATTATACGCATGTAATATTCATCAATATATCTAGTAACACACTATGTAATGCTGTATGTCTCTAATCTCTCCTGTGTCTAGTGTATGTGTGTGTGTGTGTGCGTCTGTGGAGAGTTATTCACGTGGCCAATGGGACAAACTTGTAAACAGCAAAGGCGGTACTGGCTAAAAACCATCGGGTACCTGCCAGAGTGAATAGGGCTGCTGTGCGTCTATACATTTCTGTGTATCTCTTAGTATAAGTTGGTAAGAGTGTGTGTGTATGTGTGCGCATGGGCATATACATGTATGTACATTCATATAGATGTGTGTGTGTGTGTGTGTGTGTGTGTGTGTGTGTGTACGTGTCCATGTACATGGTACATGTACATGTATGTCCATTCATTTAGTGTGTGTGTGTGTGCGTGTGCATGTACATGTATGTCCATTCATATAGATGTGTGCATGAATGTGTGTGTGTGTGTGTGTATTTGCTTGTGCACTGTATGTGGACTCTCACTCAATTCAGACTGGTCCACTAAGCCATGCATTGCCCCAGCCTCACAGCCTTCCATGCACAGCACTCCACTGGCGGGACAGGACAGTTAGTGGGGACCAGACACACACAGAGGTCACAAAGGACTCATACCTACATACATATATACTCATATAACGTATATACATATGGGGATCCGTGTGAACAGCAACAGGTACATATGCACGTGTACGCATCGCTGAGCCAGACCAGGAGTTAGCGTGAATATGTGAAATTGGACGGTGGCTGGGAAGGGTAAAGCTTAGGAGTGACATTTGGACAGTGGGAACCTGCTTACCCCTCACTCACTGCCTCACACTGAACCAATGACTGGTCTCATACCGCTGCAAGTAAACAACAATACAAGACGTCGACAAAAAGGATATAAAGCTTAGGAACAACAAAGGATTGGCCTTAACTGCCATTTTATTTATGCTCATATATATATACTGTCCAATATATATATATATATATATATATATATAAGTCCAATAATCAAGAAAACTGAATGGATTTTTTTGTGAAAGAGAAAATTATCATAAACAACACATTTTAACTCATTTCAAAAGAGATAAAGCAGTACTCAGCATACATGTGGTAGGATAGCTTGGGGAAAGCATATTTAAAGGTGAACGTGACAGTGAAAGTGCAACCGATCATCAAATCAAAGTGAAACTGATCCAAAAGACAAGAAGAAAGAGGGTGAGATAGATAGATAGATAGAAAGAGAGAGAGAGAGAGAGAGAGAGAGAGAAAGGAGAGGGGGGTCAAAAGTCCAGACCCAACACTTTTCAAACCTCTTTGGAAACAGGATCATTATAAAGGAGACCTCATCCACATCCTCATCTGTTCAAATCCTTTAAATGTACAAGCACACACACCACACATAAACACACACACACACACACACACACACACACACACAAACACACTTACACGCTGTCCCATCTGACTAGTCTATGATGTGTCCTCACCTGTTGACATGCTCTCCCCGGGCGAGAGGCCCTCCAGCAGGCCAGCGTGCTCCATGGGCTGGGGGCTGGATCCAGGGGTGCTGGGGGGCTGCGGTGGGGGCAGGCTGGGCCGCTGTCGGGGCTTGGGGGCCGGTCGCGCCTTGGGCAGCGTGCCCATGGCTCCGGCGGAGCTGAGCGAGGGTGGCGTGGTGGCCTGAGACTGGCACTGCATGCCGCCACCACCACCAGGCGAGGCAATGGTGGCGTAGCCCTGCGGGTAGCTGAAGCTGTAAGGGGAGGGTGTGCTCGGTGGGGTTGGGGAGAGGCTGATGGGGGAGGGCTGGCCCGTGGATTGGTCAGACACGCCGCCCGATGGGGGGTAGGAGCCTTTTGGGGGTATGGGGGCAAGCTTCTTAGAGACTGGGAGAGTGAATATGGAAGAGAAGGTGAGAAAAAGGTGTTAAAAGGTATGAAAAAATGTTAAAAGGATAGCTAATGCTAACTGACTGGGGCCCAGAAACTCACTTTAAGTTTCATTTTCCTTGGCCCAGTTCTGTTCGCTTTAGCTGCCAGTTCGCTATTTGGTCTATGCTATACCAAATTTTCGCATTCTTTTTCCTACTGACTGCATTCATGACCTTGAACAACAGGGCTTTGGGTTGCAACACAGCAGGATATTGCTTTCAGCATACTGATGCATATGGAACTACCCACTCTCACAAAGTCAAACATACAATGAACACAGATCAACAGTCTACATGGTATACAATGAACAGTGTCCTTAACTCAAATACACACACACGCACACCTTTGCGAAGAGTGTGAGGACTTGGCTCAGTGCACAGAGAGTGTCCACTAGATGGTGCCGTTTGCATGGCTTTCTGGCCAATCACAGGAGAGAGTTCCTTGTTCTTCAATGTACTGATGAGAAATAAGCAATTAGACATTGTTTAAATATATCAACAATGACACCCACACACACACACACACACACACACACACACACACATGCACGCACACACACAAGAACAGTGTACTTTGCAAAACTCGTCAATCTTTATCTTTTTAATAATAGTAATAATAATAATAGACACTGCTGCAGCCATTGCAAAACAAAAATGAATAAAAAATCCCTAAACAGCAAACATCATCCCAATGAAGGATTGCCATCCAGCCCTGTCACTACACTCTAACAGCCACAAGGGGGCAGCACAATAAAAGCTTAGTTTCCAGTTCCCTTCATTTGCAACAGAACAAGCTGCTGCCCTTGGCTTAGAGTCCATATGTGTTTGTGCCAGAGCTGGGTGTGGACATAATTCTGGCATAAGCTGACAAGCTAAACTGGATGAATGCACTCACGAGAGTGATGGCTTCCACATAATGGAAAACATGACTTGACATGACATGACTTGACATGACATGAATTTTTTTTTTTAATGGAAAAAAAGAACGTTAAAAATATGAAATATAAAGTCACAGAACTGAATGAGTACACATGAGAGATTTGGACACTACTGAGGAGGCCCTTCTTGGTCTTTTCCTTCCTCTCTCTCTTTCTCTCTCTATTTGTCTCTCCCTCTTTTTTGTTTCTCTCTCAGTCCCGACTCCCATTTTTGTGACGCAGTGATATTTTTCGATCGGGCACAATCTGAGACGGCCTTGGGGCTGTGCTGGGCATCCAAGTGCGCATTTACCTAGTCAGCCGGGGTCCTCGCTCACGGCCACACTGCACACAGGCAGCCCACGGAGGCTTGGCATAGAGGGGCGGCAGGGGCGCAGGAAGAGGAGGGGCGTTGGGGTCAGAGGGGAACGGGCTGCAGGCGGAAGCAGGGGTGGGGGAGAGCGGGGTGAGGGACGCCGGCACGTGTGTATGCGTAGCCGCGTGCTCGCACAGGGACATCTGTTTGGGCAGCAGCAGCAGCGAGCTGGGCTTGGGGTTGGAGTTGATGTCCAGCGAGGGCGAACGGGAGGATGCTGACACGTGTGGGTGGGGGTGCGGGTGGAGTGTGAGAAGGGGTGCAGGTGCGGGTGGGGGGACGGGGACAGGGACGGGCACGGAGACGTGGAGGGGGAAGGAGACGGGGGCAGTGGCGGAGGGCTGTAGCCCGACCAGCGCGGGGGAGGAGAAGGCCCCGGGGAACCGACTCAGGGCCCGGGGCCACGGGCCGAGAGCAAGCTGGGGTTCTGGCATAGTGGTGATGGTGGTGGGGGTGGTGATGGGGGTGGGGGTGAGGGTGGTGGTGAGCAGACAGGTGTGAGTGGTGAGAATGGGAATAGCAGGAGAAAGAAGATGCAGAGGAAGGGACGAAAGGAGAGGGGGAAGGAGAGGAGGAGGAGGATGAGGAGTAAGGGTATGGAGGCGGGGGCCGCTCCTCCTCGGGGGAGGGGTAGATGTAACAGGTGTCCGACCAATTGGAAGAGGACGCGTCGTCCGAGCTGCAGAAATGCCGGGAAGACATAGAGTGTGACATTAAATATATACAAGAGAGAAGGGGGGGGGGGGTCACAGTTTCAAAGCAGGTGGGGAAAAAGAGAGGCAACCTGGCCCATGACTAAAGTCGAGAGAGGAAAAGGGGAGTGTGGGAAACGTAGTTTTTTGATGTGAGCATTCTGAGGTGCTTTGAAGGCTATTTTGAGGAGATTGACTACATTAGTTTGGGTTCAGGTTAGCATTTAGGTTAGCATAGGTGAAATCTAAAGTGGGGTAACAACCAGGCTGTACAGTAGTGTGGGTTGGAAGAGTGACAGAACACAGTAGAGTGGGACAGAAAATGAACAAATACTGTCAAAAGGCAAGCCAAAGGAGGAAAAACAGTGATAGCAGGCCAAGCAAAATGCAGTCATAGCTTAAAGGGCTCTGAATGTGTAGATATTTATAGTGCAGAGAGTATAGTGCATGTGTGCATCTTTGTTATATAACACACACAAGCAGTGTTGACCTGAAGCACTCAAGGGGGAGAAATGCAGTGCGTGTGTGTGTATGTGTGTGTGTGTGTTCTCAGGAGGTAGATTTTTCTGTGCCCATTAGCTACAAATGCACATGGCTTGGCAGATTGGATTGGGTGTACATACACATACACACACACAAACACTTGTAGGTCTTTGGTAGGACTGAGGGTAGTAAGTCTGAATCAAGAACATGTGATGTGTTATTCACATCAACTGTCTGATTTACAGCACAAGTCTCATTCATTAGAGTGATACTGTAGATGACTAACACAAGCACAAGCAAAGCAGAGAGACACGGTCAATTCATAGATTGCAAAGTTCACATATAGACACAATGGAATAGAGTGATAGAAACAAAACAGAAAGGAGGAGGAGACAGAGAGAGAGAGAGATGCACAGAAACAAGATAGAAGTATCATTAATAGAAAAGAGAGCAGCAAAGAGAGAATCCAGATGTTCCAGGTGTTTTTGGTTAGACTGTGTTTGCAGAAACACTACTGTGTCGTTGAGTTTGCATGTGTGTCTGTACTATGTGTGTAACAAGGATACTGCCCCTCCTTATGCCCAGAACTTCCAAGGTTGCAGCCATCAGGCAGTGGTATGGGTGAGGTGTAAATCTGGGTGTATGTGTGTGTGTGTGTGTGTGTGTGTGTGTGTGTGTGTCTGTCTGTGTGTGTGCTCTCTTCCACTCCCCTTTGGTGTAGTCGATGCTGCTTGACAGCAGTATGGAGGAGATGTGTGAGCATGTGTTTATGTGTTTGTGTGTGTATCAGTGGATCATTAGGAAACAGTCCATTGAGTGTGAGTTACAGTGATATACTCTAAGTGTGTGCTTGGGCGAGGATGATTATGTTGTAGGGAACTCTCCCACGCTGGCCTTCTTACCTGGCGCGGTCACTGCTGCCAGGTGGAGGTGTGGGGGAGGGGGAAGCTGACTGCTCTCCCGGCTGCTCCGCCAGCACCCCCTCACAGGGCAGGCCGGGGGCATGGAGGCTTGGGGGAGTCGACGACGTCTTCCGCGCCGAGGACGAGCCGCGCCGCGACACCCACGACGTATCCATCACCCGCACGCCCATGCTGGTCCACATACACACATGTACGCACGCACACGCATTTGACGAGGACCAAACAAGGAGACGATCGGGAGGATTAGCCAATTGTAGGGAGTAAGGAGAGGGGCAGGGCCAATGAGAGAGTTGAATGAGGGGAGGGGAGAGGTAAGAATTACCAATCAACACTAAAAAAAACATAGAAACTAAAAAAAATGCATAATCATTTAGTATTTACTCTTAAGTTATTCCTTAGTGTTTCATAGTTTTAGTATTTGTTTTTAGTTTTCACACATATTTTCACTTAATGTTTAATTTTTTTCTCTTGACTTTAGAAAATTCTTAATTACAGTATTTGTGTTTCTTCATTATCTGATCATCATGATCATCTTAGGTGATGATATGCAAGGTGCTGGTTATGATCACAGGGCTGACTGTAAACATACAAGCCAACCCTTCTCATCTTTTAAACACAACATTTTGTGAGATATGTTTTAGATAACGGTCAAAGTGAGCACTGGTTATGAAAGTGAAAGCGAGAGTAAAAGAGATGCCATACCTCTGGATTTTCCTAATGCTGCTTAGTTAAGACAGAAGAAAGCTAATGTTAGTTTTGCATCAAAAAAGGAGTCAAGGCCAACACTATCGGCTCTCATTTCAATAACACGCAAAGTGTCATCGGCCGTGAACGAAAGCTTTTGTGTGGGGTGAGCTGAGTCACCAATGTGGGAAATAAATTAAAACAAACAAATATCTAATACTCAATTAGGTTCAGTTAGCCTTTAGACTTTGCATGCCACTCAAATCATTCAAATCTGGATTTCACCCGTATTTGTATTTTAATTTTCTTCTCTTATAAAATGCACAAAGCTGTGTGTCAGACACAGGCCTGTTGTCAATGGTCTAGCGGTAGAGACATTTACAATTATCCATGAGGGTCACAATGACAGTCCTCTTCGATGTCCCCTGACATGACAGCTAGTGATTGAAGCTGACAGAGAACCTCACATTTTAAGAGCTGCCATGATAATTACCGATATTGACAACATGTCAGTGTCTTACATCCCTTGGCAATGATTGCCATTATAATTAATGGCAGGTAATAGTATCTGCCATAACATGTCATGTCATGAGTCTCATAGTGCACAACGTCAATGACTGAAAAGGTCCTTAGTCTAACATGTCAAATGCATGGACTAAATAATGAAATAATAATTCATATTGTGCAAATTCATAAAAATCTATCTATCTATCTATCTATCTATCTATCTATATATATATATATATATATATATATATATATATATATATACAAACACTCAACCTTGTGTTTGATGGTGAAGATAGTGAAACAGCTGGTAATGAAAGACACTTATTTAAGCGTGTGTGAGTCTGTATGTGTGTGTGTATGTGTGTGTGTGTGTGTGTGTGTAATGGAATACTGTGCACAGAGAGGAAATGATGTAGTGCACACACCCCTCCCAAAAGAGTTCCCCCTCAGCTGTCCTGTCCCCAGTTTAATTAATGAAAATGAGGACATGTCCCATCAGACGACTCTGAGCTCCAAAATAAATACCGGGGACGACTGCGGGCCCAGCTTAAGGAGAGATGGAGTGAGAGTGTGTGTGTGTGTGTACAGTATGTGTGTGTGGTGCGTATGTGGTGCGGGGGGGGGGGGGCATAGCCCTTTAGAGACAGAAAAAGAAAAGACAAAGAGAGAGATAGAGCAGAGAGGGAAGAGATGAAGAGAGACGAGATAAAAGAGAGACGAGATAAAAGAGAGACGAGGTAAAATTATAATTCTGTTTCCAGGCAGACAGCGTTGATTCTCACTTATTCTCATACTTTATACTCACTTTCTTTCTTTCTCTATCTATCTATCTATCTATCTATCTATCTATCTATCTATCTATCTATCTATCTATCTATCTATCTATCTATCTATCTATCTATCTATCACCCCCCTACCCACCCACACACACACACACACACACACACACACACTTGCTCTCCCAACTACCTCTTGTCCCTGTATAAATCCACATTTTTTCTCCTACTTAGTCTCTCTCACTTTTGTCCTTTCCATGTCACACACTCTGGGTATCACTACTCCCTTGCACAGAGACGTTCCCAGCTCTGACTGAAGTACAGCAATTAGCAGAGGTGTCGTGGGGATATTCTTTTAGTGGTGGGGGGGGGGGGACGACACAATATAAAGTCAGAAATGAATGCCTAATACTTAAAAAGTGAAAAATAGCCTCCATAAATGATCTGTTTCAAGTAGTGGGAGGACTCCATACCCCCACTCCACATCTAACGTCCACTACATCCCTGACAATTGGTACTGCATTTAGCAGACCCTCTTTTTTGATGTCAAAAGCAATACAGACTTGTGGCAGCAGGTCGAGTCCAATTCAATCAGTTCAAGCAGCAATAGCACACCACTGTTCCACCATACACCCCCAGTCTAAATTCCATCCTGGGAAACTTAATTTGTTAGTGACTGAGCTTTTGGAACCTGACTGTCTAAGCAGTCGAGTGGCACTATAGCTCCCCTTACCCATCCTTCTTGTAGAACTCCAGCATCATGTTGTCCGTGGCAACGCTGAGCGGGCGCCGGCTCTGGTCTGACTGCTTGCGGTCGGAGTGGTCCATGTCAGGTGAGGGCATGGAGCTGTAGTTGGCGTTGTGGTTAGTGTGCACCGGGCTGCCATAGTTACCCGTCACATTAAACTCGATTTCTAAAGATGGAGATCAGACAATCAGTTTGAGACATCAACAAAGATTCATTTTGTGTCCATGCATATGTTTGTCTGTGCTTGTGTGTTTGTGTGAGTATGTGTGTGTGGTTCTCTCACCTCCAGGAAAGAACCAATCTGCATGTTGGACAATGGGCTCCAGAATACTGACGATCTGCAGAGATACTGTGGTCATCATCTCTGTAATGTTCCTTTAGGAGAACCAGAGAAAAGAGAACGGTACAAGGAGAGAAGAAATTAAAACCAACACTTCACAAGCATCACAAAACAGCAAAAGTCTCCAATCAAAAAGGAGCATCTGACTGACTGACTGATTTTAAGTTATTTATCTATATCATGCAATACCCAAAATATAACGCAATGTTAGGTTGTCTTGTCTTAGGCTTGTCTTTTTATACCTAGTCTTAACTTCTCTTTTTGATTAATACTTCTTCATACATATATTCTCTTAATGTACTGAAACATTATTTAACCATTAAACCCTGATGTCAGATTTGATGAAGTAATAACTTGCAAGCTGTTTAATTACTTGTAGGCAAGCCCTGGCATGACTTGAGATAAATGAATGTACTGTAATTAAAGCCTGTGTGTGCGTACTACTGGGTGGAGTCAAGAGTTATTCTTGCTCGCACACACGCACTCACATGCGCGCACACACACACGCGCACGCATGCACACACACACGCACACACACATACCCTTCATTGTTATTCCAAAGCAGGTTGGGGCCCAGCACGATGGCAATGTTCCCTGGCGTCATCTTGTTAGCGTCCTCGTACTCATTTAGCTTGGCAAGAAACTTGATTAAATACCTGCAGGGGGACAACCGGGGATGAACATGAAGAAATTTTCATAGTACATTACTGGAATTTGAGGGGAAAAAACACCACATGCTACACTATACTATGATGTGTCACATAAAGGTCTAGAAGAGCACTCATATATATATATATCACATATCATATAAGATCACCCATGACAGCACTCAGTTATCAACACTGGTCATTTTAATATGGAGCATTTTGGAATGTAACTAATGTGTTGACCACTGATGCTGATACTAGATTCACAGTAAGTGTTATACAGGGTTTATAGAGATGTTATAACCCATACTGAGTGGACATGTGCTTCAACACTGCAGAAGATCTCTATATATATGTTATAATGGCTAAAACTCTTGTGATCTATAACATAGTGGAGTAAGTTGGGGAGACTCTTGTGTGGGAGAGCAAAAGATAAGAGGAAGAGAAAAAGGGAAAGAGAGGAAGCAAGGAAGTGAGACAGGAAGGAGGAGGGAAGAGGAAGATAGTTAAGAGCGTGCAGAGAAATGGAAGAGATGATAATAGGAATGAGAAAGAGAAGAAAAGGGGAGGTGGGGACAGAGTAGGAGTAGAGGATAAAGAATGACAGGACGGAAGAAAGGGGGGTCACTCACTTAAAATTGTTGCTGTTGGCCTTAGGCAGTTTTTCACAAGCAGTCAACAGAGCCTGCAGCCTCTTATCCTGGTCTTGGATACTGGAGAGAGGAAGACAGACAGACAGAGACAGAGAGAGAGAGAGAGAGAGAGAGAGAGAGAGAGAGAGAGAATCCTGATACAATATCCTTGTGGTGCATCATATCCTAATTTCAATTAGTGCTATATTTTCTTGGGTTATGTTTTACTGAATGTCTGTGTGGTCGCCATACTAACTTGGATGCCTGGATCCATTCCTCATAGAGCTCAAAGGTCATCAGTGGTTCTGGAAGCTCTCTGAGGTAGGATTTCAAAGCACCTGTGAGGTAAACAAACAGATCCAATTTGTGATACTGGACATCACTGCTACCACTGTGCTATGGCTGCTCAAAATACTGTCAATAATATAAAACAACTATACACATCAACAAATACACAAACATCATCGGCATAAGGAGCGTGTGGGAGATGAAGTAAAAGTAAAAGGGTGTGGCTGACACTCGTCCAATGGAAGTTGGCCGTGATGAATGTTGTATTCAAAAAAGTTTGAGTTCTACAAAAAAGTCTAGACTGCTGAACTGGGGAAGCAAGGCCTCAGAATGACGAGTACTGGCTAGAGCTTTTATGGACAAAGTATAAACGCTTCCAGTAAGAAGCTATTAAAAAGGACATTATAAAACAGGGGTGGGGAACCTTTTTGACATCAAGGGCCACATGAGTTTTTTATTAACTTGTTTCGGGGCTGGGATTTCTTTTTTTAGCACAGAGCACAGAGCACATATAGACACCTTTAGAATTACTGAACGTGAATCATATTGAAGTTCCAAAAACTGGTTAACTGATTATTGGGCTACATTATATATGAGAGCATCTCTAGCAAGAGCACCAGTATTCAACAACCATTTTCTACACTTCTGTAAAATATTACTTTCAACATGGAAGTTTATGTGAGGTTTAGGTAAATGTTTTTCTTTTTCCTTAGCCCAATGGCCTTGCCTCCACGGGCCGTATCAAAGACTTTGCCGGGCTGGATCTAGCCCCCGGCCGGACGTTCCTCACCCCTGTTTTAAAGACTCGCTTTGAGCATGGTCATTTCAGATCATGCTAATTCCAGTCTGGAATTAAAAATCCTCAGCAGCTGTGTCATCATAAAAGCCCTCTGGAGCGTATGCGGATACTTTGACGTATATCATTGAGACACGAGTCAGAATCTATTTCCCTGAACTTCTGATGACATTTGTGGCAAACTCTAGCACAGCAGCTCTCAATGTACTAGTGTTTAACCATTAACTTCTCCACTGATGTGCTAATATATGATCTCTTTCACTTCTGATAAGGGATTGACAATCACACTACAACACAAACACATACAACATAACTCTTGGGGGTTCATACCTGCGATGGCATGAGGATCGGCTGAGTACTCCTGCACATCTAATACTCCGCAGTCCAGCGATGCTTTCAGTTTCTTAAGCTTAGATGCTGATGGAGCAACTCTGAAAAGGCCCTGTTGAGAACACACACACACAAACACACACACACACACACAAACACACACACACACACACACCATGCATGCTATTTGGTGTTCTATTTTCCTTTTAAAGACAACAACAGAGCATAGCAATTGGCCTTGTGTATGGCCTTGTATTGCAATCAATATTATACTGAATTCCTTCCAGCTACAGTTCTAGAAGGGGGCAACAGGGGGCAGCACTGACCTCCTCCTGCATGCCACACTCTAGGAGCATGGTGACACAGGCCTCGATGGGAAAGGCGATGTCACGCCCACTCAGCACCAGGTGCTCCTCCAGAGGTTTGCCATAGCAAGGCTTATCCACCCATGCCTCTGTTGGAAACACACACACAAACACACACACACACACAAATAATTAAAACCATGGTGCAACAAAAGAGTACATCAGTGTGAGAGCTGACAGTGTAAGAGAGATGATTGATGTTTCAGAAAGAGAGGGACAAGAGAAATGCAGAGAGAGGGAGAGTGAGAGAGAGCAAGGGAGAGGGCGAGGTGATAGGCAGTCCTTCTTACCCTGGTGTGCTTTGATCTGGGGTAGGATGTTTTGCAGGAGCTCCAGTGACTTCCTGTGATACTCTGCCTGCACTTCAATTAACTATAGAGACAGACAGAAAGAGAGAGGGAGAGAGAGAAAAAGAGTGGAAATAAAGGGTCGAGATAAAAAAGAGAGGGGGGGAGAAAGTGATGAGGTGAAATCATTAAAAGGCAAAAGGGAGTAATGGAACGATGGAGATGGATTTTAATGGAGGGAAGGCAAGAGTGAAGAGAGAGAGAGAGAGAGAGAAAAGAGAGAGAGAGAGAGAGAGAGAGAGAGAGAGAGAGAGAGAGAATAATCAGCATTTTGTGTCATGTAGTCTTCCCATTAGAGTATCTGACAGCTAATGGGAGATGTGAAGGACTTTTGTGAGAGTGTGTCTGGCTTACCGTCTGAAAGTAGTTTGCATAGTCAATTTCTTTGGCCACAAAACTGTACATGTCTGCTGATAACTGATCCTGAATGGAACAAACAGAAAAGCACAAAAGCTCCATTTTAGATTAGAGGGGAAAGGAGTGTGTGGAAAAGAGACAGAAAGAAGAGAGAGAAAGACAGAGAGAGAGAGAGAGAGAGAGTCAGACATACCCTACAGATTTCCATGCGATTGGCTGCCTCCTCCATCTCTTCCCTGAGGGCGTCGGCCTTGGCCCCTGTGTGCTGCTGGTTGCTGGACATACCTGACGACTTGGACGACTGCTGCCACCTAGTGACAGGGAGACCACACACCGCAACCTCAGTATCTACAGCCTACCAGATCAGTGTCCTTCAAGTCGGACAGAACCAAAGACCTACATTTCTCAACTACATTTATGAAATACTCAATCCACAATGACCCACATCCATAAATACACATACTGCACATATATTTCATAGAGAACACTGGGATATAATCAGCTTTGATGGATTAGTAGACCATACATAACATACTCATCTCTGAACTGGTCCTAAAATTAAGGTCAGCTACCTCATCTATATAAATGCGTGTGTGTGACATGGCTCATTGTAGCCTAGTAATACAACCAGACCCACGTTCTACACTTTCGTTTCGTACAGAATGTCTGGACATTCGGTAGTGAGTTTTGATTGCGTGCTTGAAGTATTTAAGTTTAAAAAGACTGGCTCAGCCCTTGACTGATAGCTCGCTTTGACTGATAGCACTGTAGCTCTGCATTCACAACACCCCCTTCTGTTCAGTTTAAAAATGTCTCCTGAGACAACAAGCTCAATGGGATCAAATCCAGACTAGCACTGTAGGGAGATGATAATCAAACAGAAGTACGTGGGAAGGCATGGCCAGGCTAGGCTCATTGTGGATCCTGATCAGAGCAAAACATTTTGTGTAACAGCTGTAGTATTCAGCTGTCAGATGTCTGACACACATACAAAAATGTACACATACAGACATCTGGGCACTAAGGTTTGCAGTATCTAGAGAAGTTGGGCCATAGGGCCTCCTCTTCCATCTGTTCTTTGGGCGGTGGGTTAGGAATGCACTGTTTTTTACCGTAATCTACCAGTGCATATTGCGTCTGTATGCAAATTTTAAGACTGCAACTATGCACATGTAAGCAAAAGCTTGATAAATTCCATATTAAAGCTACAATGGATGCCTCTCTGCATTTTTGACAGCTGTCAAGACAGGAGCAGGTGCGTGTTTAGAGTGGTGAGGCAGCGTTTGCCTCTGCTGCCACACACACACATACACACACACACACACACACACACACACACACACACACACACACACACAGAGTCTGAGTCTGCTGGCCCTGAGATGGACTGACAGGTAGGCAGGAGTAAAACAGGAAAACCAGGTCAGCTGGTATATATGTATGTGTGTGTCTGTGTGTGTGTGTGTGTGTGTGTGTGTGTGTGTGTGTGTTGAGCTGAATCAAAGAACTGAATTGAAAAAGACAGCTGAATAAAAAGACACAAGACAAAAGAAGGTGAAAAAGTCTTGTGAAGCCTTGAGTTGTTAGTTAGACACATCTCAACTTCAACTTCCCAAAGAGACACAGCAGAGCAGAAGCAACAACAGAGACTTGACATCTGTCTGCCTGCCTTACACTCTTTAGAGGTTCCTCTCTCTCTCTCTCTCTCTCTCTCTCTCTCTCTCTCTCTGTCACACACACACAGGAATAGATCATAAAGGTCTCTCTCTCTCTCTCACACACACACATACACACACACACACACACTCTCTCTTACACACACACACTGTCTCTCTCTCTTTCTCTCTCTCTCTCTCATACACACACACACACAAACACACAGGGATAGAACATAAAGATGTATCTATGTGATACTAGAGCTCCCCCCGGCCCCACTCTCCCTTACCGGGTGCGAGCCGAGTCCATGTCCAGAACCAGTTTGGCTAAATGTTTCCTTTGTTTCTGGATGTTTGGGATTTCCACCTGAGACACAGAATCACAAAGAGGCACTTCAAGTCAATTTCACAATACAACAACACACAAGCAGGTGAGACAGGGGCGTCAGCCCAGAGGTGACAGACAGGTCGTGATTATCATCACAGTGATGAGAGGTTCGGCAGGTGACCTCATCAAAGGGCCATTGTGCCACCCCGCCTTCAAAATAGAAAACAGAGCCCTAGTATTCTACAGGGCAGGCTTTATTGTATTAAACAATACATTGATATAGTTTTAATATAGACTATAAGGTGGGAACGAAGAGAATTTTTTTTTCTTTTATATAATATCAAATTGTGCAAGTAACAAAAACAAAGGAAACAGTAACAAAACATGAATTTATGAAGTTATTACAACCAGGTTATTAGATAAAACTACTTCAAAGGGAGAACTGTGGATGCAAAAGAAATGAAATCAAATAAATATTAAAAAAAAAAAAAGTTTGGTAGGAGATGTAGCAAATTTTTAAGGCTCTGATTATGCCAAATGCTAGCTCTTCATCTTGGCCATCTTCTTCATTAGCTCGCTGCTCAAACGATTTACACAGCCACTCGTGATTCTGGATTCATGATCAGACAATGACTAATAACGTAGCAATCACAAAAGGAGTGGTATATTTACAAAAGCGGATACTCTCATGCTCCTAAATTGGAAACAGTAAATAATTCCCAAATTGGAAACAGTAAATAATGGTTCATATCCTAAATTGGAAACAGTAAATACAGGTTTGGAGTCATAAACAACAGGTGACAATCAGTGTGGTGCTTCAGGGGCCAGGAAAGTAGAACTATTGCCTTTCTTCTGTTAGCACACAGAGGGGCACATGGACAGCTAGCCTTACCTCTGCTAACACACAGAGGGGCACATAGAGGGCTTACCTCTGCTAACATACAGAGGCGTACATAGAGGACTAGCCTTACCTCTGCTAATACAGAGCGAAACAGAGGACTAGCCTTACCTCTGCTAACATATAGAGGCATACGTAGGGGGCTAGCATTACCTCTGCTAATACAGAGGGGAGTAGAGGGCTAGCCTTACCTCTGCTAACACATAGAGGCATACATAGAGGGCTACCATTACCTCTGCAAATAGAGGGGAACAG
>PYXC01002151.1:312500-325000 GCA_015244755.2 Tenualosa ilisha | reverse complement strand
CATGCAGTACAAGCACATACACGGTCACATTTAGGTCCTTTTACACAGTAACACACACACACACACACACACACTCATACGCACTCTAATAAACTTGCTACTAAGCACTGATATGAGGACAACTGGATCACATCTATACCTGCAGCAGGTCTTCACTTAGCACTTCTGTCTTTTCAGCCCTGCAAAACAGGAGACAAAGATGAACAAGATCAGTTATGGACAAATACATATTTACACACACACACACACACACACACACACTTCAGACACCAAACAGATTTCAGAGTCTGTCACATGGCAGTTACGTAAATATTCAATGATTGCGCTTTTATAAAGATCTGAATGATGACTTGACGCTGTAACCTTCAGACAGGAAGCTATTTCCTGAATTCCTCCCAATTCACTTGGCTTTTCTTCCATTGCTTTTCTACTCAGAAAGACTGCATCATCTCCCTGGTATGAGTCACAATGACATACCGAACAGGTTGAACACGCGGAGAGTGACGGAGGTCTGGCAGAACGCCATGAGACGCCTGGCCAAGTGAGGATATTATTTCCTGCCTGCCAAAAACACGCCGAGGATGCAGTCACACAAAAAACGTAAACAGCAAGCAATGTAGCCTACACAGCATGTAAGCATGAATCCAACATGTAGGGGGGTATATGTTTCCGTCAGTTTCCACAGTGCAATTTAGACAGTTTAGTGCAGTTTTCTAAAAGCGTGCTTTTATACTTATTCCTTGGGAATAAATAAACAATAAAGCGTCGACAGTCATAATTGCAGCACTTATCCCGCTTTATCTGCAACAACCATCAGATAGAGACGACCAACACACACACACACACACACACCTGCCCACACACCTGCCCTACATTCCCTCTCTCCTATCCTCGTTATCCCTCTTGTGTCTCCCTCAATGGCTTGGCTTGTCTTCTCAATTCAATTCAATTTAAGTCAATTCAATCCCATCTAAATCATTATTGCCAAGACAAAGTATTTGTTTACACAAAGGATGAGGAATCCAAGCTACAAGAAATCTAAAGTTGCTTTCAGACTTGATCCATTTAGCTGGGCTGAACTTAAGTGTGATTGCTTTCTCCTCCCCCTGACCCAGCGGGGCTCTGTTCACATGAGTACATTATTGTTCGTTTAGTTCATATTCACAACCTTCTATTTACCAAAACTGCTTAGCAACGCATGTCTTCAGTAGCCCTTAAAGTGAGTGGCCTGGTTTATACTGGTATTCACACCAAAATGAACAACACCAGAGTTTAAGCAAAAGGTTCCCCAGTTTTCTGATGTACTAGGCTCCATTCTCAGGCCCACACCCAAGTTGGAAGATGGTATACTGCGTTCACATTATCAAAACAAAACAAATCAACAAACAAACTCAGGTCAAGACCAGGGTCTAGTGCAAATGTGGCTTACATGAAGCCACATTAAAAAGAATGTTCTCCCAGTCTTCTTTTTCTCTGTCCTCTTCTTTTCATCCCTCCATTTTTAGAGCTAAATAAATGCAAAATTTTTCCATTTTCATTTATGTATTGACCGTAATAATATGTGATCATCCTTTATTTTCCTAATGGGCCCATAACAGCCCTAAAGTTATTGCATTATTTATGCCATAGTGTCTTCACGGTACTGTACATTACAGTAAAATCACCAAGGAAGAACATACACCATCTTTGTTAACCCAACCGTAACACCACAAGATAACAGTCTCTACTTCAGTGCTTCTGTTACACACTCTGCTTCTGGGTTTGACTCTGTCTGTGTGTGTGTGTGTGTGTGTGTATGTGTGTGTGTGTGTGTTTCTGTATTTACTTAGATTTGCATTTGTGGACATGTGTTTATGTGTGTGTGTGTGTGCACATACTTGTCTCTGCATATTGTAAGTGTTTGTATGAATGGTTGTATTGGGTGATGACACAATGTGTTGACGGAAATGTGAACGCCTTTCAAGTGTGAAACGCAAACACATTTACACACTCATGTACACATACACGCGTGCCCACACACACACACACACACACACACAAACACGTGCACACACACACACACACGCACACACACACACACACACCACTCTCCAGACACCTGCTGTTCTTGAGGCTGAAACTAAATCGCTCAAGCCAATCAATATAAAAGACAGAGAATCCAGATCACTAGTTTCTCAGTGAACTCTGTAGCAGTGTGAGCTCCAGTCATGCTGACATTAGACATCATGCCTCATATCACTGCCCAGCAGCAGGATACATGCCAGGAAGACTTCACAAACAACAGATAAGACATCAGAACATGATCTATCCTAAAATATATATTTACAAAACACACACACACACACACATACACACCCACACACACAGAGAGACAGAGAGAGAGGGATAGAGAGAGAGAAAGAGAGAGAGAGAGAAAGAGAGAGACAAATCTCAATATATTATACAGACACAAACACACATATACACACACACAAACACACACACACACACACACACACACACACACAGACAAGCATTTTCATGTGTACCTTCACACAGACACACCTTGCAAATACAGGGGTGTTAACCAAAGCAAACAGGGCTAACAGTGCCCCGAGCATAACCTGCTGTCTAAACAAAGAACCAGAAAACCGACCTTCGCCCTGGCAGCGACCAGTCAGAGACCAGCCAGCCCAGGAAGAATGCACTAAGTGTGGGTAAGAGACTTACGGAGCGTGCCTCTTCAGCCTGGCTCTGCTAGACCTGCTAACGTGAAGCTTTCTCCTCCACATCACTACAACTTGAAGTGTAGAGGGTGGGACAAACAGCCAGAGAGGGAGAAGGAGAGACTGAGAGAGAAAGGGGGGGGTGAATGAATGAGAGGGAGGAAAGAAATAGAGAAAGAGCTGGAAAAAGAGGAGGAAGGAATGTAGTAGAGAAAAGGAAGAGAGGAACAAGGCATGCAAGAGGCAGGAGAAACTAAGGTAGCAACAGAAAAGTAAAACAGGAGAGAGTAGGAGAGAGAGAGAGAGAGAGAGAGAGAGAGAGAGAGCATATGGGGAGGGAGGGGAGTGAAGACAGCACCTAAAGAATGAGACCTAACCATCAACTCCTTTCACTGTCTACACCCCCATGCCTCAGTTAACCTCCCACTACATAAACACACACACACACACACACACACACACACACACACACACACGCACGCACGCACACACAACACAGAAACACACACACATAAATACACACACACACACACACACACACACAACACATAAACACACACATAAACACACACACACACACACAAACACAAACACATACACACATGTTTAATCTCTTCAAAAAGGCCTTGTACATAGAAATACACACACACACACACACACACACAGTGGAGATCATTTCATACTGTTTGTGGTATGTGTGTGAGTTTGTATCCTGTGTGTTTCTGTAACTAGGTGTCTACATAAGATGCCAGGTATGCTGTACCAATATATCACTATGGTGACAGACAAGAGATAAGGAATGAAATACACCAACCATACCCACACACACACACACACACACACACACACATACACACAGGTGAGGAAATGAGTACCTACACGGTACATGCTGAGTCTACTAAGAAGCTAACAACTCATTTTTAAAAATCTAAAAATTACAAAAAAAAAAAGAAAAAGAAAAAAAAAAAGAAAAACTTGCACTACCCAGGTTCGGCCACTTGGTGGCAGTGTCCCTTACCCCATGACAAACCCCAAGAGCTCAAGACCTCCCCAACCAAACATATGGACTCTCTTTCCCCTCCATCAATGTGAGTTTAAAACTCATCTCAGACTCAGCTGCAGTGAGCTTGTATATCACTGAATGGCACAACAGAGCACAGACTGGATGGGACACCGCCATGTTGTTCTTGCCTATCCATATGAGACTGAGATCGGTTCCCTGGGAGAGAACTAGCGGGCTAGCTGAGGATGCTATTTTTAGCCGTCTGCAACAGGGCCACTGAAGCTTCCTGACACACTTCACACACACACACACACAAACACACACACACATTGCTGCTGAGGAAGCATCAGATCTCTATGTGTGTGTGTGTCACAGTCACAGATTAGATTCTTCAGTAGCTGATACAAAACTGATTAGGAACATTTCAACATTCAGCCACTGCTACAATTAAATATGAGCACACATGCACACACACATGCAATTAGACACATACACACACACACACACACACACACACACACACACATACACATTGTTCATTGCCTGGAGTTCTGACAGTCACTTTACACAAGTCCGATCTGACAGGCTTCACTCCCACTCAACCAAACTAGCACATGGTAACACACACACACACACACACACACACACACACACACACACACACACACACACACACAGTACAGCAGATATCCCTACTGAGTGAGAGGTCCCACCGCCCTCATGTGGTGAAATATTTCACACTGAAGATGAAGTGTTAGGATAACAGCTCTCTATTTTCACTGACTGTGTCTGGCATCCTTTTCTGCCAACATGTACACATATACACACACACACACAAACAAAAATACACACACACACACACACACACACACAAACATACACACACACAAACAAACACACACGGGAAGACGAAGGGAGACAGGACGGTGTATCACACACACAGGAAAAGCTCATTCTTAGTAAGAGAAAGGGAGATTTTGATCATTACACCAACAACACACACACACACACACACACACACACACAACACATACATACAGACACACACACATACACACAAGCTGACGTCAAATTTGGGAATTTGGGATCTCCCATGGGCATGTGCATGGGCTTAAACAAGAGGATCTCCTGCTAAATGCTGGTGTGTGTGTGTGTTTATGTGTGTGTATGCATGTGCGCATGGGTGTGTGTGCATGTTTGTGTGTGTGCGTGTAACAGACAGAAAGAGAGAGGCAGAGAGAGAGAGAGAGACTGTGTTTGTGTGTCTGCATGTATGTGTTTGTGTGTGTGTGAGAGAGAGAAAGAGAGAGGCAGAGAGAGAGAGAGAGACTGTGTGTGTGTGTGTGTGTGTGTGTGTGTGTTTGAGAGGGAGGTGAGAAAGGAAAAAAGACAGAAAAGGAGCTTTCTTCTCTTTCTCACCCCCCCCCCGCTCAGAGTCACCTCACATGTCCCTGCAAATCCTCAACGCGCTGCTCTGCCAATATGCTTGGTTACATCAATGTGTACACACACACACACACACACACACACACACATTGTGTGCTGTGCTGTGCAAAGTGACAGAGGTGGTGACGACTAAATCTAGAGTGTTCTTCAAAAGTGTATTCCACTGCGAGCTAAATGATCGATGATTCAAAGTCTGTGTGCGTCTGTGTCTGTGTGTGTGTGTGTGTGTGTGTGTCTGTCTGACACTGGTCGCTAATTAACTGATAACGTCAGTCACACTCCAGTGAATCTCACTCTCTTCCTGTCATCATCAGAAGGCAATGAGGGAGAATAAGGAAGGAAGGACAGTGTATGCAGAGAGGGAGAGAGAGAGAGAGAGAGAGAGAGAGAAATCTATAGAGAATAAAAGGGTGGGGATGGGGAAGATCATGGTTGCCTAAAAAGCATAGAACATTTAGTCTCTCTACGATAGCCGAGGTTGTAACAGAGGTGCACTTTCTTCTTCACAGTGAGAAGTACAGAAGTATTAGGAGCCTTTGCTCCAACACTCCAAGCACTGAGGGAGGACTGAACGAATGGTCTGTCAGGACAGGGATAAATTGCAGCTATTGTGTCTTTGCGTATGTGTGTGTGTGTGTGTGTGTGTGTGTGTGTTGGGAGGTAGGATAGTAAGGATTAATTAAGTTCTTTTGTTCTTACCCGGGAGCACGCAGTCTCTTTCAGGATAGGATCTATCTTTGGGATATTTCAGTCCCAGAATAGCCTGCGTGTTTGTGTGTGCAGGTGCAAGTGTGTGTTTGTGCGCACGTGTGTGCCTGCTTGTCTGATTTTGTTTGCATATATGCTTGTGTGTGTGTGTGTGTGTGTGTGCTAGACATGGTATTTGATATACATTTTATTTGCTGGCATATGTGTGAATGTGTGATTCTCCAGCCTCCTACTATTGGCTAAGCACACGTACACACTGACACACAATGCCAGAAAGATTGAATGAACTGTAAGCAACCAGGATTAGTGACTTGCGTGCCAACATACCAACTTACTCGCCATCCGTCCCTCTACTCTTCTCCAGTCTCTCTCGCCCTCTTTCTCTCTCACCACTTCCTCTCTCAGAGCTCACAGTCTTTATTATGATGATAGTCTGATCTGATAAGCTGACTGGACGGATTTAGACTGATGCCGTCAGGCAGAGAAAGGGTGGAGGGCAGGGGTGAGCATGTGTGTGTGTGCGTGTGTATGTGATATGTGTGTGTGTGGGGGACAAAGGTTAGTGTGTCTGTGGGGTACTTGTAAGGGGGATGGGTGGCATCTCTCTCTCTCTCTGCCCCTAGGTGCAATCCATACGACGGCCACACCAGTCCAATGTTACATTGACCTTTCCCATAGAATCACACAGAGGATGGGTGGAGATGAGGGATAAAACAGCAGAGAGATGGACATTGACAAACATTGAGATTGACAAAAAAGTGTGTGTGTGTGTGTGTGTGTGTGTGTGTGTACATAACATAACGTTTTGGCGCCAACCTTTCTTTCCATTATGTGAATACAAAGTCAAAGTCAAAAGTCAAAGTCAGCTTTACTGTCAATTCTTCACATGTACAAGACATACGAGGAATCAAAGTGATGTTTATCACTATCCCATGCTTAAACAAAGACAGACATTGAACATTGAACATTTAGGACAACATGGCTATGGGATATTTCAGTCCACAACATATAGGTAAAACATTGCATTAAAGAGTTAAAACTATAGGTAAAAACAGGTACACTTCTGTCTACCATCATTGTATGTGTAAGAGTACTGTAACCCCCCCATCCCCCTCCTTGCTGTTGCCCTGGATTTGTATTCCCACCCTTTTGGTACCTGTTAGTTTGTTCATTTGGTTTTTCATTAATAACTCCCTACCCTTTTGCCAGAGAAAGAGCAAGCTCCATTTGATGATCTGCAAAATGATTGTTCTTTCTTAGAGACTATGCAAAAACATTACACACACACACACACACACACACACACACACACACAGCATTCACTGACTCATCAGTGACCAATCCCATTTCTCCTAGCATTCCCAGAGAGTGTCTGATTCTGGACCAGTGTCCACAGTGACACATGCATGACTCACACACACACACACACACACACACACACACACACACACACACACACACACACACACACACACACACACACAAAGAGATAGTTATTTGAGGTTTCCCCAGCAGTTCAGTTGCGTTTGCAGACTGCTGACCCAGGCAGGGTGCATTCTGGTGCATTTCCTCAAAATGTCATGGGAAGGTGCATGAGGTGGAACCCAGTGAATACTGGAACTGATCCAAATAACTGGGCAGCTCCCACTTCATGACCAAAGGTACATACCCATTAGTATTCTGACACAGTAAATGGCGAATATGGGAGTATGCAGCAGTATACATCTTTGACTTCACTTTCACTCCGCCTTCATGGTTATCTGCGAGATTAGTTAAAGGGGACATAGAATGGATGAACTGAGTATTGTACCTTGTTCTCTGATGTTAAAATAGAATATATCCAACTTTAACCGATCAAAAACAAGGCAACCACAATTGAACTACAATTGCTTTGTGCTATATTGCATCACATGCAGGCTTTGTTCTGATTCGCCCATGTTTTAGAGGCTATTTTGAAGTTCAAGATTTACATATGAAGGAGGGTATAACCATGCCTCATGTTTCTAATGGCTGTCTGGCTATGCACAATCTCTCCTAATTCATCAAAATGGTTTTCCATTCTATGTTTCCTCTAAGTTAAGACCCAGCATAAAGAGAATTATTGTGCCCCAGTACTTGCTCAGTTGTATGCTTGAGCTGTATGACTTGAAAGGAGAAAGAAACCAGCATTCAGAACATTTTGTTAGAACAAGTGTTATGTGAAGTGAAGCATAGGAATAACAGCTTCACTGGAGGTTTTCATCCACCATGTGTGACCAGTCCTTTCCAGCCAATCATCTACCATCTTCTATCTACCATCTCGTCTTTTCTCAAAGTTCTTCCTCTCCTCCACTCTTGTAAGAAAGAGGAACCCATGGGTCACTTGAACCAAGAGGATGTTTCATTCATTCGTATGGGTTCAGTTCTATATTCTATTCATATACATGGAAATATTAAATATGAAATATTTACATACATATTATACATCCAGTTAAATTCTATTCTATATCAGTTCTATATTGAAAGCCCTTTTGCCAAGTGGCCACTTGTAGCCTACTCATCAGCCCAGCCAGAGTGTGGGCCCGTGGCCAGGCCAGACTGGTCCATGCCAGTGCAATGGCCATAGCCATTCAGCCCCCTGTCAGCCGCAGACAGCAGCACAATGGCCACCAGTGAGGTCAGCGTTAGCAAGTGTAGCCAGCCAGCGGTGATGGTTGCTGGGAAAAAGTCGCTATGATAATATCCTAGTGACAGTGCCAAAAGAGGGACCGAGAGGGAGAGGATTTTGTTTTTGGGGGTGCTGCAAAAAGCAAGAGAGTGTGCATGTGGGAGTGTATGTATGTGTATATATTTGTTTGTGTGTGTGTGTGTGTGTGCGTGTGTGCGTGTGGGGAGAAACAGAAAGCTACGTGAAGTTGAACTTTTTGAGAGATGTTCTAGGAGACAGACTGAAGGGGGATAAAAATACAGTTCAAAGGCAGACTGTTTACCATGACATGACAGAAGAAATTCAAAGAATCAGAGAGAGAGAGAGACAGACAGAGAGAGAGAGAGAGAGTTCTTTTTTCTTTGTAGAGACTTTGTAGGCTTCTTCTGGTGGTGGTGGTGGTTGGGGGTGGGTCAACCAGAGTTCACACCAACAACTTATAATCCCAGGCCTTGGGGGTAACAACAAAATAAGCCATATCAGGGAAGAGCTCAGTGCACAACAGCATTCGGTTGTTCTGCTACAGTACATCCTATGGCTTGGGATATTCCCTCAGGAGTACATGACCAGCACACTGAATAGGCATGTCCTTTTCTCTCTGTCCATCTGTCTGCCTGTATACATGTGTACACAAAGAAACATACATTTATGTATGTATGGGTATGAGTATTATAATACAACAACAAATGTAATAATGCATATATTTGTGCTTTGTGCAACTGCAGTGCAATCCATTATGGATTTGTCTGTGGGAAGAAAACCCTACACAATCAGCCTGCTTACTGCATTTACAACTGCATCCATTGACTTATTGGCAGGGTATAGATTTTGCAGACAGCAGTCAATGGTATTTACCAGATGAGCCCCAGAATACACACGCACACACACACACACTCACACTCACACTGGTGCAAACGATACAAAAGCGTAAACACCCAGAGACCCAAACCCTTTGACACGAGCTTGCAAACAGATTACACACACACACACACACATATGAACACGCTACATTTGTGAACAGTGTGTGGCCATGTTAGCAGGGAGTATCAAAACCAAAGAAGCAGATGAGAAGAATTGTGAATGTGAATGTGAATCTTATGAGATGTGATATGTCATAGTGTGTGTGTGTGTGTGTGTGTGTGTTTTTATGGTGTGATTTGTAACCATCAATCATTACATCTGGATCAAAAACTCACCACATATGAGGGAGCAAAGAACTCTCTAAAGTCAGAACACGTAACATCCAATCATGAGGAAAAAAATTAACCATTCAAAAATAAACACACATACGCAGACACACACCTTGAGTTGTAACAATGAGATGATGGAATTAAACACTTTCTCAAACACACACGCACACACACACACATACAACAGCTGCAGAAGCTGTCATTACATGACCAGTGGCACTCCAGTAAGCCCAGTAGTGATTCATCACAACACGGTTGATGATAGACAGTGAAGATAAGGATACAGTCTAGCACACTGTGGCTCTTATCAGCCAAAGCTATGGCACAATGCAAACAAAAATAGTACATAAAGTTCAGTTACTATACTTTGCAGACCTGACCATCTTACTGTGAAGACTTTAAAATGAAGACATTCCGACAATTTAGGGCGGTTTTTATTATTTGTTAATTTTAAAGAGTCCTCTCAGAATTTTTGGAAGTGGAAAACAGCCGGTGGACTCCTCCTGAGGGACTTGGCACTCCTAGGTCATGGTGGTGCACGCCGTCCGCTTTGCAAAGCTGATCTTCCTCCAGAACTTCCTCCATGTGGTGAGCTTAGAGGCCTCCTGGGTGCTTCGCAGGGAAGTGGGAGTCCCAGGAGCAGTGGAGCTGCCAGTTGTGTTGGAGGTCTCAAAATGTAACGACAGCGTCTTTTCATACACCAACTGGTCACCATGGTTTGAGAGGATTCTTAATACCAGGGTCTGGGAACGGTCTGTAGGGGCATCAGTCTGCACTGTGAGGCCGGAGGAATACTTCTCTACTCCAAGAGCAGGGGTCAGCAGACCTTGACCCTGACCACAAATAGTGGAATTTCCTAAATTATAGAGGCCCCCTTGAACAAATATTGATGAAATTTGACATGCCCTGGACATTGTCATAGGGATTCTTCACATCAAATGTCACACATTTAACATGTTCTTATGACAAGATACTGGCAACTGAAGTGCCCAGTTTTTGAATTTTTATTTCTCATTTGGAGACACTATACCACAAATTGTTATGGCCTTGTTTGATGCTCCTTTGTGAGACATAGGCCTACTACAAGAATTTTCAGTCTTGGACACAATGGCTGAGGTGTAATTTCATGAAAACTCTGTTATGCCTACCAACGTTCCAGGTGGAGCAGGAGGTAAAAGGACCAAAATAGCTTACGCACAATGACCCCAGATGGACTACATGCCAACTGACTCTGTGTTTTGGTGTCCTGTATATCTTTGACTGAAATTTGCGTACTAAAAAATGTCTGATTTCAGCATTTAAGCTTCTAAATAGGTGGCACTACAGCACAAATGTGTGGCTGAGGGCTGATTTGATGGCCATTCCTGAGACCCATATAAAATTTTCTCGATGTACACTACAGTTCCCAAGTGATTCCATGAAAACTGTGTCTAGCCAATCTTTATCTGCACTGTAGAAAACCTCAAATGAGTTAAATGAACGTTACAAGTCTCTTAAGTAACTCATTTGAGGCAGCACGTTTCCAGTCATTTCCAGTAAAAAGTAAGCTTTTCAGAGCTGAGGACTTAAAACACTTTTTCAGTTTTGTAGGAGTCTTGTTTGCTATGTTGAACACCATCTTTGGCCCAGTCCTACTTCAGACGTCCCCACCTCCAGCAGCTACATGAGCTCTCCAGCCAATGGCCATTGTAGCAGCGTGGGTCTCAGGGCCAGAGCTTCTCTGCAGCGTTCCAAACATGACATGAAAACCAGCCAAGCGTAGCTAGTCTACGCATCTGTCCAGCCCGACAATCTCGCTGCCCAGCTGTCCTCACTAGCCTCTGGCGCTCTCTCTCTCTGTATGTGTGTGTGTGTGTGTGTGTGTGTGTGAACTGTTTTGGTCAAAGCAGAGAAGCACGTTGTGAGTGTTTATCTTTCTTATAATGAGAGACATTACAGTGAAAGTAATGTAGTAATAACACTAAAAAGGAGGCAAGGAGAAAGAGAGAGAAAGTCAGAGCAATATTGAGAGGCAGAAAGAGAGAAAGAGAGTGAGAGAACTGCAGCTGTCCCTGGGCTTTGAATGTTCTTTATAATCTAGTGAACCAGAGGCAAGCCCAAGAACAAAGCGCGCAAGAGACAAACCCATTAGAAATCCCCCACATAACTAGCTACAGTCTCATATGCACACTCCTATAAACACAAATACACACACACACACACACACACACACTTGCGTGTACACAGAGACAGACACACACACATGCAAATGATATGCATGCATAATCTCACAACCTTCATCTTTGTGATATTAGTTTGACCTAAATCTTGCGAAACCTCCTCTTCTCTTTTGTTGCGCAAGCACATGGTGTGGTCCTAGAATTACCTCACAGGCCACACACACACGCACACACACGCACACAAACACACACACACACACACACAGAGCCAAGAGTCTTGACACAGTCTTGTTTCTACTGCCAACAGCGGTCTGAATGCAGGACGAGGACAAACAAGAGAAAAGCCCAACAAATAATCAGACAAAACCACACGCTCACATGCACACACACACACACACACACACATACACATTACATGTAGTACTGTATCAAGGACCCAATGCACTTTACAGCGACTAACACCACCAATGTGTACTACACAGATTCCTGTTTGCTTACGCACACAAACGCATACACACACACATACAGATTCCTGTCTGAACACACATACAACCCCCCCCACACACACACACACACAGACCCACACACACACACACACACAGC
>PYXC01002151.1:305000-307500 GCA_015244755.2 Tenualosa ilisha | reverse complement strand
ACACACACACACACACACACACACACACACACACACACAGAAACTGTCCTGCAAAATGGGTTCAAATGCATTTTCAGTGTGCAGGAGTGGTAGCGGAAACAGGACCTTGGGATTGTTTCCAGCCCTGACACAGCTTTCTGCTTTTTAGCTTGCCAGCCCCCATTGCACACTCTCTCTCACACACACACACCCACCCACACACACCCACACACACACACACACACACACACACACACACACACACACTGACAGTATGCAGTTACAAAACACAAATTCAAACCTACACACATGAGCACCAACAACATACCATATGAAAAAAACTACAAGGCACACATTTTCCTACACTGACATATGCATGGACACGCACACACACACACACACACACACGCACACACACACACTGGCTCCTCTGCTTTTCCCATTACCTTAGCTAACCTCCAGAGGGCTGAGTGCTCAGAAAGAAGGGAATGGTGGGACTCATCTCCCTATAATTTAGAAAAGAGAGTGTGTGTGTGTGTGTGTGTGTGTGTGTGTGTGTGTGTGTGTGCACGCCTTAGGAGGAAGTTAAAGGAAACGTAACATAAGAAGCCTTTTAGCAGTTAGTATATGCACAGTATGCATGCATGTATTTATGCCAGATTATATAATGCTATAGAAGAGTCTGATATATCATATGCACCAGGCTGGCAGATCCCAGCTTAGTCACAGCCAGCACCACACTTCAGGTGTGGCTTCTTATTCAGACACTTCAGGTATAAACACGCACACACGCACACACACACGGCCTAAACACACTGACAATGACAATTACAATGTCACACAAAAGACTGACACACACCCAGCAACACCCACCCTCTTGTGAAATGCAAACACACACACACACACACACACACACACACACACACAATATGTACACTGTGTGCCAACCTCAGCCTGCATTAGGCCCCAGGCCAAGTAAGTCCCTGTATTTCCTTTAGAGATTCCTCACTGAGTATCTGCATGCATTTTGTCGGTACTTGATCTTGTATATCTTGGTGAAAGGTGTTGCTAATACAGGGTATTACAAGACAATAATGTAACTTTAACTCCAACTTTGTAACTCCAATGCAATGCTGTGATGCACCTGAACTTCAAAGTAAACTACTACACACTCCAAGCAGGTGTGAGCAGGCAAACTCTTCCGCTCGGTAGCCAAACATAAATAAGTTGGTATTACATAAAGCACTTTGGAGCTCTTCTCAAAGTCTCAAAGACCAACCAACCATGAGAAACACTTTCAGATCTTTCTCCACCTTGTCGTTAAATATTACTGATATCTCTTCACTGTTCTTTAATCAGCTTTCTTTATTCCCTTTTATCTCGTTGTGCTGAGATCATCTCTGTCAGGAAGAGCTTGCTGTGGTGTGTCCAAACTAAGTGTTCAAAACTGTGCTAAATATGGTAGCAAAGATGCAATATGGAGGGAATCTTAAAAAACGATTTTAAGATGAAAAGATGGTTAGATAAACACACACACACATACACACACACACACACACACACACACACACACACACAATGGAACACAGACACAGACAAAAGATGGCTAAGTAAGAGGACCAAGATGACAGGTGTAGATGATGCCGTATGATCAGGGCCAGGAAATAAATAAATAAACAAATGAACAAATGCTTCAGCTCATCCACTCTCAAAGCAAGAATGTTCCGGAAACTTCCAAAACACATCTTGTCTGACCAAACTCCATTACCGCTCAAGACATCAAAGCACCAAATAACTGCAGCAAGCTGGCAGTGTGGAGGAACAGGATATCACAATGGACATGGTGCTCATATTGCTTAGGAGCATCCATCCAACTTATCCATTACTGTAAGTAAGTTAAGCATTAAGTGTATACAATCCAAAAAGCCTCTGCAAATGGCAAACAGTCTGTTCGTTTAAAGGATTTTGGAAAAAAAAAAAAAAATCTAGTCGATATAACAGTAGCTAGACTTGTGTAAACGTACAGAGTGGATTTGACCAAGCCATAAACAATGTTGGTGCAATGCAAAGTGTAAAGTGAGTTTTTTGTTTTGTTAAGAGTTTTGTTTTGTTAAAGAGGTTTGTTTTGTTGTTGTTGTTGGCTAGGAGTAGTAATGTTTCGTTCAAGGGGTACTGTATGACCTTGTGCTTCGCTGAATGTGTATGGCTTCATGCTCCTGTCGAAGTGTATGGCTTGCAGAAGAAAGAACCACTATGAATGTGAGACAGAACAGGTGGGAGGTGTTGTGTGTCATGGGAATGACTGTGAAGTATTGAATATGTCCTTTGTAAGTCTTATGTGTGTAAGTGTGTGTGTGTGTGTGTTTAGGTGTAGGTCGCTTTTAACAGGTCACCCGGTGGCATTAAAAATAGGTAGACTCCAGTCGTGATCAGTGCAGTCTTGTTGTATCAGCTAATCATTAATTACTCTACCCATAGTGCACTGGGGGACTGAATCCTGCTATACCTCATTACCTAACAA
>PYXC01002151.1:235000-302500 GCA_015244755.2 Tenualosa ilisha | reverse complement strand
TCTCTCTCTCTCTCACACACACACACACACACACACACACACACACACACAGCACTTCCACTAATGCCCTAAAGTGTATGTGTGAGTTTGTGTTTGTGTGCACATGTGTGTGTGTTCTTAGTCTATGTCTAAATGGTCCAACCACATCATTCTGGTCTTCTTGGCCTTCTTTTTCCTTTACCTTCTGACTATTACACACCAGAACTGTAAATGAAACAGCTTTAAGAGGCCAAACACTCAATCAAAGGCAGAAGGAGGACTGATGGACTGACGCACTCTCATGCTGATATAATGATGAATGGGAAGCAAGCGTGGACTCCCCTCTACTCTCTCTGTGGGTGTGGGGACAAGAGACATGTCCCATATGCCTTTATGCCTTGTCCCAGTCAGGACTGCTGAGGAGGCAGACAGAACAGCAGCAGAGGAGCATCACTCTCCCATCACGCTCTCCAACTGACCTCCAACTCTCCATCATGGACTTCACTCTTGCTTGTCCTGCTTCTTCTACATTGCACAGTGTGGGTGATGGTGACACTAGAGTTACAGGTGCAATCTAACAACTGGAGGTTTGCAGCTTCGAGACCAGCTCCTCCTGACCCTCTCAAAGTGTATTTCAAGACACTGAACCCCAAGTTGCTCCTGGTGAGCTGGTTGGCACCTTGCATGACAGCCTCCAGCATTGGTGTGTATGACTGGATAAATGTGAGGCATGATATTGTGAAGCGGAGGAGGAGTATGGCGTAAAATAGCACTATTTAAATGCAGTCTGGTCCATTTACCATTATGGCTATACGCGCTTTGTCCTGAAATTCATTGTATATACAGTGTATTGTCTATATTGTATGTTGCTGCTGTTTGGACCCACAAACCCAGGAGGTGCAAAATCTCCTTATATGCTACAGAAACAGGATGACATTTTTTTCTCATCAACCCTCTGTTCAGCTCAATCAAGACTTTGGAACATTTGGACAATTTAGAAGACATCTTGATATACAGTATGTGGTGCCTGGTGATCTTTGGGTGGATCTGAAAGTCTACAAAAAGACATGCACCACATGTGATTATAGGCGTGAACTTTGATATTTCAACCAACAATGTTTGGCCCCTCGAGTAAGAACACAGACCTCAGCTAGAAGCACCAAGCTGACTCTACCTCTCTCTATCTCTCTCTCTTTGGACGGAATCTCACTGCTGCTGTCACTGACAACAGTACTAAAGGGGATCACTGCCAAACAGGACTGACCTCACAGACACACTGACAAACACACACACAAATAACCAACACACACACATATGCTGTATAAATAAACAAATATACACACACATACACACACACACCTCTGTTTATCTCTCTCTCTCTCTGGACTCAAACCAGAGCTACAAAAGCTATCCCCAATGCCCCAGTACTAGGGCAGGGCAGAGTTCCAGGATATGGTGTGTGTGTGTGTGTGTGTGTGTGTGTGTCAACAAGGGCCATGGACATGACAAAAGGAGAACAGGGGAGGGGAGGAAATAGTACTGTAATATTACTGAAGAGAAGAGTGGAGAAGAAAAAAGAAGAGAGTAGAAGAGAAGAGAAGGTAGGAGAAGAGAGATGTGTAATAAATATTAGGACTAGGAGGACCAGGGACCTACTGTAACTCATTCAGCTTTATGTTAACCACGATGGAGGCTGAGAAAGAGAAGGTAGGTTGTCAGGAAAAGTGGGAAAATGGGAAATGGACAGAGAGAAGAGAGTGAGAAGAAAAAAAATCAGGCTACCAAAACAGAAAAACCCACTTTAGCAGGCCTGTTAAAGTAGGTCACTGCTTTGTTAAGAATGCCAGAATGACTGCATGTAACGCAATGAAATGCATGCACACATACCTACACACACGCACACACACCACACACACACATACACACACACACGTGCAAAAGGTAAGAGTATAGTAAGTGACTGAGCTCTCAGTACTTAAATAGTAAGTAAATGGCAGATTTCTACCCCAACCAACATCATCTCCTTGGCTTTTCAAACAGTCCAGCGAAGCAGAAATTGACAGATGAAATCCTCAGAAGAAGAACAAAAGAAGATCAAAACAGTATGCCTACCCCAGTGGGAATAATGTGAAACTGGATTGCCTGAGTAACACATTTCTTGACACTGAGTGACCAATATGAGACAACTTGTATATCACAACTACCATAACATCCTGGAACAAGAACAGATTGACACAAAAATACAGCAAATCACAATTCCAAATTTTGTCCAAAACCTTTAGCTGGCTTTGATCATAGGTTACCAAACGTGTTGCTGGGGAAGCTTATGCACATTATTACGCAAATGTTGGAACTTGCTCCCGGGTGCCACTCAAAAGTAAATCTTCACAAACAAGTTAAAGCCTCCCAAACAATGTTTTTTTTGGTTTTTCTTTATGCTGTATGTATCAAAATGTGTCTCTCCTCCATATGTGTGTATATGTGTGTGTGTGTGTGGAGTGGGCTTAAATGCATAGAGGTTTTTTAGAGGCCACGTGGCAAAAAGTGTGTTCAGAAGTTAGCAAATGTGAGCATATTTGTATTTGGCATGTTACAAACACTTATGTTACCCTATCTCTCTATTTTTCCATGTATGTGTGTGTGTGTGTGTGTGTGTGTGTGTGTGTGTATTCTACGACAGCTACCATTTTCTCAAAATCTCTCAGTCTTCATCTCAACTCATTATTCACTCCCGTTCTGCACCATGTCAGCCTCCAGTCCTTCCGGAAGGTTCCGCAGCACAGTGAGACGACGTCTTTAAACTCACTCGCTCACACAGCCCAGCAAAGGTTGGCTATGCAATATTAACGAAGCCAGCTTCACAGACCCTCTGATCATGGGAGAAGAGCCTCTGCATCTCTCTCCATCTCTCCTCTTCTCTCTCTCCACCTCTCTCTCTCTCTGCATCCTTCCATCTCTGTCCAAGCTGTGCCTTTGTATTTCTTCACATTTTTATGTTCTTCGTTGCTCCCCATACTGTGTCCTGGTATCTCTCTATTTGAATCTCTGTGCATTTTCTGCATTACACTCACACTCCACCGACACACACTCACACACACAATCACTCTCTCTTTCTGTCTCTTACACACACACACACACACACACACACACACACACACACTTTCAGGCAACTCTTTCTGTCCTCAGCTTTTTGCACATTTCAGCACATCATAGGGACCAGTAGGAGGGAGAGAGAGAGAGAGAGAGAAAGAGAGAGAGATTTCTCTCCATTCTATCCATCTTTGTGCATCTCTCTCTGAGTCAGCATAATGATTGTAATGATTCTATACGGGTAGATCCAGTTCAAAATAAATGTGCATCATGATATTAAGCTGATGATGTTTGTGCTGCTAAAAGACACCCCTCTTAAGATTTTGCAGTGTGTGTGTGTGTGTGTGTGTAGTTTTTTATGCTTTTATCTGGCTGCTCATTTGTGGACTGATGGTGTGGAGTAGGAGACTTCAGAGAGGTGCCAAACAAAAGGGAGGCTGTGAAAAAAAGAAAAAGATCTCTTCCTGTTTCACATGGAAACTTTTTTTCTGGAGGTAGCTGTCGTTTTGTTTTCCTCTCTCTCCCTCTGTCTCTTTCCTCTTCTCAGGTTCATGGGGAGTCCATGAGCTAAAATAAGCACCACATGTGTGGGTTGACGGGGGTAGTGCATGAACAATTCAGAAATGCATCGGGTGTCTGTCAGCGCACCCCACTGTCACATGCCAAATGCATGCTCGAGTTACCTGTTTGTAACACACACCTGTGTTCAAGCCAGGCATGGCACTGATGAGTCTATCAGGTACAGTGAACCTAGGGAGACACTACTTGGATTGACCGTGTGTGATAAGGGTATTTATGAGGAAGAGGGGAACTGGAGCCAAAGAACAAGGGATTCTGTGTGTCAGACAGTTTTAGATAACACAAATAATTACATGACATTCACAGATTTGGAATAAATCTAATGCATAACTGATTTACTGGGCCATGGCTCAGTGTGGGGTGGCCACTAACTATCTCATTGCACTGTTAAAAAAGTCTATCTATCTGTTACTCTATAATACACTGGAAAATAACCCAAATTATAAGCCAAGATTTGTATTCTTGGAGAAGACAATGGGCAGCATATGTCCCTCTACTATTATTAGAAACATCCAGAACACAACTTGCTAACTAACCTGCACCTAATGGATGCTTAAACTTACACAGTGCACACCACACATACCACACTCATATTTCCCCAGTGGGACAATATAACACTGTCACATTTCAAACACCTAGAATAAACTATGACATGCAATAAATAAATTCAATCAATTTAAACAGCAGTTAGACAGTCAGGAATAGGAAGTTCAGTGGCAGTATGATTGTGGTTGTAAAGCACAGAGCTCTTATACTGGTCAACAGAAGAAGGATGTCACTGTATTATAATTATCAAATCTCCAATGACACAGTTAATTTGACTTAAAATATGCCTGGCCTCTTTCTGGTCTCCCAACGTCTCATGGGTATTGTATTCTTAATGAGCCACTCACATGAACACTTCTTTATGCCCTTCTCAACCACACACTGTTGAGACGGTGGTAAAAAAAAATATTAATGATTTTTCAAGGAAATATCAGTAATAGTAAGCACTCAAATTGCTCGTCTGTTGTAGTAAGATGCCCCAGTTACACATTGTCATTTCAACAATGTGCCTAAATCCAGTACAAGAGTGCCTTGCTGCACAACAACAATGAAGCTATTGTCACTGAAAGTGTGGTGTGTGTGTGTGTGTGTGTGTGTGTGTGTGTGTGTGTGTGTGTGTGTGTTGGTGGTGGGGGAACGGTCTAACCCCCAGTCCAATTATTATGCATTAGGATGGAGAATGGAGTGTGTGCCGCCTGGCGTACCCAGCTGTGGCACGGCCAGATGCAATACAGACACTGACACCAGGCTCCCTGACGAGGGGCCGGGTGAAGGAACATGGCCGCCCTGTGGGAAGCTTCCTTGGCTCCAGCTCATTTCTGCAGGTAATCGAGCGGCTCCGGCGAAGGCTGCAGTCGGCGCAGAGGCGGGGGGGGGCCAATGGTCCTGTTCCTTTATCTCATGATAATAACTCAAATCCAGCGCTCACACTTACACTCGACCTCAATTCAACTCCAATTCAACTGATTCCATCCAAGAGCTTTTTTGCCATGGCAGATTGTTTATTATTTATTGATGTTTGAATGCTCTTGCCAAAGCATAGGAAAAATGGTGGGAATCTAAACCACATCTAAATATATGAAGAATATTGAATCATAAAACATATGTATGTGGTTAAAACATACAGACATGGACACACAGGAATATACACACATACACAGACACACACACCTAGGTTAATGGGTCAGCCTAAGGTCACCTTCATTTGTTACATCACCAAAGCCAACCACCAGACATTCGTAGAATGGAGACAAATCTGACCCTGATCTTGGCTGTGTGTGATGTGACGGCACATGTAAAAGGTTATGGCGCTTCACAGCTTGAGGGGAGAAACCCAGAAACGTCATCCAGAAAGCCGAGCGGAGTGATGAAACTGAGGTGCAATGGGGACTCATAGCTCTTCCTGTGGGGAGGCATGGTGACGGCAGCCAGGGGAAATATTTAACATGAGTTTACTTCACAGCAGGCTGCAGAGGCAGCAGTAGAGTCAGCTCCTCTAGAGACCAGAATGGACTGGGGGGAGATTCCAAGTTAACCAAATCCATTATAATCTATTTAATAACCACCATTTTCCTCATGCATCTATCTATCTATCCATCTATCTAGCTCACCACCTATATTCAATTACTTCTTCATTTTCACTGCAGCTGTTTCCCAAACAGACAACGACAACATATGTGTTGCCACAGACCAGATAGGAGAGATATTGACTAGATGGTTTGTGTTTTGTTGCACATCAGTGTGTATGTAACATAAGCCTATGGACAGTATATGGACAATCTCAAGAACAGAGTCAAGAAGTCAATACCACTATGAGGCACAGAGAACACAGAGGGGGATGATAAACAGCTGGGATTCTGAGAGAGAGACGGAAACAGGAGAGAGAGACAGCGAGAGAGAGAGAGAGAAAAGAGGCGAGTGAGGTCATGAAAGATAGACGGGCAGAGGTTGAAAAGATTAAATGAAAATAAAGCATGTAAGGTATAAAGCCAAGAGAACGTGCATCATGTCTTTGAGACACATCTTTGCGACACCTCGTCCTACAGTGAGCTGGACAGACTAACCTGCTCTATCATGAAGCAGAAGGATTAATGACATTGAGCAGGCAAAAGCATTAGCATAAAGCTTGGTGTAATGGCTCCCTACGAGTCATAATGCTCACAAGGATAGAAGATTGCTTATTTCTGCACCCAGCCCCTGGGCAGCCGCACTCAAGCATACGCAATGCTGCACATCACTGCAGATTCAGAAGCTATGCTACGCTCGGCAACGCTTCCTAGCTGACAATGGCAGCCTTCTGCATGGCTAGCCACAGAGTAGCATTTTAGCGCTAAGCAGCTGGGGGAGAAGACAGAAGGGGTTACACAACCTACAGCATAAAATATAGACTCAAGCATCTAAAGAAATAACCAGTCTGGTGTGATGGGTCTGGGTAACAGTCATATCTTCCTGAATCCACACAGTAATGTAAAAGACATCGGCATTAGTCCACACACGCATGATGATGCTAACTGCATTTTAGCTACAAACTAATTCGGTCCCTAAATAAACAATAAAATCTCTTGCAGACTGATGCCTTCTTAGTGCAATCAAGATTTATTTAGTTAATAATGCGTGTGTTAATGATGCATGGCTGATACAAACAATAATAAAGAAGTCAAGTGTTTTCTGTTCTTTTTGTCACATCATGCACAGGTCTAGAATCAGTCAGGCTTCATGGCTTCTCCTCCCACTGTGCCATCTGTTCTGCTCTCAGACTCACTCATACCACAGCACCTCGGAGCCATCTCCACCCTCACAAACACACACACTCTCTCTCTCTTTTTGATGTTTTCTTCCCTGAGCTAGAGACTCAGCAATACAGTCAACAATGTACACTCAGGGGAGGTGAGAGAAAGACATGCAGAAGAGAGGTGGAAATACAGGAACAGACACAAGGAGAGAAACAGAAATAGACAGATGAATAAATAGATAGATAGATAGATAGATAGATAGATAGATAGATAGATAGATAGATAGATAGATAGATAGAAAAGAGAGATGGAGAGAGAACAAGCTTCCAGTTCTGCTTTTCTCTCCTTTAACCCTGATAAGTGACAATTAAGGCCTTGTTATACATACATACAGAATGTATTGTTTTTAAAGTGCATAATCATGATCACTATCAGTTATCATTCATTCATTCATTTTCTTTCCTTATGCAATTACCCTCTCAAATTAACCTCTGACTACTGATAGCTCAAAGTCTAGTGACATGAAGTTATTAGACTGTGAAATGTTGGGATATCCCTGTGACTGCACAAACATGCTCATGTAACCTTGGACAAGCAGTCGCCCCTCTGTGGCCTTGACCCCTATTGGCCTAAAGCTTTAGCCTATGGCTTTAGCAGTGACAGACTAACCATGTCTAACTGATGCTATTTTACCACCATTTCCAGGAGTTATTGCCTTTTGTGTGGTTTCCTAATACCGTGACTATGTCCTTGTATTTTTGTGCCTCTTCCTCCCCTCATACACACACACACACACACATACACACACACACACACAGAGAGAGAGAGAGAGAGAGAGAGAGAGAGGGGAGAGAGAGAGAGAGATAGGACACACCTTTTCTCAAACTAACTTGAGTCCTCTGTGGTTATACATCTTTAAATATTCATAAACAGGAGCACCTGTATAACTGCTTCACTGCTGGAAAGGGATCTGGGGGAACAGGCCAACACAGAACAGTGAACAAAACAATGGGAAGGATTCCATAAATATTATAGAATCCAACAAAAAACAGGCCAAAATGTAACCCCCCCCCCCGTCCAAATGAGTTGCCTCTGGGTTCTGAAAATATTCTGAATTTCATATGTGCATTTTTTAAATTCATTGAAACCAGATGGAAATTAAAATCCTCCACAGCTGTATACACAATATATTTCTATAAATATATTCTATAAATAAATATATTTCTATAAATATATTGTATATTTCTACACTATAAATATATTGTGCATTTTACTCATCATGCTGAATTATTCTTGCTTCTGAACATGAAACAACAACTTACAACTGGACATCTAAAGTGGGAGGGGAGGTCCTAACTGAAGTCGTAGGCTCTATGGCCTGGCTGTGGGAATACTCTGAGTAAATGTTATATCATAGATGTGTGTGTATGTGTGTGTGTGTGAAGGGCATTTATTACCCGGGATGGATGAATAATGACTTGCAGAAAGGAAGGAACGCTGTGTGAGAGGAGAATGGGAAGGGTGAAATGCATTTCCCATTATAGACTGGGATCATTTTTCTCCCACACACTAGGAAGAATGGAGGTAATGTGACCATAATGAGATGGCCTTCTCTTTAAACCTCCCCATTTCTAATAGTCATCATAGGCATTATGTGAATATATGTGTATGACAAAGTGTGTGTGTGTGTGTGTGTGTGTTTGAGAAAGAGAAAGAGAAAGGGGGGGGTGGGCGTGGGAAAGTGAGAGCATTGTACTGTAATTAGGGATCGACCGATGTGTTTTTTCCAGAGCTGATACGATACTGATTACTATGAAATTGGGACGCCAATAACCGATATATACAACTGTCTGCAAAACCTGCAATGTCTGGAGTAAAGTGCTAATTCACATGAAATTAAAAATATTAAACACTGACACAAAAACTCAATTCAAGTGTCTGTCATTCCCCATGACAGAAAATTATTTTGGGCCTCCCAAACATTGATTATAATATTAAAATGTTCTCTAGGGCCCCCTATCAGTGCCAAGCCCTTGGAATCATCCTAACTTTTTTTTGTGATCAACAAATAACCTACACTTATTGACGTTAGCCGTCACGTTTGCTTGTGCTAAACAAGTCATTAGTCAAATGGAAACCGAAATGTAACTTTTCTGTAGGTTACTGTTCATGTAGAACTTACTGACACATTCACGTGTAGGCTAAACTACTCGCCATAACCAGCCAAATGATGAGGATTTTAAAATTAGGTTACGTTAATAAATGGTGAGACTGTTATGCTTTACAGTTTCAATGGGATGGGGTTACGGTTGTAGATTTTACACAAAAATTCTGTGGCTTCCTCACGTCAACTTGGTTTGCCTGGCTACACATGTGCAGTGAGGAATCTTTACTGGAGTAGCACGAGTAGTAGCATTAATAATGACTCTAAAGACATTGTAATACTGTGTTTTGCAACTTCCGTGTAGGGGCTCATGATTTATTGCAATGTCAACGACATAAGCTGCCTTACCTTCAAGAGATAACTCATGCTGCTGAGGATCAATCCCTACTTGCGTTGATATAGGAAGGAAAGTGAAACACAGCGATCCTAGAGGTAGCGTTCCAAACCCGAGAGCTATCCTACTGAAAATCCCATAGACCCAATTTTTTTTTTTTTTAATCCCACAAAACATGACATCGAACTTGACATCGTACATATCGGGATGTTCTACTACCTGTGAAAGTGGCAGGTGAAATTTCGCCTTAAAAAATCGAAACTGCACCCATCCAGTCAGAAATGGACTACACATGATTAGCATGTTCCTTGTTTATTAGCATAATTGGCTTGGACCATGGCTTTGGATATAAAGCACATCAACAACCTTTACCAACATTACCAACTGGTTCTGTGATACCTCTCCACCAATTCCTGTAACATAAAGGTTATAATCCCACAATAAACATCATTACCTTTCTTTACATAAAATGTTTGGCGAGTCTGTCAAATCGATGTTTTGACTAATAAGTGGAGGAGGCACTCAGACCACAACTTAACATGCATTACCTGCTTCCAGTGTAGTTCCCCACACCACGTTAAAAAAATCGAAACAATTAAAATTGGGGGAAAAAATTAAGTATGATAACCCTAATCAGAAGAGTTGCCAGACATATACATCACTTGGAAGCCACTGCCTTAAGCGTGAGTGTGAACCGAAATTTTTTGAAAAGACTTTCCCATTCATTTCGCCATAGAGGTTGGAATATTGCCAGCAGGGGGCGATGAGATTACTTTCCCTTCTTATAAACAGACTTTCAAAGGATTTAGCCTTCAGTGTTGATTGGCTGGATTTGTGGAGCTAAAAAATCAGATGGTGTGATGGGGGGACATTGCTCTAGACCTCTGAGTGGTGAATGCAGGCAGTGCCAGGCGTGTGAGGGACAAGGCAGTGCTTTAATAAGAAAAATGTATGTATCGGCATACCAGAGGAAAAAACTGTCAATGCAGATAACATAAAAATTTGTAATATCGGCGCTGATTATCAGTCAACCCCTAACTGTAGTAGTTATATTACTGTACATGTGCATATGTGTGTTTGTACTTATGCATCTACAGTACGGGCGTTTTAAGCCAAAGCAAATGTTTAAGAGACATACTCTCACACCATCCAATGGGAGGGCTCCAAACGCTCCAGATCACATTTCTTCAGCTGACAGCTTACAGTTCCCACTCCTCAGCTGCAGATCAAGAGAGTGCAGGAAACAGAGAGCACCCACGTGTGTGCACACTTTTTCTCCCTTAGTAATGGGATTCTGTTTTCTGATTGGCTGAGGTGGGAATTAGCTTTGTATAACTGGCTACCTTTGAAGTAGATCCGAGAAATTTGAATCACCATTCCATATCAATGCGCTTATGAATGGTAACCATAACAACCGTAGTAAAGTATTTCACGCTACACTTTTCCCCCTTAATGGTAGCTGTAATAGGTTAGTTTTTGTCGTTAATGCACATGATTCCTAAATATAAAGAAAGTTATAAATAAAATTATATCCTAAATAAAAACGTGAGATAACTGGAATAACGGCATTCGAGGTGACCAATTCTATGGAAATAATGACACAGTGGAGGCAACCCCACCTCGCTATTATTTCTATTGAACTAGTCACCTCGTTGCCTGTTATCCCTTACATAACTCACACCCTTCAAAACACATTCTACATTAAGGCATAGCTTACCTACAGCAACCAGGTTGCATCTTGTGCGGGTTCACCTCTTGCATTTATTTAGGGATGCCTTGTAACAAGAACAAATACATGTGTAATCGACATATCTACATGTATTTTTTAATTCTTGCAAATGAAAACTTTCATTGCGGGAGAACCCATTAGTTTTTCATTCATGTTTTCCTTTTTTTTATTATGTAACTGTTACTGTAGTAGCAAGATCAACTGTATCCCTTTATGCCTTAACCCAGCAATCCTACTGTAGGTCAGCTCTGGTTCTAAAAGCACTTCAAGTCATTATATTGAAATGATATGGATGGCTAAAAAGATACAGACAGACAGACATTTTGATTCATTGCCATAGTGATCTGGAGAGAGATGACCTGTTTGTTTTCCTAAGGGGTGTGAGTGGATTGGGCACTGTAATGTGTTTGGCTGTGCAATGACGTCCACTCACAGGAAAGGTGGTGGACAACGTTTGACGTCACTGTCTGGGTGGGGTGGGACCACCAGGCCTTCTGCATCATGGGATGCCATGCAGTAATACCCATTTGCTCACAAGACAAACATGCAGTACTCAGAGTCCCACCCATTCCCCTAACCCTCTCTCTTGCTGTTTGTATTTGTGTGTGTGTGTGTGTGTGTGTGTGTGTGTGTGGAGGGGTGTCCCTCCAAACACAATGAGATCAAGTGAGTGTAAAGTGAAGCTTTTAAAATACAGCTTATTCTGTAAAGAACAGAACACAGTAAGGAAAAGAAAAGAAAAGAAAAGAAAAGAAAAGAAAAGAAAAGAAAAGAACACAGCCTGGAGTCTAAATATGAATCATTTAACCAGGCTCAGTCTCCCAAGACACAGTTTGTAGAGAATAAAAACTTATCCTCTTTGAATCGGCACTGTCCCCCTATATCAGAGGCATTGTCACCACTAGAAACAGCTAAAAACCAAAAGCAGATGGGTGTGGCATCTTTTAGAAGCCCTGGGGAAAGGGTTGGGTGCGGGGGAGTTCTAGAACTGTCCTTAAGCGGCATTATGGAATCTTTTTTTCTCAGCATGTCATGTCGTCTCTCCAGCTCTTTACACAGGCTCTATAGATAGGGGTGTCTATGGTGGGAGATGTATGGGAATTTCTCACTAGAAATTCCAGGGCTGAGTAGCTAAAGCTGGCCCTTGTGTCCCAGGCTAGCAGCATTAGCGCCAGGAGGAGGTTAACCTCCTAATGTAAGTGAGATGCAATCCCAAAATGCTCTGCCTCACACCCTTTTATGTTACTGGAGCTAACCATTAGGTCTCTGTAATTGAATAAGACCAGGAAGATTATTATATCATATTCCCGTAGGCCTGGAGAGGAGAAAAAAAAACAAGGAATGGAGGGAGAGAGGAAGAAATACAGAAGTAGAGCATAAGGGAGATGGAGTGAAAGAGAGAGAAATAGAAGGAAAGAGAGAGACAAAACACTGATAAAGGATGAAAGAGACAGAGAGAGACAGAGAAGGAGGGGGAAAGAGAAAGAGTAAGAAAATGGGATGGGAAGTCCGGGAGGATGAAGGCATGATGGCTTTTAATCACTGTGGGAAAAAGCCCACTTTCGATTAAGTCACAATAAGTGTGTCAGTTCTCTCTTTCTCTCTCTTTGTGTGTGTGTGTGTGTGTGTGTGTGTGTGTATGTGTGTGTGTGTGAGAGAGAGAGAGAGAGAGAGAGAGAGAGTAATTGCACACGGGCCTGCTAGTGGAGCACTAGTCTATGTGGTTTACTAAATGACCCGACTAGGCTCTCTGAGAGTGAGAAAGACATAAGGAAAAGGACTGAGGAAGAAGCAAGAGAGAAAATGAGAAAAACAGAGAGAGAGAGAGAGAGAGAGAGAGAGAGATTGAGGAGAGAAAATGAGAAAGACACACATACATACATCCACTGTAAGAGGGATGAACAGAGGTGAGGAGAGGAAAGACGTGTGTGTGTGAGAGAGAGAGCGAGTGGTGAAGAGAGAGAAAAGAAATAGTTGGCCTTTAAATGTCTTAAGTGTTCTTCTATATTTACACTGGCTGCATGAATGAAGAGAACAGAGAGAAAGAGAGAGAGAGAGAGAGAGAGAGAGAGAGAGAGAACTGCTGAGGTGAAGGTTGGGTGGGGGTGGGGTACAGTAGAATGTGTGCACTGTAAATGTGCACCACTGGGATTTGTGCAAGCTACCAAGTTTATGTGAATTCACATTTAGTGTGTGTGTGTGTGTGTTTGTGTGTTTTGTGTGTTTGCATGAACATTTATGTATTATTTGCTTGTGCAGGGGATATATACAGTAGGGTATGTACTATGGGTATGTATATGGGAGTAGGTAATATAAAATCAAATCAAACACACACACACACACAAGAACCTGACCACAACCTCATCCAAGACACTCCAAGCTGGCTAATACAAGCATAGACAACTTACAACTTTGCAAACAATGCTGGAAATCACACACACACACACACACACACACACACAGTGCTGGCAGTTTAAAGACAAATAACACATCCAACACATTTCACCATCCACTTCCAGTGGATAATACTGCTGCCCTGCAATTTATGTCCCTAATGGCGTCCAGGGATGGAGATTAATCAAACAGGCAGAGACCTGAACACACAGCTACCAGAACATTAATCACAAAGCATGCTAGTGTTTGGATTTCCATAGGAGACTAGCCATCTATCCAAGACATCTGGCCAAGCTTGTCAGCAAGAGATATTGACTATGTGCCGCTGTCTTACGACCCAGTGAGCAGGCCAAGCAAGGGTTGTGAAGAAGAACACTTACAAAGAAGATCTTAGCTCACAGTAAAATGGGAATGTTTGTCAGGATTTACATCTACATGTTCTAAAAGGAATACTAGGCTACACTGGACTGAATTATAGTTATTCCCTGTCGGTTGGGATCGTGGAACGATGGCACATGTGTATAATGACTTCAAGCCTCCAGTTTAATAAACCCGATAGGTCTTCAATGCCCTCGAAACTGCCCAGCTCCACTGGCTACCAGGGGAGATGCTACACAAATTAATGAGTGAAAGGGCTTGAAGGGTGTGTGTGCATTTCTATGTGTGAGTGTGTGTGTGAGAGAGAGAGAAAGATGTGTATGTGTGTGTGTGACTCATTCATCCTCCCTGGCTTTCTTAGAGTGCTGCTTTAGAGAGGGGTTGTTGGGGTGGGGGGGGCATTTGGCTGCGGGGCATTTAGCTGGGGGAATACCAGACTGCTTTTAGCCCAGCTAGGGGTAACTCTACCCCTGAAGGACACTGGCATGTGCCCATCTGTCTTGACAGAGTGAACAACGCAGCTACTAGTGGCTTTGAGATGCAAGGGATGCTGGGCGTGAAAATTCCGTAACATGCACTCTCTGTTACAGCACTATATAAAAACTGAATTGAACTGCACTGAATTAAGAAGGGGGTCTAAAATATAGTTCCTTTATCATGGCCCACTCTCTCCTGCTCCTCTCCTGCTGATGTCAGGATTTTAGACCTCTGAGCGGATACACTATACACATAAGTATCATACCACCGGCATTCACTAAAATGTTGGCACAAATTTTCATCGATCACAGTGTTTTGAAAACAATTTCCAAGTAGTTCCCAGAGACCTCTAATAACCTCTAATAATATCCCCAATTACTTGACAAAGAAATCAAAAATCAGAGATACAGGATTGAGGAAACAAAACGTTTAGCGTATCTGAAGGCATCTCCCAAATGGCAGTATGACATTTTGTGCCAAGACATGAAATTAACTCATTTGCCCCAGAAACACAAGAAGATTTTTGGTTTATTTTTAGTTTTCTGTCACATTTATACAAAACTCTTTCCTCTGTCCTCTTCCTGTCCTCTATGCAGGCTCATTCATTTTCATAAGCAATTATCCTAAAAACTCTTTCTGTTCACACAAAACCACCACCAAACCAAATCATGAATGGGGAATATATTACTATAAATAAATAAATAAATAACTAAATAAATAAATAAGCAAGCCTCAAGCTGCCAGGGATTACGCCAGCCACCCACCCCACTACAACTCTCTTAAATAAAGATGAGGGACCGCATGGTAGAGTCACAAATCTATCCAGCTTTACTAAGGATTAATAACATAAGCACATAATTTGGGATGCTTGTGTAAGAGACGGGGAGATGTTTAACTGGAATACAAATAGCTCAGAGCCAAACTACATCTTATCCAGTTGGGAGATTAGTCATTTAGGAAGTTGAATGGTTTAACACATACTGGCATTAAGGAGATTTACTTTCCTATGTGTGATTTTAAAAATGTTAATTCATATTTACTATACAGTAAAACAAAAGATTAAATGAAACACTTTTGTTTTTGCCAGTAGCAAAAAACTGTTTAGTGTACATCCTTCATGTACTTCATGACTGATGTAGTGGAGGCAGAGAGCTGTGATCCCACCCGGCCTTGAACCCGGGTTACCAGCGTGCCAACCTGCAACAGGGTGGTGGTAGCCTAGTAGTGGTTAAGGAACCTGGTTAAGGAGTGTGCCTGAAAAAGTAGCCTGAAAAAGTTGTGGGTTTAAATCCCCCTGAGCAAGGCACTTAACCCTAAATTGCTCTAAGGGAGACTGGCCCTGAACAATTGATAGTTGACAAAAATGTAAGTTGCTTTGGATAAAAGCATCTTTAAATGTAATGTAAATGTAACTTCACCATTAGGCCAAAGAGCTGTGCTCGTTGGTATAGCAGTCAGAGCGCATTCTCAACCGTAGCGATGGTGCTCAATCAAAGTGTTGTTTACTGGGTGTTCATACTTTGAAAAACAGCTTATAGAGTTGCTTTAGGAAGGCCAGCTGAGAGACACACTTAGTGTAGAGTTCAGGCATATGGCACCATGGACCCGTGGCCTACCACAGCGCCAGGCCATTGTCAGGTCAAAGCCCTCAGCTGTGGATGCCTGCTGGTGTCCCTCCCCAATGTTTGGCACTAATTGGCCTGGGTGTCTGTTCCTCCTCTGAGGGTGTGTGTGTGAGTGTGTGTATCCCATTACATAGAGAAATGCCACGCCTGGCTAGGTGAGGGCTTCAGGTTCCTTGCCAGCCAAGTGTCATAATTAAGTATGCACAGAAACAGTAACACACACACACAAACACACACACGCACACACAACACAGATATGCACAGACAAAGCCATAGATGTAGGCATAACATACACATAACCATACCCACAACATCAAAAGATAAGCACAATCCAATGAAGGAAGCAGTGCAGGAATATATAAGGACACTTCACTGCCGATTATTTACAGTCATGTTTCTTTAAGGGTTGGGTTTGAATCCCCCTGAGCAAGGCACTTAACCCTAATTTGCTCTAAGGGAGACTGGCCCTGAACAATTGATAGTTGACAAAAATGTAAGTTGCTTTGGATTAAAGCATCTTTAAATGTACTGTAAATGACAAGAGAAATGTAAAGAGACACACTTAGTGTAGAGTTCAGGCATATGGCACCATGGACCCGTGGCCTACCACAGTGCCAGGCTATTGCCAGGTCAAAGCCCTCAGCTGTGGATGCCTGCTGGTGTCCCTCCCCAATGTTTGGCACTAATTGGTCTGGGTGTCAGGACTCTCATGCAGGCAAGTCAAATGGAGGAGAGCCACAAACTGCCGATTTTCACAACCTAACAAGGAAATTCCTCCAAAAATGAGGGACAGCCCTGAGCTTGTGAAAGGCACAGTTGCTTACAGCAAACCCCTACAGCAGTCTAATGCAATTGAGTGATCCAGGAGACTGCCTGCTGCACATATGGCAGCTTTCAAGTCAAGAGAGCTTTCTGCCTGCCACACTTGCTGAGTGTGAGTGCAAAAAAAATGCTGTGTCATGGCTATCAGCCTCTGAAATGTCAGCAAACCTCCACTTAAGTATTTCACTATTCACCACACAGAGTCTGTTCTGCTAGTGAACAGAAAAGAAATGGTGAGTCAATGGTGAGTCAATAACGTTTGCATTGATCCATGTGGTAGTAAACAACCAGATATCATATGCAATAATGGCAGACCTGTCAATTTTGCATGGAGTGCTAGGCTAAGAACAACAACAAATTGGATCTGATCCGTGCTTTGAATAAGGTAATCTTTAAAGGTCTCTTATTAGACCTGTAGGTTGCTGATGGGATAAACTTGCAGTTCTAATGGCCCCCATGACTGATATGTCTAGTGACACTTATTACATGGCTCAAGTCCTGCTGACTCGAGCTACATATGATCGACAGCAGAAGCAATTATATACAAGAGCACACAGCAATATTCACTATGAATAATGATTATTCTCCACTGAACACTGCTAAAGAATTCATCATGTGTACAAGATCTTTTACAAATTCCACAATTAGGAAGCAATAGATATACATACCCAAGCATACATACACACACTCCCATTTTTAGTTGTCATGGGAACAAATACTAAGGTATTTACTGACATGGAGTACAGGCATGCTCGTCTCACACCTAACCTCATGCACACAATACATTACTCCTGTTATAGGCCACTCACTCACAACAAATAATTTCGACACTATAGCATTTGTACGTCAAATCCACAGGGCTGTTTTTCATGTGATTATTTCCATTGGACATTCAAAGAGCACAGCATTGCACCTTAAATATGTTGCATTTGACGAGTTAATTGAGACAAGTCGGGTCTGACGACACTCATGGTTCTGTATTGTCACTGAAAACGCGTATGAAGCCATGAATCTGAATTATTACGAACGATCAAACACGTAAGTGTGGACATACACTGTGCGCGCGCGTACACACATCCGCACACACACCATTGCATTACTCCACAGCGCTCGATCAATATCGCAGATGGCCATCTCCGAGGAATGAGATGCCACACCCCTTGGCGACATTTGCACTTGTCTTGTCGCTTAATTATTCGCAGCCTTAACATTCGCTGACCCAACAAAAATACTATGATGTATATACAGATGCTGGCCATATCAAGGGGTCAACGAGTGACAGCTTACAGCCCATGACAGATCTCATCCGTCACACACATCTGTGTCAAGATTTCATAAAAAGCACCTTCATCTTGACTACATGATTCCATGACTTGATCTGAAAATCTGCAACGTGTACTGGATCACACAGGCATTTGGACTAGGCTACACCACAATAGATGGTGAATCCCACAAGAAGATGAAGGCATTCCACGCGAGTTCACTGTAGACAAGCTCAACGCATTTCCAAATGTCGACAGAAGATGTGCTTACCTGCCCACCGTTTGGTTAGCGAGCTGTCGCATTCGATTGAACTGTTTCTTCATCTTGCAGCTTCTCTGCGTTAAACCCAATGGCAAGAACTAGTCGGCATTCCTCACTGATTAACCGTCATGCGATATTCTGGACAAATCTTTACGTGAAAGCACATCCTGGGAAAATCCACTCCATTTTATGCATATATTTCTCGCTGAAAATGCGAAGCGATCGGTTATTAGGTTTCACAGCATTTCTGTCCTTGGACTGCTGCTACTCCGTTGCTCTGGGATGCTGGACCAATTTCTCCTCTCCGGCCAGGATGACAGCTCAAAAGCCGACGCCGCTGTGCGGTGCACTATGGGAGTCGTAGTTTTTTGTATGAAGAAATTTGAGCATAGACTAGCATAGACTAGGTCAAGATTTAAGATATAATTAAATAATGATTGAATGGATAATCTCAGCATTTAGAGAGAACACAAAATGATATTACCCTAATTTCCCTTTGTAAAATAGCTGAGCTAGGCAAGCCTGACAAAGCAGCCACTAAATAGCCTACCACTTGCGCATTGTATTATTCGTACATTTGAGGGGAAATGTGACAAGCTTGTGCATATTGATTGACTGACCTATTGTTCCATAATGACACCACCGGCTCCGTTTAAAGCTTATGAGAATGACATAATATTCTGTATTCTAACGTTCATATGCAGACAGCACCACCAAGTGGACGGAGAGAAAAAAAAAACATAGGAGTCCTTGTAAATTATGTAAAATCCAATTCGCATGGATTTATGGTAAGATTCCTCAAAACATCCATTCATTTTTTTGGCTTAGACATACTTTGGCATGCTATTAAAGGAGTAGTATAATGAATTAATGGAGTATTATAGCCTACCTTGTTCTCGGATGTTTTCAATAATCAAAAGATTTAACAAAAATGTCAAATGCAATTTTGCAAGCCTAGTTACCACCTTATACTTGAAAATGGGATTGAAATGGGTCCATTTTTAGCAACCCACATTATTAATTACCTGTATATGACATCACATTCAGGCTTTGCTCTATGCTTTAGTGGCTATTTCTAAGTTTGAGATTTACTCAATATTTCAAGATTAGCTCTATGCCACATCAATGTCTTTGAGGAACATCTTTTTATTTGTTTGTTTGTTTTGTTTGTTTGTTTTTATTTTTAGAAGACGAAATGAGCAAAATCAGGAACTGACCTTACATAGGTTGGATTCAGATCTCAGTTCCTGTGGGGAACTGGACCCAAACCACCACAACACCTTGTACCACCATAGTTGACCATGCAATCAACCAATATTTTAGCCTCCACAATAACAAGTCTAATTCACACATTTCAGAGGAAAATGAAATGTTAAACTTATAATTATAATATAAAAAGAACTGTTGTAACCAAAAAGAACTCATACATCATACACTGACTGATTGACCTTGTTAGCCAGGCTAGCGCCGCCTAGTGCTTCTGCTCATATAGTTCCAGCACTGATCAGAGAGCTGTCTGTAGGCTTCAGCTCGCCTGTCTCTGAGATGTGTGGGCCAATCAGCAAACAGAGGGAGGGCTGAAAGCAATAACGTTGTATTCAAATGGTGCGTTCCAGCGTATAACTTACATCTCGACCAAACTGTAGCGATCGGTTGAAGCAGAAAGTATCTGCCCACTGAGGAGCAAACATATGCCAATGAATAGGTTTCATACACTTGATACAAAGTGAAATGTGAAAATGTGAAAGCATTTGATGCATCAGGCTATGACTGCAAGAAGACCTGATGATGGCTAATAGTCCCCTTTTTAATTTTAAAGAAATGAGTGAATAACTATGTTGTATTTGTGAAAGATGTTTGTGTGGTGTGTCAAAGTTAGTCTTTTATGTGATACAGCATACACATGATGGTTTGTCAAAGTTAGTCTATTATGTGATACAGCAAGGCATGTAGAGATGAGCATTTGAGATGAGAAACTGCGTGCCAAAGGAAGTGTTGAATGAAGGATGCAACCTACATAATTAAGGCCCTTGTTTACGAGTGTGTGTGTGTGTTTGTGTGCATGTCTCTCTCTCTCTCTCTGTGTGTGTGTATGGAGTTGGAATAATTGCATATTGTAAGTTTAAAGATGTCCTTGCTAAAAGGGTTATCTTACTGGTTCTTATGAATTTATTAGCAGTTTCTTGTACAGTTATGACTGCCTGAAGGTGATAATGTTGAAGGCCAGTCAGGCTAGTGCACGTGTGCTCTAGTTGGCAGTGCCTCAAACAGCATAGAAACTGAACTCCACTGAACCTACTCCAGTGAACTAAATTGAACCCCAACAAAATCTTATGGCACAGGCTACTTTGGTCCTCCAACTGCAGCAAAATGTTGTAACATATTGTGCAACAATTAGCTTTTGCCACAGTCAGATGGCAAACTGGCATGGGTAATTGGAAAAAAAAATTACACCAGTCAACTGATCTTTTGTGTGATGTTTTTTGTTTGTTTGTTTTGCAGTCTGCACACACAATTCGGTGGTGCACTAGCTGTAACTGTTCCTCCAGTAACCTGCTTCAGCTGAGTTCATATCATCTGATAAGCCAGGTGTTGACAAAACAGCTCTGTGGAACCTATACTGCATTTCGTTACCTGTATTTATACACGTGTAATGACAATAAAGTTGAATCTAATCTAATCTAATCTAATCTATACTGCTGAAAATCACAGTAGAACCTATAACACAGCTAAGTTCACATTATCAGATAAATGATAAACAAGGTGTGTGTGTGTGTGTGTGTGTGTTTGAGTTGGAATAATTGTACTCAAAATTCATTCAGACAACAATATTAAAAGAATTTTTAAGCTGTTTATTGTGGAGTTATACCTAGCTGAAGCCGATTACCAATGTCAAAAGCCAGTCAGGTGTCTACGCCAATGCCAAGTGAACATGCACCCTAATTGGCAGTGTATCTGATTGCGTAGCAAGTGAACTCTACTGAACCTACTCCACTGAACTGCACTGAACTTATACTGAGAGACTGATGATTTGTTTTTTTTTTTTTTTTGCTGTCTGGGTACACTTGTGCCCAGTCTAGGCATTGCTTAGTCTCCAATGATGAACCCAATTCACCTGAGTTCATATTATCTGAGAAACTCTGTTGAACTTTGTCAGCAAGTTCAGATTGGTGTCGTGAGTATGAACATATTGCTATTGCTACACATACTCACATATTCTTCAAACCCTACAACAAAAAAGTCAAACAGAGGGCATTAATACTGTATTAGTCAATCTGAATTGAAGGCAAGAGAAAAAAGGAAAAACTCTTTCTTTTTAATTATCCAACTAGATTGTTAGATTGATCCATTAATCTCTATTTTTTTTTTCGCAAGTGCAAGATACAATTGTTAAATACAGTTTAAAGTCAAAGTACAATACAAATACATGTCCATATGGTTAAATGCTGATGTTATCATTGCATTTGCAGAGACAACAGCTCAGTATATCATTGTATAAGGTCCACACCTTAACAGATAAGTAGTTGTGATTGGTTTTCTGGGTTTGGTGATAATAAAATGGACTGCAATAGTCTTGTCTTCAAACAAACCCGGAGAGCAATTCAAATTTGAATCTGAAGGGTTTGTCTGATTTCACCCAGGCCAAAATGCATAGCATTGAACATGTCATAACAGTATATGGGATTCTGTATTATTATTCTTAAGATTTTTTTGTGTACTAAGGCGAATAACGTACTCTTTTAGGTACTTGTGTGTGTCCAGGGGAGATGCTTGCTTGCATGGAACTTTTTCTCACCCTGGTCACGTTGTTGCGTCGCTTCTAATTGGCTGGGCCAGAGGAAATGGGTGTACCTGACTACAGCATGGAGTTTGGGGCCACACAAGCACCCAAACCTTTCCATGACATTTCCATGTCAAAATGAGAGAGACAAGAACTAATGGCTCCTCATGTACTCGTTTTTATGGGCCTTGTCTGTGAAGCAATGGCTCTCTAAAGGATTTATTAGGGTGTCCCGAATCATGAATCACAGGTCAGCTTTTCATGCACACACGCGCACACACACACACACACACACGCAAAGAGTATATAACCACAATTTGTTAAACTATCACAATTTATTAAACTAAAAAGTGTATTAACCACAATTTATTAAACTAATTTTGTAAAAATCAAGGCCATTATCCTGATTATCACCTGGCTGGCACAGTTTTAAAAGAAGCTATCCTGCACTTCTGTCAAAATAAGGACAGGTGTTTGCAAAATAACCAGTCAGCCCCAGACTGTCTGTCTTACTTCCGCAGAATTGCCCACACATAGCCATCGTCAAGGAAATAGTAAATCTGTATGAAAGCTCTGTTTTGATTAGGTGTGGGAGAACTGAGGAATCGAGTAGGACAGAGAATCAAATGCTTTAATTCACTGGAATCGTACCCCTTTAACATTATCAATTCCTCTTATCAGTGCTGGCATGTTTTTCAGACCATGGTCTATAAGTCTTTTTGAATACAAAACTGAAATGGATAACACAGTTCTATATGGTTTCCCTCATTCCAATAAGCTATAATATGTTATGATCACTTTAGTAGTATAGGCTATATTATAGGCCTATGTGCTGATACAGAAAACCTTTGTAGAATACCTTCTGAACAGTAAGGAATTGATAAGAGAATGGATTAAGAATTGGATCACTAAGCAGAATCGACAAAGCGATTGATATTGAAAAAATCCTATCAATTCCCACCCGTAGTTGTGATGTTTGTTAGCTTGATCTAGTTGTCCAAGAATAATGATTTGTGGAATGCTGTCACAGGAATAAAAAAAATGTGCTTATTTGTCACTGTTATGAGAAGTTATTTATATTCAGTGTCTTTTAAAAGAAAAAATGTTCAGTGGAGAAATCCAGTGTAAATCAATCAATATCCCTGTTGTTAGAGGTCACAGGTGCTGTCTAGACACCAGAACCAGAAGAACCAGAAAATGTGCCGCAACATGGACCGAATACTGCCGAACTGGCAGGTTCAAGATTTTCTCTTTTCCTACCGACAGCACTTTGTGATGTCAAACTACTGGATCGTGCATTGATTTACACTGGATTTCTCCTTTAAACAAATTAAATTGCTGCAAATTTACACATCATAGCCATACAGTTGCAAGCACTGACAAGATGACATTGTTTTGTACCATGAGGCATGTGTGTGCAACAACATTTATAGACCCATATATAGTACAATATTTAACTTGCTCTCCTTACCTTTTAAACGGTGCAATTTTACTGAGGTAAAGGTCAAGGGAAAGTCCACTAATCTACTATAACCTAAACTTTTGGTTTCATGCCGTTTGCTTTGGCATCAAAACCATTTTTAACGGATCTGAAAATTCAAGTTTGTTTGTGTGCACAATTCTGTTTCAGAAAATGAAAGGTACTCTGCTAGAATACACCACTCTTGTAAAGGGCTGTTGATATTTCAGTTCTACAACCAGTCAGATAATGCATGCACTTTCTCAAAATAATCTCTGATTGATTTAATAGTAAAGAATCAACTGATTGTTTCAGCTCTGGTTGATATAAGAGAGAACATGGCCTATCTGAATTAAGTACCAGGATAAGATATCTATATCTTGTTCTGTTGGAGTGACACAATGCTCACTTCCAAGTCATTTTTAAGTACCAACACACACACATACACACACACACACACAGACACAGAGCTTTACAGTCACCATGCTGAGCTCTGTGCTCCTCTTGTTGTTTGGAATCTTCCTCGTCTTCTTCCTCTTCAGGGTGAGAAGACCTAAGAACTTCCCTCCCGGACCCCCAGCACTTCCTCTGCTGGGAAACTTACTAGAGATCAACCCACAGGACCCACTGAAGAGTTTCAATAAGGTAAATACAAACGCACATGCATGCAAGTGAGCACACACATGTACAACGCACACACACACATGTACAACGCACATGCACAACACACACACACACCAACACACACAAGTGCAACGCACATGCACAACACACACACACACACATACACACACTATATAGGGAATTCTGACACAATGAGCAATGTTTTAATGTGTAGAAATACAGATGAAACATTTGTTGTATTCAACAGTTGGGATTTTAGAGATTTAGCTTCATTAGCATCAGTAAGTCATTAGTATCACCATTCATAGTATGGTGATGGTATCACCAGTCATAGTATGGTAATAGTATCACCATTCATAGTATGGTGATAGTATCACCAGTCATAGTATGGTGATGGTATCACCAGTCATAGTATGGTGATGGTATCACCAGTCATAGTATGGTGATAGTATCACTAGTCATAAAATCATTTTTATCATCATTATCATTTATATGGTGCATTCAGTCTGTACCAGACAGTACCAGTCAAAGTTCTGACAGGGGTAAACTGTTGATCAGTTGACTGATTAGTTGTTGTTAACTGTCAAAAAAGTCAAAAATTGGGTTCAAAATAATCTTTGATAAAAATATTTGTTTGCTCAAAGAAATTTACAAATTTGCAATTGAAGAAAAACTATGTTATCTGAAATACATAATTTTCTTTCTCAATCATAAATGTTAACAGACATTACTTCCAGGATGTTCCATAATGATTTTTGTGCATGTCCTTTGTGTGTGTGTGTGTGTGTGTAGCTGGCAGAGCGCTATGGTCCTGTCTTCAGCCTTTTTGTAGGCTCTCGTCCTGTTGTAGTGTTGGCTGGTCAGAAGCTCATCAGAGAAGCCTTGGTGTCTAAAGCCAATGAATTTGCAGGACGAGTACATCACATGTTGGTTTCTCATCTCACGCAATGCAAAGGCAAGGCAACACACACACACACACACACACACACAAAGTTATGGTTCCTATACATGACATTCTAGTGTGTTTGAAATATGTTGGTGTGTGTGCATCATGTTGCAGTGTGTTTTTAGGTGTGATCCTGGCAGATCACAGCCCTGGATGGCAAGAACACCGGCGCTTTGCCCTGACAACACTGCGGAAATTCGGGATGGGGAAACACACCATGGAGGAGAAGATTCTGGAAGAAACCCGACACATCTGTGCTGAGCTGGAGAAACATGCAGGTACTCAAGGATGGAACTAGCCGCTCAATGATTCAACTTTTGTCCAATAGGGGCCAGTATGACGCTAAATGTTTCCTTAAATGCTAAGTGTCTTAAACAAAATTTGCTGACTTGCTGCTGGCCTCAGATAAATTATACAAGCTTATTACTGTAGCCACGTCTTAATTATAATTACACAGATTAACTTACAGATCCTTTCAAAACGTTTCTTTCTCTGTGTAAAAAACTATGTGTCGCTTTTTGTTACGACCGCAGGGAAGTCTATGGATCCTCAGCATCTTTTCCACTATGCTGCTTCGGACATTATCTGTTCGATTATATTTGGGTCACGATTCGACTATCACAACACCTACTTCCAGAACCTCATCCTCATGATTGTAAAATGGACTAAGTTAATCTTAGAACCTTGGGCCATGGTACACATTTTTTTCCATGTGTTTATCAGATTTTTTTGTGTTAATTGTAGATAATATTTTGGCATATAATTTTGTATAAAAAAACAGCTGAATAATTTTTTGAGGTTTTCAAAATTTTTGTTCAACTTTACATTTATGAGATCACCTCTCAGTTACAGTATATTGAGATGTCACTACTTGCTCCGGATGCAGATCTATGAAATTGCCCCTTTCACAAGGAGTCTCCCTCTTCCTTTCCATTGGGGTTTTGACTTAACCAGCCAAGTGAAAAGCCACATACAAAAAGTGATCACTGAACACAAAAACTCCAGGCGCTCTGGACAGCCGAGAGACTTCACTGACTGCTATCTGGATGAGATGGAGAAAGTAAGTGCATGGAACAATCTGACAAGGCAGATTCAGTTATCATGCCTACATAGCATAGGCTTAAATATCTACTTACAGATCAATCAACAAGCCAATCAATTAATGATTGATTGAAATGTGAAAAACACTTACTCAACTTTGTTTAAAAAAGGTTTACTTTGTGTGTATGTGTTTGTTTGTTATTTAGAGAAGAGACAAAGGCACCACCTTCGACGGTAGCCAGCTGGTAGCCATATTATTTGACCTGTTTGTTGCTGGGACTGACACCACCTCCAACACACTGAGGACAGCAACACTCTACCTCATTACCCACCCACACATACAGGGTACGAGGTCAAAATACAATGTTCAAACAATCAAATACACGTTTTTTTTTCTCGTTGTTGTTTTTGTTGTTTTAAATGTAATATGGATATTCTAAAGGATGTGTGTGTGTGTGTGTGTGTGTGTGTGTGTGTTTGTGTGTGTGTGTCTGTCTGTGCAGAACGCTGCTACCAAGAGATTGAGGAAGTGTTAGGCTCTCGTGAACAAGTGTGCTTTGAGGACAGACAGTCCATGCCCTACATCCAGGCTGTGATCCATGAATCCCAGAGACTAGCTGACACCGTTCCCCTGTGTGTGTTTCACGCCACAACCGTTGACACACACATCAGTGGCTACAGCATCCCTAAGGTAACGCTCACTCTCAAGACCACAACAGAACATAGTTCACTACCAACTAGTTTATCTTTAATCTCTCAGGGTGAGTTCGTATACTGCCACTCCCAGCACTCCAAGCACTTTGAAAACGTTTGTAAATTCCGAGTCTTGATGGAATTCTTGAGATCAAATTGTATCTGTTGATAACTGTTTCTAGTTCTTTTTCCTACCGACAGCACTCGATGACCTCAAACAACAGGCTATGCATATGGATTTTATCTTTTAACCCCTTTGTGATTGAACCTTAGTGAACACCGATGCAACACATGTAATGCACAGTTACAGACGGTACAGTGGGATGCTTGATGGTTACTTGCATTTCTCTGCATCTCTCTCTTTTTTCCAGGGCACGATGATCATTCCTTTCCATTGCATGAGGAGGGTCAGTGGAGGTCACCACATGACTTCAATCCAGAACACTTCCTAAATGAGCGGGGAGAGTTTGTCAAACCTGATGCCTTCTTGGTCTTCTCTGCAAGTAACATAAATATGTATAAATGTCATTTATTACTGGTGTTGTACTCCAGCCTTTGATCTTTGAGTTGGAATTTCGAAGTAAGTGCAGAAGTATTTTTTTGGTAAACACAGGCCCTCGTGTGTGTTTGGGGGAGGGGATTGCTCGCATGGAACTCTTCCTCCTTCTGGTCACATTGCTGCGTCGTTTCCGATTGGTCTGGCCAGAGAAGGAGGGAGTTCCTGACTACAGCATGATGTTTGGAGCCACACAGGCACCTAAACCTTTCCAGGTGACCGTCTTGTTAAGGGAGTGAACTGATGGCTTTTGATCCTTTGACTTACTTGATGGATGACTGTGTGTGTTCAAGGCATACTGTATGTATGGAAATGAAATAAATAATTTTGCTCGATTTACAGTGCTGTTGACAACTAATGTAAAAACACCTGACAACATGATCCACTTGCTCATGGATAGAAATAAAAAGTGACTTAATGTAGGTGTGCTGGCTAAAATCTAGATGATAGAATCAGTAAGACTGGCTGTTGTTGACATACATTGAATGAATGTGCATTCAAAGAGATTGTCCTCTTTTTTATTTTGTAAATCTAGCCTACATTTTTACTGTAGCATAGTCTGGTGGAATTCTTATTGCATTTTCTGTTCATGTATATTGTATCTAGAAATGTTTCAGACTTATGATGTGATTTATGATCAACTGTTTTGTAAAATGCTTAAAATATTGCACAATGAAACTCAAAATTACATTAAAAAATACATTACGTTTGCTTCCATTGTAGTATATTATGTATAATATATAATAAAATATAATATATATATCTTGGTCAGTATTCAATGATCTAGTATTTCATACACAACAAAACTGATAGGTTACTACAACAGTGTTGTGGTCTGTATAAAGCGCACTACTACAAAAGAGGGGTAATCATGCATAATATTTCAGCAAAGGGAACATCAGGTGTGTATGTGTGTGTGTGTGGGGGGGATTTTTTATTTATTTTTCTTTTGTTTAAACAGGGTAGTCATGTTGAGACAGTAGCCTCTCTTCCAAGATGTGTGTATGTGTGTGTTTGTGTGGTGTCCTCTATTCAACTTGAAGCCATAGCAACTATTATGAATGTGTCCCAATTCAAATACTTACACACACACACGCACACACTCTCTCTTTCTTTTCACTCTCTTCTTCTCTCTCTCTCTCTCTCTCTCTCTCTCACACACACACACACGGACACATACACACTCACTCACTCACTCCCTATCCCTTAACAGTGTGGTAGAGAAAAGAAAGAAAGCTGCTGAGTCACTGATATTAAGCTCACACACAAACAAACTCCCTCTCTCTTTCTCAGAGCACAGTTCACCTCCCTTTTCTGTCCGTCTTTGAGTTAGCCACACACACACACACACACACTCACTCAGACACATGATCTCTAGTAGTATGCACAACCCCACAGAGTCACCATGCTGAGCTCTGTGCTCCTCTTGTTGTTTGGAATCTTCCTCGTCTTCTTCCTCTTCAGGGTGAGAAGACCTAAGAACTTCCCTCCCGGACCCCCAGCACTTCCTCTGCTGGGAAACTTACTGGAGATCAACCCACAGGACCCACTGAAGAGTTTCAATAAGGTAAATACAAATGCACATGCATGCAAGTGAGCACACACAGATACACACACACACACACACACCAAATCCATCAAATGTGAACAATATTTCAATGTCATCTACTCTATATGTTATGTGTATTGAAGGGACTACCTTAACACATTCTTTATTCTGTTGTAATATAAACTGTATTAAGTGTTTGTTAGTTATGAAAAAAATAAAGTGCTAATCAGATTATAGTGTTACCAGTGTTGTTTACTGGATACGTATGACACAGTTGTGTACACAATTAGCGTAACTGCTTCAACCCTCAATTTTTATTAAGAAATGAAAGTCCACACAAACCAAACCTCCCTAATTTTACTGACTGATGGTTGAGTGATAAGCACAAGCTTTCCAATGACCCTGTACATCTGTATTTGAGCAAATGGAAACAATAAACACTTGACTTGGCTTGACTGACGGTTGTTACATAATATTTACAAGGAGGCAGTTGGTATTGCTCCAAGTCTATTCTGTGCCAATGCGGTACTTTTACCCTGTGCATGAAGTTCACCTTGGATCATTTTAGTGAATGCACTCACACACTCTACCCAAAATAAGTAAAATGCAGAGCCCAAAACCAAATTACAGAGAAAAAAAAACAAAACAAAAAAAAAACTGAATGAACATAAAGTGAATAATATCCCAAAACAACACAGCACAATGCAACCTAATTAAACACAATGCAACCTAATTAAACACAATACAACCTAATTAAAACTGGATGAAAAGATCATCAACTGAAAATTACTACTGACTGAGGAGTTATAAGACATGGTAGCCATGACACTTGCTCAAATAAGCAATAGCAATAGCATCCCACACATTTCCCATAAGCCCCTTAAGGCAGAAACAAAATGAACCCAATTTGTTGTTTTGTTCTTGCAAACAGTTTATGGCTTTGGTCTACTAGGTCTGTTTCTCATTTCCGGAGATGGGAATGAGTAAGAAAAACACAGTATGTGTGTCTTTGTGTGTCTGCGTTTGTGTGTGTGTGTGTGTGTGTGTGTGTGGTACAAACACTGCATGGGCAGCTACATGGTGATGAGAAGCACTTTGATCTCACTTTGACCTTAAATTTGAAATCAGTTGAATCTATTTATCTCAGTTAATATTGTGTGTGTGTGTGTCTCTTTCGCAGAACACAATGGTCTTGTATATTGGGCACTGTGACCTCGCCTGAACTTCAGGTGACCTTACTTATCTCAGTTGAACTCAGCTGAACTCTGTGTGTGTGTGTGTGTGTGTGTGTGTGTGTGTGTGTGTGTGTATAGCTGTCAGGGCGCTATGGTCCTGTCTACAGCCTATACATGGGTCCTCGTCCTGCGGTGGTGCTGGCCAGTCAGAAAGTCATCAGAGAGGCTCTGGTCACCAAAGCTACTGAGTTTGCAGGACGACCTGATCACATGCTGGTTTGTCATATCATTGAATGCAAAGGCAAGGCAACACATTCTAGCACACACACATACACATACACACACACACACACACACACTGAGCCTGTGTGTTTTCCACTGCTTATGTGATTATTAAAAGGACATACATATATACATTTTGTTTGTTTTACATCGTTTGATAAGTAAAGTTTAATGTCAACGTGATTGTAGGTGTGATCATGGCAGATTATGGCCGAGCATGGCAAGAGCACAGACGATTTGCTCTGACCACATTGCGTAACTTTGGGATGGGGAAGCGCTCTATGGAAGAGAAGATTCTAGAGGAGACCCGACACATTTGTGCAAAGCTGGAAGCACATGCAGGTACTTCACAGTGAAGGTTACAGCTTACTGATTCAAGCAGACTTTGCCCACAAAGTAATCGAAACACTTTGTAATAATATCACACTTATTATTAGTGAGGGATAATGGCTGCTGATATATGCTGTTATATGGAAATACTGAAGATAAGATTTTAATGCCACACAATAAAGGCTGATGGCTGATGAGATGGAAATTAACTTTGTATAACCGTCTTTGAAGTAGATTTGAAAAATCTGAATCACTGTTCCATATCAGTGTGCTTATGAATGGTAACCATAACAATCATAGTATTTCACACTGTACTTTACCCTGCTTATAGTAGCTCTAATAGGTTATTTTCTGTAGTTCATGCACATGATTCCTAAATATAAAGAAAGTTACAGATAAAATTATATCCTAAATAACAAACAGGAGATAAGCGGGATAACAGTCTTCGAGATGACCGGTCCCATGGATATAGAGTCCTCTGCCACCACCTCGCCATTATTTACCTCAAACTGGTCACCTCCTCAGCCGTTATCCCTTTAGTCTTGTTGTTAAAGTATAGTCCAAGGAGAAAAATATAAAAATGAACAATGCAGAGGCAAACTGAAATGAAGTGGAGTGGAGTTACCTCGGAGAAATCATCAATCTCGAAATTTTTTCGGGAGACCGTCATGATCACATGACACAAAATGTCATCTTGCCTTTTTCTCTGTCTCGCTCTCAGGAAAGTCTATGGATCCTCAGTATCTCTTCCACTATGCAGCGTGTGACATAATTTGTTCTGTAATTTTTGGAGCACGCTTCGACTACGATGACCCCTACTTCAAGAACCTCATCATGTTCATTGACGAAGCAACTAAAATAGCCTTAAACCCTTGGGCAATGGTATATTTTTACTTATTTGTACCTTGTGTTGATATTTATGTATATTGATATTTATTTAATTGTTGAACATTCACTCATATCCATGCTTCATAAATTGAAGAAATGCATTATATGTTGCCTCAAGTGTATTTTGACTAAGTTCATTTTTTTTCCTCTCCTCCTGTTGCAGCTCTATGAAATTGCTCCATTTATAAGGAGTTTGCCTTTGCCTTTTATAAAAGAGGCCTTTGGTTTAATCAGCCGGATCAGAGGCCACATTCTGAAAGTGGTGGCAGAGCACAAAGAATCATGGGTTTCAGGGCAGCCTAGAGACCTCACTGATTGCTATCTGGATGAGATGGAGAAAGTATGTAATTGGGGCACTATAAGAAGGCAAATTTCAATATCATTTGTGCTGTTTCTACACTTAAAACTTAACTAATATACTACCCATACAATGTCTACTAAATGAGTGTCTGTAGTCAATAAATGTCTCTGCGTGTGTTTTAGAGGGCAGATAAAGGCACTACCTTTGATGACAGTCAGCTAGCATCCACTTTGTTTGACCTGCTGATCGCTGGGACTGAGACCACCTCCAGCACACTCAGGACAGCAACACTCTACCTCATGACCCACCCACACATACAAGGTACAGACTCAAACAAACTGCACTTCAGTTAAGTAAAAACAACAAAAAATATCTGTACTGATCATTCTGAATGTGTGTGTTTGTGTGTGTGTGTGTGTGCTTGTGTGTGTGGTGTGTGCATGCAGAACGCTGTTACCAAGAGATTGAGGAAGTGCTAGGCTCCCGTGAGCAGGTGTGCTTTGAGGACCGCCAATCCATGCCCTACATCCAGGCTGTGATCCACGAAGCCCAAAGAGTGGCTGATATAGTTCCACTGAGTGTGTTTCACACCACAACCACTGCCACTCAAATCCAAGGCTATGACATTCCAAAGGTAACTCACTTTCAGCTCCACTACATTACTACATGTTAACATTATCTTCTTGAACAGAATAAGTGAGAGTGGTAAAGCACCAGGATTTTCAAGCTGCTGGATATACTGAAACGAATGCTTCTTTAAATAACTGAAACTATTCACTACCATTAACACAATTCAATCAAACTCTTAACACAATTGTTAGGGCCTTTTTGCATCATATGAGTGTTGCTCCTGTACCTGAGTCTACGTGCACATTTAGCCGCAATGGAATGAATTCACGCTATGCAGAACAGAAACAATCTCCGTTCAAATGCAGGTCTTAAATCCGTCTCTGTGGAGGGTTCTCTGCAGGCTACCCCCATTACACAGTATATACCCATTCACGCTGGTGAAATAATTGTTTACCTGAGTATTTCACCCACTGTTGCATCGTAGAAACATATTGCCAAAACTAAATGGCAGTCTGCATAGGCAGCAAGGTTAAAAACATTTCTAATTTGATATTTGCACATTTGTAATAATGGAAAATTAGTAATTTCTCAAAGTTTCCCCCTGGCTTCCCTGCAAGGAACACATGAACAAATCATGTGACTGGTGCATGACCAATCAGGGCACAAAGGTTTTCATTCGCTTCCGTTTTCGGTGTCCAGACATGTCGGCTTTGCTTCCATTTTCAGATGAATCCGAGGCAGACAGCGAAACACATGGATCGATATAGATAGGAAATGCATACGCAATAGGACTGTATCGCTATCGCTTTCATTTGAAAACACAATAATGCAGATGCCACCAGGCAGTCAGATTGCTTGATGTTCTTCTTCTCTCCCACCTTTCTTCTCTCCAGGGCACACTGGTCATTCCTTTTCTGTCCTCTGCTCTACATGAGGAGGGTCAGTGGAAGTCACCTCATGACTTCAACCCAGAGAACTTTCTGAATGAGAGGGGAGAGTTTGTCAAACCTGAGGCCTTCATGCCATTCTCTGCAGGTACCACAAGTATATAAAATTTAAAAAAGTGTATTTCACTGCTCTAAATAAGTCTTACTTACTTGGTTTGATAGTAGTGTAGTAGCAAGTATTGTTGGTAACCGTGAATTCTAATCCAGCTTTTATATAGTGAACCTTCTAATTCTTTCTTAGGGTCGCGTGTGTGTTTGGGGGAGGGGCTTGCTCGCATGGAACTCTTCCTCATCCTGGTCACATTGCTGCGTCGTTTCCGATTGGTCTGGCCAGAGGAAAGGGGAGCTCCTGACTACAGCAAGAAATTTGGAGGCACACAGGCACCTAAACCTTTCCATGTTACTGTACACTTGAGGGAATCTGCAGGCTAATGCCGACTTTTGTTGTTGTTTTGTTGTTGTGCTGTTTGTGCCAGCATGGAGATATCATAGGTTTCCTGGTGACTTTCCTATAGAATGTTCCAAATGTTTGTTTTTTTTACATCCTGGTGCTCAAATGCAAAATTCAAGATTTTATAACCTGTCTTTTGCTTGCATTGTGCTGGAATTCTAAACCAGTTTACAAATTTAAAGTTAACAGACATTTTTTGTTGTGATATAATACTCTAATATCAATATCAGCAATGGCAATGTTTTAGAATGCTTTTTAAATTTACTATGCAATAAAAATGTTATGTAACCATACAGAGCTACTCTTTAGCAAAATAATTGGGATGAAAGACAAATAAAAAAAAAAAAAAAAAACTGTGTATTCGTGTCTAGGAAGTAAAGGCACAATACAAATCTTATGCATCAGCACATACTTTCTTCTTACAAAACTTTTGCAATAACAGGGAGGGCACAGTGGATGGCCAAGTTAATAATCTCTAACACAAGCTGCTTTTCTCTCTCTCTCTATCTCTCTCTCTCTCTCACACACACACACACACACACAAACACACACACATACACACACACACACACACACAAACATATGCACAGTTGCTCTATCACCCACCTCTCTCTCTCACACACACACATGCACAGTTGCTCTATCACCTACCTCTCTCTCTCACACACGCACACGCACAGTCGCTCTCTCTCTTGGCCTGTCCTGTCCTTCCCACTCAACCTCTCTCCACCTTACTGTTACACCTTTCTGTGACTTCTTTGACAACCTGATGGAGCACGTGTTAGTGAAGCTGCCTATAAACAGACACACACACAGACACACACACTCAGAGCCTCCAGTAATACACACAGCCACACACAGTCACCATGCTGAGCTCTGTGCTCCTGTTGTGGTTTGGAATCTTCCTCGTCTTCTTCCTCTTCAGGGTAAGAAGACCTAAGAACTTCCCTCCCGGACCCACAGCACTTCCTCTGCTGGGAAACTTACTAGAGATCAACCCTCAAAATCCAATAAAGAGTTTGGATAAGGTAAGGAAGACCTACTTATAAACCCACACACATACACTCTCTCTCTCACACACACAAACTGCAGAGCTCAGCAGTTTCCTGAATTTCTGATTTCTGAACTCCTGTGTCAATGCAACCTGTTGTCTATGTACTTATCCTTTTGAGGTATACTATTGTTTGTTATACTAAGCTTTATCAGTCAATGTTTAAAGAGTCCATGGTGGTCTATTCAGGGGATTGGCATGTTTCTGCTTGTAGTGCATGACTGGGGTAATAGCTAAGCCTGCATGAAAAGGTCTGGAAAACAAAACAAACCTTAGGGATAAGACATGTGCGCTTGTCATGAATAGTCATCTCAGGCCAGAAACAGAACTTGTACAAAGATATAGCTTGATAAGGCAATTGCATAACAGATTTGGCAAAATCCCTAACATAACATGCAGCATATTGTTTCCATGTTATAATGTGCTATATTGTGCACCATACGCCGTATGAAAAATAATGTATTTCAATGCATTTTTGTACTCCTCCATTTGGGAGGTTGCTCTTAGAAAATCTGTTAAATATCTGCTGATATTTATTCTGTAAGTTCAAGGTACCGGACTTCTCATGAGTGGGATCTTTGTACTCAAAGTTCAGTGAGATTAGAGAAAGTCTTATCTCAGTTCACAATGTCATGAAATGTTTTAAAACATGGAATATTCTCTTGCAGGCTGATTTATTTTAATTGAATGAAAGCTATTGCTTTTATGATGATAATTTAATGTTAAGGTGAACAACTTCTCTCTATTTCTGGTGTGTGTGTGTGTGTGTGTGTGTATGTGTGTTTGTATGTGTAGTTGGCGGAGCGCTATGGCCCTGTCTACACTCTGTATTTTGGTCCTCGTCCTGCGGTGGTGTTGGCCAGTCAGAAAGCCATCAGAGAAGGTCTTGTCTCCAAAGCCACTGAATTTGCAGGAAGACCAAATCACATGTTGGTCTGTCATATCACTCAGTGCAAAGGTAAGGCAAGGCAACACACACACACACACACACACACACACACACACACACACACACACACACACACACACAGAGCAGATTTTGAGACACTGGATATGTATGCGTGTTTCAAATACTGTGAAATACAACGAATGATGAATGTGTGTGTGTGTGTGTGTGTGTGTGTGTGTGTAGGTGTTGTTCTGGCTGATTATGGTCCAGCATGGCAAGAGCACAGACGGTTTGCCTTGACCACGCTGCGTAATTTTGGGATGGGGAAGCGCACTATGGAGGAGAAGATTCTGGAAGAAACCCGACACATTTGTGCTGAGGTGGAGAAACATGCAGGTACTTGACAGTAAAACATAGAGCTCACTGATTCAAACAGGTTTTGCTGACCAGTGTATGTAATGACGTTGATGTTGTTGATGAAACTATTTGTCCACTAGGGCGCAGTATAATACAAAACTCTGTTTCTGTAGGTATTAATCACAAATCTACTGTATGAGCACTTTGCTATCATTGCAATTTTTTTTTTTATTCTCTTTCAACTACTCTCCCCTCCCCTCCACCGCCCACCCACACATGCACAACACCCCTCTCTCCCTCTCTCTCTCTCCCTCTTTCTCTCTCTCAGGAAAGTCTATGGATCCTCAGCATCTTTTCCATTATGCTGCTTCTGACATCATCTGTTCCATAATATTTGGATCAAGATTTGAATACCATGACACCTACTTCAAGAACCTCATCCTCATGGTTGAAGAACTCACAAAATTGATCTTTGAACCCTGGGCAATAGTATGTTCCAATTCTTGATAGTCTTTTGATGCCTTAAGTGTTACTTTAACAGTTTTTTTTTTGCAAGTTAATTGGTAAAACAACTAAATTAACCTCTTTATTTTTCAACCATGTTGAGTAGACCATATTGTGCTGACTATGTTGTTTCTGCTGTCATAGTTTTTGCAAGCTTTCACTTTTGTCATTATCTCTTAATCCAGATTTATGAAATTGTTCCATTACTAAGAAGTTTGCCTCTACCTTGGAAGCGGGCATTTGATGTACACGATTACATCCAGGGACATATTCACAAAGCGGTAGCTGAGCACAAATCCTCATGGGTTTCTGGCCAGCCAAGAGATCTAATCGACTGCTATCTGGATGAGCTGGAGAAAGTGAGTTTGTGTGACTGCATGGTAAGGCAAATGATTACAAAACCTACTGAGACTTACTAAAACTTACAACCTGGTGTGTGTGTGTGTGTGTGTGTGTGTGTTTTAGAGGACAGACAAAGGCACTACCTTTGATGACAGTCAGCTGGTAGCTATGTTGTTTGACTTGCTGATCGCTGGGACTGACACCACCTCCAACACACTGAGGACAGCAACACTCTACCTCATGACCCATCCCCACATACAGGGTAGGAGACTCTGACCAACCTCAATGCTAAATCTACACCTCTGTGCCAAATCTAGACATCAGGTGTAGAGGTATGGTTCAATCTGGAAGTTAACAACAGATGATTTGCTGAAATTCATATTCAGTGTTGTAACTTGTTGTAATTTTTTATTGCATTTATTTCCAAATAGCAAAATGCTCACGGTCACGCTGGTGGTCTACTCATCTACTCTACTCATGGTCTACTCTACTTGCTTGTTGGGTCTCTGGTGGCCCAGCAGTGGGCACCAAGTTTGGTATTTTGGGAATTACCAGATGCAACAAAAATAGCGGCAGCCTGCCGACGGACCACTGGAGATCCAAGGAGCAAAATGGCAGAGGGCTGCCAGTCTTGCTATCTGGCTTGTTTACTGAATATCACCATCACCAAACCAAGCAATCAATATTTACGATAAATTACTGACAACAGAATGTTGTCAGAATGTTTACAATACAGTGAGATCATAGACAGTGTAGTGGGGACCATCCAGATAAAGTGTGACTGTGTGTCTGTGACTAAAGGTTATGTGGTACTGTCTGGTGATCACAACTATGTCTAGTGTAAGTTAATGAAAATGGTAAATGGACTGCATTTATATAGCGCTTTTCTACTCCTCCGAGTACTCAAAGCACTTTATAGAGTAGGCCTCACATTCACCCAGTCACACACATGCATCCATCCACACACCGGTGGCGGAGGCTGCCATGCAAGGTGCCAACCTGCCACCGGGAGCAATTTGGGGTTCAGCATCTTGCTCAAGGACACTTTGTCAGGCAGAAAGAACCTGCAACCCTTCGGTTACCGAACAGCACCTCTACCACCGCCCATAAAATAGGAAGAAAATGGAATGATCCAGAAAACAGTTTTAGTTTTATGTGTGTGTGTGTGTGTGTGTCTGTGTGTGTGTGTTGTGCAGAACGCTGCTACCGAGAGATTGAAGAAGTTCTAGGCTCTCGTGAGCAGGTGTGCTTTGAGGACCGTGAATCCATGCCCTATATCCAGGCTGTGATCCACGAAGCACAGAGACTAGCTGATACTGTTCCCCTTGGCATGTTTCACACAACAACCACTGATACACAGATCCAGGGATACAATATTCCCAAGGTAACATTCACTGCTACCACAGTAACTTGGTTGTCTTGTTTAATTTACTACAGGCAATATCCTGCCTTATACATAGATAATAAGTAAGTAAGTTAGTAATGTATAGCACTTTTCTGGCATAGTAGCACTGGAAGTGCTTCACATAGAAAGAGAGCCAACAACACACACGTACATAAGTCCATGCGCAAACAGATTGTCCTGGGGTGAAAAATGTACCACATGGTGCTCTTGAACAGTCTGATCAATGAACAGGTCATCTGTGCAGAGGTTAGTCTGATGTCCTATCGAAGCCAGTCTGTGCTACCTCAACGCCTCATTGTGCTGCAAAGTGATATTACAAGAAAGCTGGCCTAGTGCTAGCTCAATAGCATACTAACTTTTGTGAATATATGGAGTGTATATATATATGTATACTTTTTGACAGTTGTTACAACAGTTGTCATATTCCGTTACCAATTCCTTGTTTTTTTTTAACATGTTCAACAAAATAACTACACATAGCAGCAGGGGTGTAGTGAGCGTACAGAGTACCCCCTCTTTCTTACTTGTTTAATATTAGGCATTCATTGATAGCATTATAACGTGTAACCCCACTCAAAATATCCCTACTACACCTCACCTCTGCATAGCAACTTAGGAGTTACCTTATCTCCCCCTCTCCAGGGAACCATGATTATTCCTTTCCTGTCCTCTGCACTGCGTGAGGAGGGTCAGTGGAAGTCTCCTCATGGCTTCAACCCCGAGAACTTTCTGAATGAGAGGGGAGAGTTTGTCAAACCTGAGGCCTTCATGCCATTCTCTGCAGGTAGATCTTATAACCTGGGCTTTTACATGTAACCAACAGAATGACTGGAGTAATATAAATGAGATTCCACTTGAAGAGTCCATTTGTGATGAATTTATATAAATATATTTATATACCTTTGATAAACTTTATTATCAGTCCAATTAATTATTAAAAACATAAGTTAATTTCTGCATATTTCTGGAGATGGACATCTAAACTCTTCAATTGGTCCAAACTTGAGTAAAGTATGTTATTCATATAGCCAGAGGTAGTGTTTATTAGAGCATATCTGACTTTTCACATAGGCTCTCGAATATGCCTGGGTGAGGGCCTTGCTCGAATGGAACTTTTTCTCATCCTGGTCACTCTGTTGCGTCGCTTCCGATTGGTCTGGCCAGAGGAAAGGGGAGTTCCTGACTACAGTATGGAGTTTGGAGGGACACAGGCACCTAAACCTTTCCATGTCACTGTCCACCTGAGAGAGGACAGACACTATGGTTGAAGACTGAAGTTTTCTATTCTGATGTATTTTCTGTCAAATTCAGCAAATTTGCACATGGTATGTTTGAATAAAATAAATAAATAAATAACCATTTTGCATATAATGATAATTTTTACATTTACATTTACATTTACATTTAGGCATTTAGCAGACGCTTTTATCCAAAGCGACTTACAAAAGAGGATAACATTCAAGCTACAACACAATGAACTAACAAGGAGTGCATATTGCTAACATAGAATCTGCGCTGTTTTAAGTTGAAAGTGCAATAGTGTAACACAATGTAGAGAAATTAAATTATTAAGTGCATTCTCAAAGTTTACACCAGGAGATATTCTTGGAAGAGCTTAGTCTTCACGGGTTTCTTGAATTTTTAATAAGCTTTCTGTTTTCTTCAGTAACTCTAGCCCTTCACATTCGGAGTGTTAAAGGTTCTCAGTGTTGTGACTCAGGTTGATATTGTAGCTTTCAATGGTGTTCCTCTTACTGAGGTGAAACACCACCTCAGTGAGTGCACTGAGCAGTGATATTCCTCTGCCATGGAGGGTTGACCTTATGTAACCTGCCAACCTGCCAGTATGTAAATGTGTGCCTCCTCTGAGCTTCAGCCAGGCACATTTACTTAGCAAAGATTGCACAATACGGGAGTCCACTCACATATGTTTGGAATGCTAACAACTCTAAATGTGGGTATTGATGCTAAAACTGGTTCTCTCTCTTCATAATATTGGTCACCACTGTGTAAGAATGAAATATTCCTTACAGAACCTTGATCTCTGGTTGGGGACTCCCCTGATATTCTGGTAGAGGGGCAGTTTCATTTTGGTCGCCAAGAGACCCCTTGTAAGACACATCATGAAAAAACAAATCTTTTCAGAATAAATCTGTGTCCACATAAGAGTGAAAGGGTTATCATATTAAATAGACAGAAAGAAGGAAAAAACATGCCTGCTCTTCTGTTGGTTACTATTGGTTTTGTCTCCCCCATCCGGATTCTGTGTTTGTTTTGTTTCACCATGTGCTCAAATGTCATGGGACTCAACCACACCCATTTCCCTAATTTGGTCTATTTCCTGTCTTTGCCTCCCTCTCCTGGAGTATTTCTAAAATCCTTCTCCCTCTGTGTAGTTTGTCAGGTTGTCTCAGTGACTGGCCTGCTGCATCTGAGTCTTCTGTGAGAAAGTATGTGAAATGCTGAAACAAATGATTACCCATCTGGATCCCCAGTTTCTGTACCTTACCTGGTGTTTTGGATTGCTTGTGTGTATCTGCCTGCCCTGTGGTTGCTGAACTCTACCTGTACAGTGGTCTGTGAACTTACTTAGTTGGACTTTTTGTCATAAATGGACCGAAATAACATATCTTCTTCTCTTCTGCACACATCTTTTACCGGCTATTAAGTTTCAGCTTGGCTAACTATTGTGCAATTGTTGCCAGAGGACTATATATATTATAGAGAAACACAACAACCTTAACCACAATACCCTTATTACAAAATAAAATGTTGCGTTGCCAAAAAGTAAATGATAAGAATTATCCTCATACTGTCAAAAGTTTGTGCTGAACCACTGCAAAGTCATATCAATTTGAATCTGCAGTCTCTTATATTTTAACAGATTTTAACCGACTGTAATCCTGTGTTAACATTCCAATTCATTTAAGCAAATTGACACAACCAGAAAAGTGGAAATACTTCATGGGTGTGCAGTTATCAGAAATCATTGCATGTTCTAGTGCATCACAACAGGAAATTTGATCAAGCAGTGGTATATTGTAATCATATTCCACGTTGTAATGCGATCATTGTTTAGGACCACTCCTCAGTCCTAAATGTTTTTACTAGGGCTGGGCAAAAGTAAAAAATCTTAATCGCATTAATCGCGTGTGTTCCTGTGATTAATCATGATTAATGGCATAGTATATGCAAAACCCAATAATGAATTCAAAAGTACCTTGTAGCGCACTTTTATTGGAAATGTAAACAAAAGTGGCATACATTTGTTCTGCAAACAGTATTTCCATGTAAATGTCCATGTAAAAGTTCCGTAGCCTTCTCTACGTTTTTTAATCCCGCTTTTCTCTTTTCTAACTGTTTCCTGTGAGCACCGCAACAATACGCAACATTCCAGGCTCGCCCACGGCCGACACGGTGCCCACGGTGCACGGTGTCGGCATCAGACGTTAACAATAAAAATAAATAAATAATAAAAGCCGCGTTAAGGGGAGAAAAATAATTGTCGGCGATAATGAATTCATTAGTTAACGCAAAATTAACGCGTTAACGTGCCCAGCCCTGGTTTTACATTGGCATAGCTGAAGTTGCATGTAGCCTACTCTTACTGCTGTTTCTGAGTAGGCGGACCTAAACTTACTGGACTGCACTTCCTCAATAATTTTGTTTTTGTTTTGGGAGCTTTTTGCAAGAAGAACTGTCACACACACTGCGGAACTGCCTTTTCTGTTTTGTTTTTTTTTTTGTCTTATTTTTAACGTTTGGGCTACAAATAAGTGAATAGCATCACAGGTAAGTATAACTGTCTAATAAGACACAATTGCGATTATGGTAGGCAAGTTTGTTCCGTCCTTGTTGTTTTAAATTAGGTCAGTAAGACTTCATACCACGAGGGCCATATCCTGCATGTCAACAGTGTGCCTAAATAATGCGATCATATTCCACATCGTAATGCGATCATTGTTTAGGACCACTCCTCAGTCCCAAATGTTTTTACATTGGCATAGATGAAGTTACATGTACTCTGATTCCTGACCAAGAATCGTAACTGATTGCTGATATAGGTCTAGTGTAAGGGTATAGCCCGCCCCTCAAAATGGTTAGTAAATGGAAGAAGGCTTGAAAAGCACATGCTATAAAATTGTTAACTTGTAACTTCCCCAAAATGCTCAGGTCTAAATTATATCTCAAAAGCAATACTAATAGGTTATTAATGCCAATTAAACTGTGGGTGCCATCAGAGTGGATGTGCAAAAGTAGGCTGTATGTATTCAAATTAATAAAAAAAAAGCTTTATTGATTAAGGTTGAATATTAGTTTTGAGTTTTCCTGATCAATTCTAATATGAAAAGCTCAACGGAAACACTGTAAATAATCATGGTCATAAGCTCAACTAAACAGTCTAAACTTGTACCTTATGAAGTGAAAGCATTTCCACTTCCGCAGTGAATTACGTATTTGTGATGATGTAACATGGCCCTTACCCTAACTTTAGAGGTGTGACCAGTATGATATGTGTGGGTGGGCAGTTAGCTCGGGGGGGGGGGGGGGGGGGGGGGGGCAGAAAAATACCTGCAAAATAAGTAGAAAAACACCACTTACTTCTACTAATACTACTACTCAGCCTAAAAAGCTACTACTACTACTAAAATTCCATTCATCTGTACTCAATACATAAATATATGAGTAAATAATTTATGTGTTATATCTAGATATGCTTCAATACAATATAGTATAGGTAAATATATGTAATGAAATATAGTATAGTTATGAAATCACCCTCCCCTTACATGCAGGCCTATTAATGTACTGTTTGGTCAAAAATTACAAATATAGATGTAATCATCTTCTTCTTAAATCTATTAATGTAGACCTACTGTTTGGTCACAAATCACAAATACAGCAATCCTATGTGCCCTGTGGACTGATACGAGGTTACATTTTAGCCAGACCCCTTAGAAGTCTGGCTAAAATGTATATTTATCTATATTTAGGTGTGATTTAACATGCATTGAGACTTGTCCCAACTTCCTCTATGGACTATGCATAGTTCTGTAATGGATTATAATGTGGCTAAAGGAACCAACGTGGATGGGTTTAGGGTGTTGCACCTTTCAACTGTAATGTGTGGTTGTGAAAGTAACAAAGTCATACACGACAGATGTCGTGCTGGGGACAGGAACGTCATATTTGTTTGTAGTAGTAACACGGAGACAGCGTGGGGTACTTTTACTGTTAACGGGTGAACCAGGACCACATCTGCTGAACTCTGTATGGCTAGGGCGGCCATACAGACGGTTTGAATGGGATATGCTAAATTTGAGGCAGGCGAAGCAAAAGCTGGCATCACAGAGAATGGAATACTCTAGCCATGGCCGAGTCTGACACCAGCTTGAGCTGAAACACCGAAGGGTTTGTCCAAATGGGCGCTTGGGGTAATTAGTTAGAATTGGCTGAGAGGGGCTATCCATATTTAAGTCGGGAGGAACGAAGTTTTGGGAGGATTGAGTTTGTTGAAGGCAGGGTTTTGAGCAGCAGAACAGGATGATGGTGCAGGAGATTCATCACCACCCGACACGAGGGTGCTTTGCTCCACGTTATCAGAAGCAGTGCTGGGCGTAGCGGAGTCAGAAGCATACTCAGCGTCAGGCGTGGACACTTGCTTCTTATCGAGCCACCTATGCATTTCCTTGTTGGTATAATAAGACGATGGATATCTGTGTGTACGCTATATATATTTTGCCAAGCAAACTGCTAGACTAGCAATTTAACTAGCAGGATCAGTAAGCAAGCACAGGCACACATGCTGTTACTAGCCAACTTTGCAGACAGTGAAATCACCACAACGAGGTAAACTCAAATGAAATTAACAGACTCGGCAAAAACTACAGGAAAACTGTGAACAAGAACAAGATAACTAAATAGATAGGAACGGGAATCAAAATCATGACTATAAGACGTTTTATTTCTGATATAAGAAGACTCAAGCTCTCGACAAACTACACGTGTACTGCACAGGGTCAGTGAACCGATAATGCGTAGTCGAGCGGAAAAGGCACTGACAGACACACCCACACATTCAAACTAACCAATTGGAAAGAAGTGAAGTTTTGACGATCGTTCTGTAGATAGAAGTTAAAGATAAAAGATAAAAAGCAGATAAAAGTTTGTAATTATGCCCAATTGCCTTTTTAAGCATGAACACATTACAGAAGCATAGCAGCTGATAGCCTGCATGCCAACAGTGTGCCTAAATAATGCGATCATATTTCACATCGTAATGCGATTATTGTTTAGGACCACTCCTCAGTCCTAAATGTTTTTACATTGGCATAGATGAAGTTACATGTGCTGTGAGTCCTGACTAAAAATCATAAGTGATCACTGATGTAAGTCTAGTGTAAGGTAAGCTATAGCCTACTTTAATAGGCTAATTGGCAAATGGATGGCCTGAAAAGCACTTTCTATAAAGTTATTAAAGTTACAAGTTTCTTAAAATACTTAGGCCTAATTTATGTCTCCAAAGCAAATTCTAATAGGCTATTAATGTCAATTAAACTGCCAGTGGCATCAGAATGGATAAAAGTAGGCTGCATATTCAAATTAACAATTGACTGAGGTTGAATATTGGTTTTGAGTTTTTCTGATTAATTCCGTTTAGAACAGCCAACACCAGCCTACATATTCTCTGTGACACATCTGTCTGTCACATTTTAGCACAGGTTACTATTATTATTACTACTAATACTAATACTGTGATGATGATGATGATTATTACCTATTAACATTATTATTAACCTATTAATATCTGGTGGTCATGCAAGTTTTCTTTTATTCGTTTTTATTCTCATTTTTTTTTTTCTGTTGGACCTATTCTGCGATTTTTTTGTTTAGCTAAATACCTGTTCACACATCATTCGATTGTAACAATTGAGACATACTGCCTACTTGCCTGTTAGTTAGCTAGCTGTTGCATTTACAAAATGCAAAAAAGTAAATGCAATGAAGAAAAAAGCTAAAACAAATGTCTTTTATTAATAATAATAATAATAATAATAATAAGTAGAGCCCATATGTGAAAGTGAATTACTAAATCAACAGAATCACGGTAAGCAGACTTAACTTTTTCAGACATGTCTAGGTCTACTATGCTAAAAAAATACTCTAAGTAATAATAACTAATAATTTTGCTTGCAGCTAACGTTAATGCCTAGATTGGTGTAATGCATCATGTAGGCTTATTTGTCACTAATCCAGTTCAGGTATTTTTTTGGTACCCATGGGTAAACTAGGTTTGCCGTCTAAAAAAGCAGGACATCCTAACATTTTCTGGACCAACGCAGAACACACGTACATTAGACATATAGGACAGGCAGTGGAACAGGTACATAACAGTGCATGACCATACTGACAGTTGTTGTGTAAAGGTATCTACGGTACATAACCAAGGTGCTTTGTGCAGTTGTTGTGCAAAGGTAGCTATAACCTACATGACCAAAGTGCTGATGTTATGTTGGTGGGAGTAATGAGCACAATGCGATTGTGCTCTATACTGATCACTAGTATTTTTCTCTCCTTGAGAGAAGTTTATACTTTGTAGCAAACTTTTTCACAGACCCCCTGGCAATGTGCTGCAGACCCCTGTGGGTCCCTAGATGTTAGCTAGGCCACAAAAAGGGTAAAAAAGCCTATGCCAATTTTGCAAGCTAATTTAAAACTTCTATAAATTAGAGTAGACTAGATGACACTGCTGAATTCCAGTGTCCCTTCTAAGCTCTGAGCTCTCAATGACTTAAATGTTCTTAAATATTCATGCTGTTGCATATTCCTGTGTTGTTCTCCTTGTATTCCTGTGCAAATCTCCTGCATACTCCCTAGTAAAGCCACCTCAATTTTTGGAGAGGTGAGGGAGGACATGGCTAGATATGTTTGTGAGAAACTTGGTGGTGATTGATCAAGGACATTAAGTCACGTTACTGTTGGTTGTTTCACAGGGATGTGAAATAAGCTTTATTTATGATTAAAATATAATACCACATTTGAGAGACCCCCACAGATGTTTGATTTTGCCTCATCTATGGGAGCTCAGCTCCCACGTAATTTGAACACTGACTGGTCACAACTATGAACCTGTAGTGGTCACTAACTACGCCTAATGATTTGTGTAGCCCCTTTTACAATAGTAAACTATGTTACAGTAAGCTACAGTAATGACCATAGTTGTCACAAATGATCTAATAGTTCTGGCTTGTGTCATGTGATCTGTTCACAGCACTGATGGGATTCAGCTCAACGCTATTTATTCTTTTGTCACTGCTGGGTAAGTTTTTCTTTTTCCAGCATGTTGAATTGTTTTGGCACTGCTATTTTTTTGCTATACAATCGACCAATGATATTCTATTGCAGGGCCCGTTGCTGTGGTAAGCTCACATGTCTCAAAAGAAAAAGCAGTGATAAGTGGAAATGTCACTTTAAGCTCTATCGCATGTGAGGGACAGAGAACGTGGGAACTCAAGAAAGATGCAGTGCACCACCTTGTCATCGACTGCAATCTGGGAAACTGTGATGTGGGGCCACGCTTTCAAAACAGGGTCCACCTACTGGACAACAAACTCATCATTAACCCAGTGTTATTTGGAGATGAAGACTTGTACATTTACTATTGTAATACCAAGGATGTCCTGAGGGTTCACCTTAGCCTTCAGTGTGAGTATGATACTGTTACAAAAATGTATTATAAACATTGTATTACAGCGATTATCTGGAGGCAATTAACCTATTGTTAAGCCCTGTTGTTTGAGTTTGCTGATTGCTGTCGGTCGAAATTAGCCAGGCTAGCACTGCCTTGTGCTTCCGCTGAATTATCACATTTCGCGGCACAGCACGGCATCAGGGATCACTCCATAAGCTTCAGTTTTCTTCGGCTAATGTCAGTGCTATGGGTTGATTGACTCCGAAATTGCTTTTAGTCGAATTAAAGGGCAATTCTGAACTATTTCAACTCTTAGCTCTGTTGTTAAAGGTCACTGAGCGCTGGTGGTAGGGAACAGAACAACAAAATTTGGTACAATAGAGACTGAATAGCAAACCGGCAGCTAAGGCTAACTGAACAGGGTATAGAAACTCACTTTGAGTTTCAATTTCCTAGACTCATTCAGTTAACAATATTTGCCGATTTGCTATTCAGTTTATATTGTACCAAATTTTGTTGTTCTTTTCCCAACCGCAACTCAGTGACCTCTTTCCTTTAAGATCATATCATTACATTTATTAGATCATAGAAGAAATATGCAAAATGTGAAAAATAATTAGATGCTGAAGCAGGCTAATTTGAAGCCTGAGAAAGAGGATTGTTTTATCAGAATACAGCCTGAACAGTGCGGTTCTCTTCACAGCTCATAGGAGGTCTGCCATCATTAATAGCAGTGGGAATATTACCATAAGTCAGTGTAGCCGGGAGCAAGTGAAGGTGAACTTTATTCAGATCGGCAGTTCAACGGCAGAGACGGCCTTCATTGTGGACGATGGCAGAGTATTCGGTGATTCACAGGCTTCAAGAGGCATGACCTTATCTGTACAAAACGGCGCTACTGTGCTTTCCAACTTGGTACATGGAGGCATGTTCATAGTCATGGACAGCAAGAGTGGCAAAATACTCTGTGAAGTTAATTGTACCCTCATTGAATCTGGTATGTCATCGTCACCTTGAATCTTGATTAGTCATTCTGTATTATAATTGTCCCAAACATTATTAAAACCAGAAAACTCATTTCATTTGGTTAAGATGAAATCAAATCGTATTGTACAATGGCCTTAAAAGTTTTTTTTTCTTAATCTTTTGTTTCAGATCAAGTCCCCAAGAAAGATTTGCCTGTCTATAAATCAGGCAAGTAAAATACCAAATACAAGTTCACTCATTCATTAACGTATTCATAGCAACAAGGAAACATGTGGAAATTATACAGTTTTATTTACTTTGTTCATTTATAGAGGAGGTTTATCGCTGCTTCCTCTGGGTTTGTAGGTTAAATGTCCTTCATAAGTGCTACATGTACTGACAAAATACCTAACTCTTTTCCGTCCTCAGAGTGCTCTTGGTCTCCTCCATGTTGGCTGACTTGGGCCAGTATTTCATACATTTTCATTATAACAGCCCTTGTTATCTATAGTAATTGTCCCCTGCAATGGAAAGCAAGTTCACATCATCAGACCCACACAGAGATGCAAGTGGGCGATCAAATGTACGGGAAGTCTTTGATGGATACACAAGAATCAGTAACGTAATCCAGCAAAACATGGTGAACAGAAAGTCTCCCTGTTCTCCCTGACATACACTACGGATCCTCTGGAATGGTACCACCAAGATTTATCTAAATACACTACCAAAGGAAATAAATCATTCTCTTGAACTACGTAAAAAAATATATATATATATATATATTTTTTTTTTTTTTTTTTTTTCTTGTTGATTATTGTAAAGCTGTGGAAATGTAAAGCTGTGGAAATTGTTTGGCAGTTACTGTAAACAGCCTATGTCATGAGTGTTCAATATTCAAATAAAAAGTATTTTTTTTTGTAATTTTCATTTTCTGTCATTTTCTGTTGCGAAATCCTACAGTCTGCAAAATTAAATATACAATATTCATTTATTTACATACATTGTAATGTATGTATTTGTATTTATTTTTTTCTAAAACTTCAAGACAGTAAAGAAATAAAGATACATAAATTTCACATTATGAATGTGTTACAGTCAACATAGTCGCTAACCACAATCACAGTCCCCAGTCGAAATCTATTTTTAGCCTACACGGTCGTGAGGAGACCTAGCATGACTAGCTGCTAAACATAAGAAACAAACATTACATGTAGGGCCAAATAAACCAAATAAACTAGCCAAATTCAGTCACTTCACTCATATCATATGCTAACACAAAATATCTACTCACAGAAAAATAATGTCCAAGGCTCCAGTGTGTGTGTCGAACGGAAATATAGCGTTGGAAATCGTGGTGTTCACTGAATACAAAGGTTGATAAACTAACCCTGAACCGTAACTTACGCTTATAGAGCCGTTTCGTATATATCCACAAGGTGGCAGTATTTCCTAAGCCAATTAACTAAGTCAAAATCAAATTTATGACTTCTTATGGAGAGGCAAAATACACACCTTGTTTAATGTTCTTCTCTACTTCGTTGGTGGACTGAGATCCTGTACGCGCGGGACCCAACCCCAAATGCAGACCTCTACCGGGGTCACTTAGCATGCTATTCGGGTAGATATCTCAGCCCAGTACATGGTCATAATTTTTGTGACATGGTTGTCACAAATTTGTGTGGCATGGTTCTTCACACTCTTGCTGGATTTTGGTTATTTTTGGACATTTTAAACTTGTAATCTTACATATGGCACCTTTAAATTAGACACATAAATCAATGGATTCAAATGTCCTATTAAACTTTTTAAAAAATGTTTATATAATAGTTAGTGTTGTCAATAATGCATTTAGGCATGTAATTCATGTAAAAAAATAAGGAGTTTATTTTATTTTATTTTATTTTTTAATTTACAAATTAATCATACAGACATATGTCACACTACCCACCAGCGCCCTTCTCCCTTTCACTTTGACATGCAATTTACATAAAAGTGGTCGGCAAAGACAGTCTGTGGCTGCTGTAAACTACTGCCTTACTAAGGTAACGCAAGTCGTCGGTTCAAAGACAGCTGTTCCTGTTTACCTGAAGGTTGACTGCAATTCTGACGGGGGAAGGGGGGTGAAAAAATAATGTGGTCGTTATGTTTTCTTTGCTTCAGGTTCACATCTGCATATCATTCCGCTTAGAGCTCATTCACTTATCACAATGGAACTTGGTTGGAAGTGAAAGCACCATCAGACCATCAGCGTTCTAAAGAATGTGTCTGTCAAGTTCAAGTTGTGCTGCAAAAATATTATATACCCGCGGAAAACACGAAACGGTAACAAATTAAAAGACGTGTATGTCGTTTTCTGTCGTCGTTTTGGCAAGTAGTCGTATAATAAGCGGGATAATGTAGTCTCCGCTGGTCATTATAGAAAAATATTTCCCTTCACGAATCGTTATCACTTACTTGGCGCTCTAGAATCTTTGATTAATAGTTTGGCGACTTGTTGCATAGCAACGTTGGAAAGCTCCATCAAGGAAGTGAAAGATTTCAAACAAGACTAACCTGCCCGAGGTGTGTAAAAATAGTACAAATAGCAGTCTGTTGCATGCTTTACCCTACTCTAATTTGCACCTTATGCATAAAAAAAAATATTTAGCTGGGTTAGTCTAGACAAGTTACATTTTACGGCGCATGATGAATTTGGAGGGCAAGACGGAGTTAATGGTTGGCTGTCACTGGCGCTGCGTAGGAGATTCGGGGCTCAGTTGTGGAAACTGCCAGCCTTGTGTGCTTTCTTCAAAACTTGCGCTCACCACTGAATGGTTTTTAAAAACAGGAGAAATAGCGAAAAGACGGTTCCTCTCTGGTGTTCTCGCTCGATGCGAAAACTCCGGGATTCTCGAAAACCTAAGAAATGTGTTGAAAGTGACAATGGGAAAGGATTTCACTTACGCAAGGTCTCGACTAAAACCAGGTCTGTCTGGAGACGAATCCCACTGTAATTCATGTCGAGCTCTGGACCCCAAGATGCTGAGAGATCAGATTACACAGACATGGGACTGGTTCCGCTACAGCTCGAACTGGATAAAATCAAACTACCTCATGGGGATTTTGTCTCTGTGCGACACGGAACTCCTTCACATCCTCGGAAATCTAACTCACGTTTTGCTAGTCAGAGAAAAAAGAGATGCGTTCACTTTTAGATCAGGTGAGACTTATGTTATTGCTCTCTAAGTGTAGACTATAATGCTTGCTGAAGTTATTAGGATAGGCTATTATTATCATGACTAGTTTCATTCCTAATTCTTTTTAGGCTGTTAAAATTATTCAAGGAGTGTAACTATCATTTGTTATTGTACAACATAACTTTTTCTTTTCTCTGGCATCCACCCATCCAATCCCATCCCATCCTCCTCCATCTTATCCTCAACTATAGGTGGTATGGAGGATGCCACGGAGTTGGCCTCAATACCAGAATCTCACTACTCATTCAGCTCAGAGAGGAATCCGGATCTCGAGCTGCTCATTTGTGCCAGCTCTGTCTATGGAGCTGTGGACCTCCCTAACTACTGCCAGGATAATGACACAATGGAGACTACTGTGGACACAGGCTGTGGCTCTCTGACCAGTAAGCTGATACTTCAGCGTCAAGGGGCGGGGGGATGGGGCTTCATGATTATCCTAACCCTGGATGTCGATGACCATGTCTTTGCTGAATGTCGCTTTGTTTTCGTTACATTTTTAAAAAGTGTGATCTTGGGTTGCTCTCTTAGCACATGTACTATATGATCTTATGGCCTCTGTTCTATTTGTTGTGAGTGAGCGACTGAGTGTGAGTTAATTAATTTGCAGTTTAATTAATTTCTCTGTCATTTGTGTATGTACACCTGTGTGCCTTGCAACCCAATGTGAGCTGCAGCGAGTACCAATAGATATAAGGAGGCAAGCATAGCTGGCTATGGAAGCATAACGTCTGGGTATGATGGAGATACCAATGATTCAGAATCTGCCTGCTCAGATGACCCTGCCCTGACAGTCGTGCCAAAGTCCTTTCGGTCTTTTTCTGGAGTAGGCCGCCACCGCGACTTCATCCGGCAGCTTCCTGTTCACATCGCCAAGTGGATTCTGGGTACAAATTCTCTCTCTCCCTTCTGTCTGTCTTTCTGTCTTCATTTTTGTCTATCTATCAATCAATCTATCTATCTATGTATCTGTTTTGTGTATGTGTGTGTGCATTGATACAGCATTCATTCATTAATGAGAGGAAGGTTTACTGTCAACACACACACACACGCAAAACAAGTTATACTACTCCCGGGGGGTTTAGGTCTAACTATCATGCAGGGCAACCAGGTTATGTCACCATGGAGATAGTCAGAGTGGGAACAAAAACACAATAATGGTCACAATAAACGTCACAGTGGTGTGTTGTTAGCAAAATGATGCTAATGTTATGTGCAAGCTGTGTGCGGATTTGATTTGTGACTGTCACATCCATCCGCTGTAAGTTAACAATGTTTGACAACTAGTTAGTTTTGTTTACCATAATGCCAATATCACCCAACGCATAGCCCATTCGTGTTTTCCATGTACAACTTCTACCGCTGGCCAATACCACCATAAATCTCTCAGCTAGCTTTACGCTGACATGAATACGTCTCAACAAAAGTATTTTATTAAATGGTATAATTTCATAATGTAAAAGTGTAAATTATGCTAAAATGAGAAATTCAACTATTTTAGTGCGCATGTTTTATGTCTGTTTTGCCCTGGAGTGGTAGAATTAATCATTTGAAATGATAGTAGCTAAATAATAGGCTACATGTCAAAAAAATTACCAACCCCCGGACCTAGGCTTCGTGAATGTAGCCATGGTAACAATTTGCTATACAAATTTTGGTGCTGAAACCTGTGGAAATGCGTGTCAGTGCTGGTGCTGGTGCTGGACCAGAACCAGTTGAACTCCAACACCGGCACGGCCCTGGTGGACAAGAAATAATAGATTGTATAAAAGGTTGGGACCAAAGATTCTAGAGTGTAGCACTCTAGAATCATTCGTTGGGACAGGTAGTAAAGGGAATTTTGCATATTTATGACATCATTGTAGCCTTGACAATGATAACAGAACTCTTTTGGTAAAAGTTTCATACTCAGTGCAGTGAACTAGTGGTAGCTACATACTGTGAACCCATGTCTAAGATGGTGTCGGGCCAAATCATGTATGATGTAAAGCTCTGTGTTGCTGCCTTCCTCAGGCCTTCTGGATAGCACCTCCCTCCTCTGCTGTCTGAAAGTGTCCCAGCACTGGCAATACCTGGCTATGGAGGTTCAGCAAGAAGCCCGTGTTAAAAAGCAGCTTGAGAATAAGGCCATGTCCCTACAGGTATGCTGCCGAAGGGATGAGATAATTACTTAATAGACAGAAAAATTTTGTGTTTAAGTTTGTCTTTTAAAGACTAGATAAGCGTATTGTGTTCTGACAGTGCGCTAACTGATATGTTAACCCAGCAAAGTGTGACTTGACATTGCTGCCCTGTAGTGATGTTCTGTGATACTGAAATATAGTAGGCCTATTTTCTTCTTTATTTTTTAGTTGTGTAACCCACGTTTCTACAAGCACTCTTAGTTTATCACCTGGCCTTATTACAAAACACCAAATAACAGCTGTTTTGTCTGCATCTCTACGTGTACTTATTCAGGGGAATGCAAAGGTTGTCAATCCTACCTTTGCCAGGTTCCAGGAAGTGCTGGTTGCTGTCCGAAATGATGAGAAGTTCATATATCATGGTGACTCATCCTCACGAAGTAGGAAGGTAAAATAAGAAACAGTATATGAGAAGCAAAAAACACTTCTGGCTGATACATACAGCATGTCCTTTTCTCTGCGCATTGTCTGTCTAGTCTTTTTTTGAAGCTTAATTGAAGAGAGTCAGCACAACACTGAAACTTTATCCAGTGGTAGAATCAAGGTGTTAAACCACTACATTTTAATTCAGAACATAAATTATATATAGATAGACATTCCTGGATAGCCAAACAGAAAGAAAGTAACCAGGAGAGTAAAAGGAGTAATGTATGCGCGTGTGTGTGTTGGACCCCTCGGCCTTTCAAGCTTTTGTCCATTTGTAGGACCGAGCCTTTGAGGCTGTCTATGCTGGTGTCATCACCAAAACCGTTACGTTTGAGGAACGCAATGTCTTCTGTGGCCTCTACAACATCTTTTTGCTACAGAGCAGGTTTGTCATCCCTTTGGTCATGCCTGGAGGCTTTACTGTTCATACGTAATGAAGATCCTCGGCAGAAAAAAAAACACACACAAAAAAAATCTGAATCGAAACCTTGTATTCCAAGCCAGTGTGGCTTTGGATAAAAGCCTCCTAAATACAAGTCACTTAACTTCGCCTGCAGGGAGGACCCATCGCGGGTGACTGACTATGGTGGTGGGCAGCTGGTCGCGGTTGGGTCCAAGGACCGTGTGGTGCGGCTGGTGGACGTGGTGTCGCAGAAGGAGGTGCTGCCGGCCATGCATGGCCACGCCGGGAGCATCCGAGCCGTGCTGCTGTGTGAGGAGCGTGGCCTCGTCTTCAGCGCTGGATACGACCTCAGTATCAGGTCAGCACTCAGCCTCCAGCTCAGCCTGGGCATTTTGGATATAGGCTACTTGATGCGCTTCACTTTACACTGATTGTATAGGTAAAGAAGCAACACATTCTTAAACAAACTATTTTTTTTCCTAACTATTCGTAATTTCACCAGGAGCTGGAATCTGAAGACGGGTGCCTGTACCACTCTCTTCCGGGGCCACATGGGTACCATTAACTGCCTGGACTTGTACGGTGACAGACTGGTGTCTGGAGCCAAAGACTGTAAGGTCAAAGGTCAGACATCTCTCTCTCTCCCTCCTTCTCTCTCTCTCTCTCGTTCAAACACACACACACACACACACACACACACACACTCTCCCTCTGTGTATCCAATGTATCATAGACTCTGGTATCATTTTAACTGTATTGCACACAAAAAAGAATAGCTTTCGTATAAATCTAGTTGTGTAGCTTCAAAGTGGTTGCTTTCTAACCCCAAGTTATAATGGCCAAAACATTGAGGGCATGGCATCAGCTGAGGTCAGGATTATGTCCAAAAGGTGTTTGAAACTAATGTCTAGTCAGAGCTTGCCTTTTCAAAAACAAAAAAAAAGTGAAATGATGTAATGAAATGAAAACTAAAATGAGGTATCAGGTGGTAGTGTATTAGGAACTTGGAGAACCTTTTGATTACACTTTCCTACCTCCTACACTTTCACTACTTCTTTTCCTCATCCCCAAATACTCACACAAACATGTGCCATGACAAAGCACAGTTTTGTGTGTGTGTGTCATATGTGTATGTGTGTGTGTGACAGAGAGAATCAACCTTTTTTTTAATTAAACATCATTCAAATTGATTGTCGGTCTTCTTGAAATAACATTAACTTTAACTTTAATGCTTTTGTTCACCCTCTCTGACAAGTGTGGGATTTATCAGGGAAGTGTGATGAGTCGCTGAGGTTTAAACACAACCAGCCCATCCTGTGTGTGAAGATAGACAAGTCCTGTGTGCTGAGCAGCTGTGCTGAGGGTCTGGTGAAGATGTGGAGTCTGGAGATGGCCTCCCTCCTCAAGGTAAGTGATCCACTGCAGGAGCAGGCAAATAGCCAACTGACCCGAGGCAGGACGATGGATTGATTTTAGGTTAGTTCACAACCATTGGAGAAGGAGGCTTTACCAGTTTTCTTTGCTTTTTTCTTTACTGTTTTCTTTGCTGTTCGCCAAACCTTTAATCAGTTGAAAGACTGCACTATGCACTATACACCATCTATTAACACATTGACGCATTTACGTCAAAACATGTCTGTCTGAACAAATGGTGTACACGCATAGTGCAGCCTTGATTTCTAGCTGGCAGTGACCCAAAATCATGCTGTAGGTATGATGATATATGTATGTATGTTTGATTCCCATAAGGACTGTTTTGTCCCTATACCTTTGTGTCCTCTGTACCTTTCTGGTATATGACCAATATATTGTGCATATTTAGTAGAAAGCAGCGCTGTCATGTTGAATGTGGCATGTATTTGTATGTAGTTGTATGTAGTTGCTTTTTGCATGTAGACTCCCATTGTTTTTGAGTCCTATGAAGGCTGTTGTGTCTCCCTCTGTACTGAAGGTGATTGAGGGCCATAACGGACCAGTGGGGTGTCTGTTCTTAAATGAGTGGTACATCCTGACCGGAGGCACGGACGCTCAGGTCATGGCCTGGAGCAGCAATCCTGAGTTCAGGAAGTGCCTGATGACATACAGACACCCGATGTGAGTCCATGTTTTGAGTGGAATTTGTAGCACAAGTGAGACAAAGACATGAAACAGAAAATTTGTGACATTTTTAGCTGAGACGGGATCATTTTTTTTTCTAAATTGCTGCATTGCTGTTTAGTCTCTTTTCATCTGAAAAGGACACAGAGCTGAATTACAATAATTAATTCTTACGTAAATGCAAAACTAATTTTCTTGTGAACCATTCTTCACAGCGACTAGCATCCCGCCCCATTTGAAAGCTCAAATTCTGCGGTTTTACTTGATATATGTGTAATTTGAGTCTGACTAGAAAACTGAGTAATTTAACTGAGAAGAATGGGTGTGAATTCACCCACACGCTGTGGTCGTTGGGTTCTTAGGGGTAACCATGAAAGGTCTTGTGAAATTGAAACAGGGAGGTTTTGTCAGTGAAGTATCTCTACCTGCGGGCAATCAGCGGCTGTGCAGATGGAAAGATCCGGATCTTTAACTTCGTCACAGGTGACTGCCTCAAGGTGATCAAAGCCTGTGGTCAGAACAGCCCAGTGCACTCTATACATGTGGCTGAGAACAAGTGAGTAGGACTGTATTGTTTTTCCTCTGTATTTTATCTGTTTATGTATCTATCTTTCTATGTATCTATGTATCTATCCATCTATCTATCAATCATACCCAAACAGTACTAGCACTATCATCCACCCATTCCTCAGCCATAAGCTGTTGGACAAAAACAAAGACATGTCTAGCATCTCTCATTGTTGAAAGTTTGACATGCCAAAATGGAAAGGCAGACGCAATGAGAACAACAGGCTACTGCTAAGAGCCTACATAACAGTGATCACAGATCACAGATAACAGTGATCTCTTGCTATATCACTTAGACCTCAGAGCTATTTTAGTTGTGTTATGTGACCTTTAAAATTTGACCCTTGAACTTTGACCTCTCCTCAGCATTGTGGTGGACACAGAGGCCGGGATATTCCTTCTCCAGTTCCCCAAGGTGCGCTGGGACTATACATCGTCCCCTGAGTACGAGGCCCAGGACCAGGGTGACGTCACCGAGGAGACCAAAGGCAGCCTCCGCAAGCACAGCGATGCCTACGTGAGGGCCAAGCGCATGTCGCTCATCGGCTCGTCCAGTCACAAGCTTTTCCCAAATGTGGGCCAAGGCAGTCAAGGGCTCTCGCATGATGCACGCAGCCTGTCAACACTGTCCATGCAGCATGCCAGAGGTGAGGCCCTGTGTTCGTGTGTGTGTGTGTGTGTGTGTGTGTGTGTGTGTGTGTGTGTGTGTGTGTGTGTGTGTGTGTGTGTGTGTGTGTGTGTACAGGATATACAGGTAGACTCATTCATAAGCATGCATAAGAAAACACAGATGAAGTGAATGAATGAGTGATTGAATGAGAGAGTGAGTGAATGAGTGAGTGATTATATACAGATATAACATATATATATATGTTATATGTTATAATATTGATATTATATTGATATTGCTATATATTGATGTGTCTGTGTCTGTGTGTATGTCCATAGAGGTCCAGCAGGAGTCTATGAGGCAGCCCGCGTGGAGCCCCCTGCAGACGTACAGGCACACTCGCGCCTACATTGACCTGCAGCCAGAGTTCATGCACAAAGGATCCCCGACCCTCTCTTCCGGCCGCCCCACTAGCGGACACAGCCACGGCGCCAGTCATGCGCCCAGCACTGGCACCAGTGACATGGGTGAGGTTGATCTAAAGCTCACTGTTTGACTGTAAGATCACTCTGAGTTGAGTCCTTGAGAGTACATGGTGCTTTCAATAAGAGTGTCTGCTACCAATACCAGCCACTTTATTTCAAATTTGCTTCACTTTGTATATACTTTGCTATAGATATAATTATAATTAAATTATAATTAAATTTAATTTAATATAACTAGATATGTTTAAAGTAAGGTTTAAAGTAATACACTTTAACCTAAAAAAGACAGAGTTAAGTCTGAGGAGTGTATTGTATTGTATCATCAGTATTGTATTGTGTCGTCATTGCTTAGTTTCAAGACAATGGCGGTTAACCAATTAAACCCTTTCTTGATGTTTGTGTTCCTGCAGGTCGAGAGCAAACCCTGACGAGTTCCGAGCTGAGCCGCAGTGAAAAGGCTCTGCTGCAGCGGGTCCAGGCACGCGGTGCCCACCGGCCCGTGACCCCTGAGCGCATGCTGCTGACGCTGGGCTCCTCCTCGCAGCTGTGCCCACTGGCCGAGCCGCTCCGTGTCAACATGGAACTCAACGCCCGCGTGCGCGATGCCTGGGGCGCCCCACCACCACCACCACCACCACCACTGTCACCACCTACCACGCCCAAAGCTGACCCTGGCCTCAACTCCGACATCGCTTTTGCTCCGACCTCAGCCTTTACATCCGTTCCCACGTCTGGGCCTGGAAGGCTTCGACCGAGGCCTGGCAAGGCCTGCTCTCCTCCGCCATTGGTGGAGAGCGGCGGGCAGGCCAGCACCCCTAGGGTGCCCCAGCCGTCCATCTACAGGCACACCAATGTTATCTACACCCCTCTGATGCACCTGGCCTCCAAAACGGATCCAAACCTGAGCTCAGACTCAGCACAAGGGTACCGTCCAGCACAGAGCAGAAAAGTGCGCTCATGTATGACCTCACCCTTACTGCCTAGGTCAGAGGTCAAGGGTCAGCGGAAAAGACCCCAGACTGCTGGCACAGGAGGGGCTGCCGCTCGCAAGGTAGAGTTGTGTTTTTTTCAAGCCAAGCTGTCATTCAAGGGCTGAGCCAATCTTTTTAAACTTAAACACCTCCAGCAAGCAATCGTTTCTCACTACCGAATGGCCAGACCCTCTGTTCGAAACAAAGTGTAGAAAGAGGGGCTGGTTTACTACCAGGTTACAGTAGACCTATAGCACATCATGTTAATATACACATTTAGACTGAGTGCTGCTTCTTATGTCAGCTGCCCTCCCAGTGTTAACTCACCTGTGTGTGTGTGTGTGTGTGTGTGTGTGTGTGTGTGTGTGTGTGTGTGTGTGTGTGTGTGTGTGTCTGTGTGTGACATATGTCACTATTAATTGATATGTGTGTGTGATAGAAGTTATGAGAGCAAGAGAGGGAAGGAAACAGAGTGTGTTTGAGTGTGTGTGTTTCTGGATACGTATGAAAGTGTATGATATTCATTGTCTAGGTGCGATATGTTTTTGTCTATATGTCTCCCTCTCTCTGACTGGTTTATGGCCAACTCTTAGGCCCAGGTGATGACCTCCAGTACTCCTCCAGCCCAGAGACAATGCAGCGCCCCACTTCAGCGATCTCCTCCATCCCCTCACACCCTCCCATGCACCCCTACAGTCCCGTCACCTTCCTCCCGCTCCGGCAAGCGTCCCGGCCGGCACGTGAAGTTCGAGGCGTCCCCCAAGACACCCGGCGCTCACCACAACCCACTGGACCCGTTCCGCGAGCACAGTGGCTTCCAGCTCCGCACCGCCACCCAGCTGGAGGAGTACGTGCGGCAGGAGACGCAGCGGGCGCGACGCGAGCACACCAGAGCAGAGGCCCAGAAGCCCCGTCCCGCCGTCCACGATCCACGGTGGAGGAAGATGACCGTGTGGAGGGTCAGGGTGAGGGGGCTGCCCCATAAGGACTTCACCAAAGAGGGCCAGGTGTACGCGCCAGAGCTGGGGCCAGACGTCTACATCTGATGGAGAAGAGGAGAAGGAAGAGGAAGAGGAGAAGAACGACGGAGTGCGCGCAGAGGGGCATCATGGGAGAATGCTCTCACACAATCTTTTATGCACACACACACACATAACCACACACACACACACAGACATAGACACATATGTGCACATATGCATTTGTGTGCCAGTCTAAGATTAAACAGACTCAAACATGAATACACGGACACACAAACACAAACACACACACACACACACCCACACACACACACACACATACACACACACACACACACTTCTATAAAACACACACCCACTCACATACATATAGACAGAAGATCACAAAGACCTGCAGGTCAACTCAACCAAAGCCAAACACATTCTTTTATATATACATTTGCACATCTATATGTTTCTTTTTCCTTTTATCTTTGAGTCTTGAGACTTTCTTGAAATGAACTTGTGATTCTTCTATACAATTTGCCAAAGCATGTGTGGGATTAAACTCACTGACTGCGCTCTCAAAATGTACTGGTGCCTCCCTGAGGGGAGAACCTGAGAAAGAGAAAGAGAATATTTTCTCAATAATTCACTCAGTCCTCCATGGACCTATGGTGCTTAATCACACACTCACACAAGACTGAAGCATACTCAGACTCACACAAGACTGAAGCATACTCAGACTCACACAAGACTGAAGCATACTCAGACTCACACAAGATTGAAGCATACTCAGACTCACACAAGACTGAAGCATACTCAGACTCACACAAGACTGAAGCATACTCAGACTCACACAAGATTGAAGCATACTCAGACTCACACAAGACTGAAGCATACTCAGACTCACACAAGATTGAAGGGTGCCCCTATACAATGACAGCAGTAGATGAAGCAATGTGTCCCACATTTATCAGCCAGATTGTATGTTAGCCAGTGGTAAGGCTATTTTCTCTGTTCTGAATGCAGCTATTTTCTCTGGTCTGGATCATGTGTTTGTGACTATTACTGTTTCATTTTCTGGCCTATCAGACTATCTGCCTTTATCTGTTTTCCTTCATAAGATTCATAAGATAACATGATTTTTTTTTTTCTCTGTACGCTTTCAATACTAATACTTATACTAAATACTTATTCAGTACTTACTAATACTAATAAAATAAATGATATGTTCTATTACTGGATAAAGTGACTTCATTGCTTATGTAGTGTAGGCTATGGACTACAGCCACTAGATGGCAGCACTGCATCATGATCTCCCTGTGAGGGACAACTCTATCACCTGTATGTGATGGTTCTTATTCATCCAGGTCATGGTAGTCAAAGTGGTCAAGTGGTAGTTGTATGCAACTGGACGTCTTTGTTGGAGCCTGAAGACGTTTCACCTTTCGTCAAAAGACTTCTTCAGTTCTGATCTGATGGTAGAGAACCAGGAGGTGTATCTCTCCACCACTGTGGGTGGAGCTATGATCTGTAAACCACAATCCACCTCATGTGCCAATGGGTCACATGGGTCATCCATTAACATATGTTAATGTGTGAATTGGAGTGGGTCATCTATGATAATATATTTTGGATGAAAGATGAAACATCTTCAAGCCCCCAAAATGAAGTCCAGTTGCATATAGCAAAGCACTTTGACAACTTTATCACCTGAAAATTTACATGTAAACTGGCTCAATATGTAAATAAATATTAAAATGAGAAGCTGACTTAGTGCTAGAAATTTCTTCTACATGTACTACTCATAAAATATAATTAAGTGAAGCAAGGTTTAAGATGATATGGGTATTGCAAATTTGTTTGGCTGTAGACTGAGGGTATAATTAATTCGATCATTCAATCATCCATTCAGCTTCAATTAGTCTATTATAACAGCATGTGAAAGTGTGAGACCCTTGTTGAAAATGTTCATCTGTCAGTCAAACAACACAAGTGCCCGCACAGACTCAAAAAGTAGCATCTTCTCTTAATTGTAAGCGTAAAATACATCATGTACTGGTAAAGGACAGGAAAACAGACTTTTCTTGAGGATAACTGTCACATATGCAGGTCAGTTAGAACTGCCTTTGCTGAAGAGAATGAACCAGGCTTGCATAGTTTGTCCACTATCTTCTTCATAGCAGCCATGATTTCACACTGCATAACAAACTTGCTTACACCATCACTGGGGTAAACACATTAGGGCTTATCAGCATTTAGGACGCCACTGCTAAATTAATTTGGACAATATATGGCTCCTAAATGTTGTTGCAAAAGCAGACTCACCAGAGATGCAAGCGCATTGAATTTAGGTTAGCCACCGTGAAGCGCTAATTAAAAAATATTGGAATGAATTAATTTAATTTGTTCTGCCTAATTAGTGTAGATTTATTAGCAATCCAATCCTATTAACACCACCACTGGAGCAAGACTGAGTATTCCCCTACTAAGGGAGAAGAGAGACTATGTGTGTGTTCGTATTTGTGTTTGTGTGTGTGTGTGTGTGTGTGTGTGTGTGTGAGTGTGTGTGCGTTCATGAATAAATATGTGTATGTGTGTGTATGTGTGCACACAGGGCATCGATGCTCTCTCTCTCTCTCTCTCTTTCTCTCTCTCTTTCTCTCTCTCTTTCTCTCTCTCTCTGTCTGTCTCTCTGTCTCGTTCTGTGAGTATATGTATGCATGCGCTCTCCTTACAAATGAGATGCAGGACCAGCTGAGACCAAGACGTGCAACGTGCAACACTGAACACACAGCTCAGGCAACCATGAGGTGCAACTCGCTTGAATTTGCCAAAGCATGTGTGGGATTAAACTCACTGACTGCGCTCTCAAAATGTACTGGTGCCTCCCTGAGGGGAGAGCCTGAGAAAGAGAAAGAGAATATTTTCTCAATAATTCACTCAGTCCTCCATGGACCTATGGTGCTTAATCACACACTCACACAAGACTGAAGCATACTCAGACTCACACAAGACTGAAGCATACTCAGACTCACACAAGACTGAAGCATACTCAGACTCACACAAGATTGAAGCATACTCAGACTCACACAAGACTGAAGCATACTCAGACTCACACAAGATTGAAGCATACTCAGACTCACACAAGACTGAAGCATACTCAGACTCACACAAGACTGAAGCATACTCAGACTCACACAAGATTGAAGCATACTCAGACTCACACAAGACTGAAGCATACTTAGACTCACACAAGACTGAAGCATACTCAGCCACACATCCAGTGAGAATGGTGAATTGAGGTTGTAAGAATGGTCTCTCTCTCTCTCTCTCTCTCTCTCTCTCTCTCTCTCTCTTTCTCTCTCTTTCACGTTCTCTGTGTGTGTGTGTGTGTGCTAGACAATGAGTCCCAGGTCGTATGGTTTGTTGAGTTAAACAGGTGTAATGACTAGTAATGGTAGGTAACAGCAAGACATCTTTCACTCTTCTTTCTCTCCATCAACTCCTTATTAGTATACTAGTAGTATAGTATTAGTATAGAGTATGTTCTTTTCCAGCCCTAGGCATGAACTACCCCTCACGTCCCCCTCTGCACAGTGAACAAGAGGAATGACTTATAATGAGTTGCTTGGGAAAGAAGGAAGTGGGCAAGTACCCCATGTGCATCTATCCATTAAAGATAAATTTAAAAATAAGTTTAAATGTACATTTACGCTTTTATCCAAAGAGACTAACAATCAAGCTACAAGCCAATTAAAGCCTAGTTACAGCACGACTTGTTCTCATAGTATGTGTGATCTTATGTTGACATTGTAAACCCTTTCTGCCAATTTAAAACAACAACCTAATAACTTATGATGTCATAATTGTTTATAATGTTATAGCCAGGCAAACAGTTTTGCAAGTCACCTTTTGTCCCGAATGAAAGACTGAGCGATGAGCAACATTGGTTCCAGCTCAGTAGACAGTGAGTAAAGCTTCCTAACCCCTTTTGCTTCGGACAACCCGCATCCTGCTCTCCCCCAAAAAAAACCATGGGGGGCAATAGAATGGGAGCAGTGGCCTGTCCAGCCTGGCCATTGAACCTGCCACCTGCCCCACTGCATCCTGCCCCCTGGGGCATCATTACGGACGCGCCAGTAGCGTCTGCTCGGAAGGAGTAGTCCGGGGGTCGGGGGTATCTGACCGCTCGGCTGCGAGAACAGCTGGACAGCAGCACTTGAATGGGATTTGGGGAGGATGGCGTAGGGGGTTAGGGGTGCGTAAAGGGTGCCGAAGGATGTGACGGTGGTGGTTGTGCCGGTGGGTGGTGGTGGCGTCAGTGAAAGTGGATGGCCTTCACCTTGGTCAAGGCCTCTTTTCAGGAGCAGTCTGCTGCTAATTTAATTTAATCTGTAGAAAATTGGGAGGTTTATGGTGCCCCCCACCCCCACCCCACCCCTCACAACACATCACACACACACACACACACACACACCAGCAATGGTTCTTTTCAACAGTTACTGGTTGTGTGTGAAGTAAGAGGACAATAACACCTCCCACCCACTCACCCGACCCCCACTTGAAGATGACCTCACCATCAACCCCCCCCAAACCTCATCCCGCCCCAGGTTGTGGTCCACTCATATGGGGAGTGTTCAGGAGGGTCAGTGAAGCGAGGCTGCAGGGCCACATCGAGAAAGCGTGAAATCAAAGCCAAGGTGGACAAGGGGCAAAGTCCTCATTGCAGGAGGAGGATCTCTCTTTAAGCCCCTTCTGCCTCTTTTCATCCTACTGTGTGGATGCTGGGAGCAGAGCCAGCGTTGAGGCCGGGGTGGGTGGGGAGGAGAGGGATAGCCAGATAGACAGACAGACAGACAGACAGACAGACAGAGAAACAGACAGACAGAGAAACAAACAGATAGAGAGACAGAGAAACAGACAGAAGAGGGGGGAAGAGTTTGGAGGAGAACCCTTTATCCATATGAGAGGAAGAAAGGAGAAAGGAGAAGTGGCCAACAGAGTGAAATGTGTGTGTGTGTGTATGTGTGTGTGTGTTTAGGCTAGGGCTGGACACTCAGACAGGCAGGAGAGGCTAGAGGAGAGGAGGAGGAGAGGATTTTAAAGAAGGGACCAACCAACCTATGAAAGGTGTCTGTGATGGAGTGAAATGATGATGTGAGGGGATCACAGAAAACAGAGAGTGTGTGTGTGTGTGTGTGTGAGAGAGAGAGAGACAGAAGAGAGAGAGAGAGAAAGTGTATGTGACGAGGCTGGAGAGAGAACAATGTGATGTAGATCTAAAGAAGACTTTTCTTTAGAATGTGCCCCCATTGACCTACTTGATCTGCATTTGACTAGGACTCTGAGCCGGTTTCGCAAGGTTGGTCTGTCAAATCAAATCTTCCTGCGCTTGATGTTGTTGCAGTAGTGGCAGGTTTGAGATTTCTTTGGCAGGTTGGAGAGTCCCTCTTGACTCACAATAAGTGTGTGTGTGTGTGTGTGTGTGTGTTTTGACGTGCTTATGTGTGTGTATGTGTGTGTATGTGTGCGTTTGCAAGTGTGTGTGTGTGTGTGTGTGTGTATTTTTGCACGTGTGCATACGTGTGAGTGTTTATGTGTGTATATGTGTTTATGCGTGTGTATGTGTGTGCATGTGTACATATCTTTGAGAGTTTATGCATGTGTGTGTGTGTGTGTATATATGTGTGTGTGCATGTATGTATGCGTGGGGTGGGGGTGGGGGTGGGGGTGGGGGTGAGGGTATGGGTGGGGGGGGGGGGTGGGGTGGGGTAAATGATCTTGAATTTGCATGGTCCACAGATGCTCGGCGATACTGCTTGAGGGCAGGCTTGATTCGATCTCCAGCCAAAGGTTCAATAAAATAGTGGGTCAACTTCGGTCTCATATGAGGAAACCTATTTAGTACCAGTCCCCTGTGAGGTAACCCTCTCTAGCCACTGAATAAATGACCCTATCCCATAAATCTGCCCCTGTAATTATTACATTCTAGAAGGGTGTGCAATTTGTCTTAGTGACATTTGATCAAAACACATTGCTTTAAATACAACTCAGTCTTTATTTTGTTTAGTGTCTGGAAAACACATTGCAATAACTCACTGTTTTGTTTTTCCCCATTTGTTTCTGTTTTCTGCTGCCCCTTTTCATTTGGTGTATAAAAACTGACAGGCAGGGTTGGTTTTTTTTGCCATGAAATGGTCATAATGTCTTTTTTTCCCTTTCCATCCTGGCCCATTCACACATTGTAATCCATGTGGTGTACGGCAAATTCCCTTGTTTCTGGTGAGCAATGTACATTCCAAACCACTCAAATTATCCCCTTAAACCATGAATGCTTAAGGCATAACTCAATTCCCTGTGTCTCCTCCTGACTGCTTAACAAACAGCAATGGACAGCTTGGGATTTAGCGTGTTTGTTTTTTCTCCAAGCAGATCATCGTAACACTATAATCTTGCACATTCTCTTCACTCAGATTTCTTATGCAGGAAAGATTTTACAACAAAAAAAAAGGATGAAAAAGAAAAAAAAAAGAGAAATGAAAATCTTTGTCACGAGTGGCTGAAAACATTACATATCACATAATGTGTCCCAAGCAAAATTGTGACAGTGCCATCAGAGAGAGAGAAAGGGAGCAGCTAATAGCCAGCTCACATGTTTGTTCCTGACTTGCTCAATTCCCCTCTCTAAATGACAGTTGGTAATGAGTTCAGTGTTTGTGCATTTGATGGTACTGACAGAGGTGGGACGCTGAGCCAAATGGGTGTGCATTGCTCAGCTCTACCCTTATAGGTTGCAGACAGGCAGAGAAGAGTGTGTGCTGTGGAAAGCCGATCTCTCGGCATCTCTTGGTGATGCCCTGATCTTGCCTTCTGTTTGATAACGATCACAGCTGTGTAAGACGATACTGGTCTAATGAGGGCTGGATAATAACACACACATACCATACACACACACACACACAACTACTACCACAACCACACTGGTCTGATTGGCCCCGTACTACAGAAGCAGAGGTAGATACTGTAAGAGATAGAACCTGATTACTTGCTGATTGGCCCAGCAGGCCCGGGGGTCACGGTTCTGACCGGGGGAGCTCCAGGAGAGCTCTGAGTCCAGAAGTTGGTTGATTGGGGCCAGCAGAGTGAAACTTCAGCCCTGCACAGCCACAGATCAAAGCCAGTGTTTATGGATGATGATGGTTTGTATATGTAGTGCTTTTGTGTGGCCCTCATGGGGGGGGGAAAGGCACCTGGTCAGAAGCCCATTGTGGGGCAGATTTTACCCTAACCCAACCGATATGTGTTGATGGATGTCAGATAGGGTGAGCAGATAGGTGAACGGACCACATGTTTCTGAGGCCTTGAATGTCTGTGTGGAACAGTGTGTA